>ML783592.1:737483-760026 GCA_009831015.1 Picea engelmannii
GACGTATCCAATTATCTAACTTCTCAGCATTAACTTCTCCATTGTATATTGGCAATTCAAATTTTATATCAAGCTTTAATGAAGGAATTTGCGAAGGAGTTTTACCATGCCCCTTTGGAGAATTCGAAAGAGGTCTCGAACTGTTAGAAGAAGAAGAAGAAGATGATGATGATGGAGGAGAGGGTGGTGGAGAAGCACCATTCCCTCCATTTCCATCTGGAGTTTTGTCACCACTTCCTCCCTTATGCATTGAAGGGTTGGAGCCTTCACCTTGCGACAATATGTTCCTTTCCATCAATATATTCATCATCTCTCTCATCTCCATGACAGCCTTTCTGAGATCTTCATCTTTGGTAGGAACACGTTCATGACTTTCTGCATGAGCCATGCTTGGTGAATGTCTCCCTGAAACTTGCAGTGAATGAATATGCTTCCTCCTTGTCGGATGAGAACTTGGCTCCACAAGTTGACCTTCTCCTCTTGTGAGTTTCAACCTTGTGAGCATCAGAAACAAAACTTGCAAACAATCAAGTCTTCAAAAACCAACTTGATACCAACTTGATCTAAAATTGAAGAAGACTTGAAATACTTGAAATTATTTGCAATGTAAATGTTATGTGTTTAAAGCAAAAGGATCAGTTTGCAACACATAGATTACAGGATTACTTATGCAAAATACACATATACAACCGCATAATCAATGAACATAAGCACATAAACACAGCAATTGATAAAGGATTTCACCCCTCTCTTGGGCTACATCTCCTGGTCCATCTTCCAATGGATTATTATTATTAATTGCTCAAAAGTGCTCAAAAACATGTCTTACAATTGTCAAACTAACAAATCGACTGCTCCAATGGCTTCAGAGCATCCAAAAACCCCTGTCTGGGCTCTTTCAGCACCTCAATCGGTCAAAAAACGAAGAAGTTAGGCCTCCTGGAAGTCTCCCTCTTCAAGCTTGTTGTCTTTGCATCTACAAATTGCACCCTTGTTGTGTGAACCTGGCACACACGCAATATAAAGCGTGAAAACCCAACACCGGGTGAAACCGTGCCAACGGTGCAAACCATAGGACAATTAAGGGTGCACCAGCCCCTAACCGCCTAGCACCTGGGCGTATGGGTCATAGGACCGCGCGTTTAAAAAAATGGGGCTCCGTCCATATCAAATGATAACATAACACTTGGCGGGAGTTATAACCGTTGGAACCATATTATAAAATGCACGCGTGCCAATACATAACACATAACCGTGGTCACATATATATGAAAGCGTGTGACCAAGGGCTGGGCTAGGCCCGGCCCGGTCACGACCCAAAACCATACCAACAATCAACTTTATATTAAATCTAAAAGACATATATGTCAAGGCATAAGCGGTAGCCCGATTGGTTATTGGAGTTTTTGAAGTGTTATGCGGTGGGGAGGTCTGGGGGTCAAACCCCACGGACTCCATACATTTTAACAAACAATAATGACAACCACTACCGGGGTGCCACGTGGCAGCCCCTGATTGGGCCACATGGCATCCAACCACTCGCTCGAACAGTGCCACGTGTCGACTTCCCATTCGACCACCTATCATCCAATAATAAACTACCACGTCACCACACGTATGGTCGTACGGCTCTGCCACGTCACCACACGTATGGTCGTACGGCTCTGCCACGTCACCACACGTATGGTCGTACGGCTCTGCCACGTCAGCCTATACGGACTGTACGGACTGTATAGTCAACATCAAAAATTTTGCCTATTTGACTTAATGAACAAATCGATATATCTCTCGCTCCCGATGTCCATTTGAGATGAAACAAGTTGCATTGGGTTCGCAACGACGAGGCCTACGCTCTCGTTCGGTTTGAAGAGATTCTGAGCACTTTGAATTTTTGAGCATAATTTGATCCCCTAATCATTCCATCTCTAGGTCAAATAGACCGGTCAGCAAATTACGAAGCCATATAACTTCACAGCTAGAAGAACATGCGGCAATGTACTCTACTTCCGCTATGCTAAGATCAATACTGGATTGCTTCCTACTCTGCCACGAGATCATGGCTGATCCCAAACTGAAACAACATCCGGAAGTGCTTTTTCTGTCAGCAACGCTTCCTACCCAATTTGAATCCGTTTATCCACTCAATGTGAAATTATGATCTCTGTCATAACTGAGACCATAATCTAATGTACCTTTAAGGTACCTTATCACATGTTTTGCAGCCACTAGGTGAACATGTTTGAGCTCTACCAAAAACCGACTCAAGGTGTTCACGGCGAAACAAATGTCTGGTCTGGTGTTCATCAGGTACATCAATGATCCAATAATTTGTCTGTACAATGTGGCATCAATAAAATCTGACGAAGTATCGACCAACAGCTTCTGCTTCTCTTCCATGGGTGTATTCATCGGTTTGCATTCCAGCATGTCGAATCTCTTTAAGATCTCGATCGTGTACTTCCTTTGGTTAAGGAAGATCCTCTCTGGACTCTGCCATACCTCAAGACCTAGGAAATAGTGCATTAGGCTGAGGTCTTTCATCTCAAATTCTGAAGCGAGTCTCTTCTTACATTCGGTGATGATATTTTCTTCTCCAGTTAATAATAATTCATCCTCATACAGCAGTAGTATTACTGGCTCATCGTTCATAATTTTGAAGTAGATATTTGAATCGGCTTTACTCTTGGTAAAGCCCAAGCTCGTCAACAAATTGTCTATACAGCCATACCAAGCCCTAGGATCTTGCTTCAATCCGTATAAGTCTTTCTTCAATCTGCAGACATGAGACCTCATGTCTTCAACCTCAAATCCTTGAGGTTTTTCTATATACACTTCCTCTTCGATGACACCGTTTAGGAAAGCTATCTTCACGTCCATCTAGTGCAGCTTCCACTTCATCTTAGTTGCAAGAGCTATGATGGTCCTGATTGAAGTGTATCTGGCTATAGGAGCGAATGTCTCTTCATAGTCAATGCCTTCCTTCTAGGAAAATCCACGAGTGACAAATCTTTCTTTATATATCTCAATACTTCCATCAACAACATGTTTTATTTTGAAGGGTCATTTTGATGATACCACATCCTTACTTTTTGGTCTAGGAACTATTTCCCATACATTGTTCTTTATCATGGATTGGTATTCCTCTGTCATGGAATTTTCCCATTCTTTTCTCTGAATGGATTCTTCAAAGTAGGTAGGCTCCTCTTCTAGGAGGTCACACATCAAAGTCGTATAACTAGAGAATGGCTTTGGTCTTTCACATGTCTCGTAGTTCCTTGGGGAACATTGTATTTCTCTCCATCTTGAATAAGCTCTCTATCCCAATATGGCTTTCTTTTATGGAAGATTGTCATATAAGGAGGTTCGTGTACTTCTACTATATCATGGTCTTCTAGAAGTTCCTCATTAGGGGAAGTCATGACTTCCCTCACTGGTTATGCAGCTCTGGGAACCTCCCTCATAGCAGTATTGGGGATTACGGGTTCTTCTTCATATACCTCTTCAAGCTGGCATATTTTAGACTTCTTGAGCGCTACATCTTCATCAAAGGTCACATCCTTGCTAATATCAATGTGATGTTGACCTAGTATATAGATTCTGAAGGCCTTGGAGACCTCATAGTATCCCACAAATATTCCCTTCTTTCCTGAAGGGTCAATCTTGTTTCTCTTTTCTTTAGGTATATGAATAAACACTGGACAACCAAATATTTTGAGATGGCTTACCTTTGGCTTCTTTCCGGTGAACATCTCTTCCGGTGTCTTGAGACCGAGTGCACTATGGGATAATAAGTTTTGCACATAAAGAGCTACCATCGTTGCTTCTGCTCATAAGCACATAGAAAGATATTTATCTTCATAGCTTCCAGCATGGTTCTGTTCTTCCATTCAGCTACACCATTTTGTTGGGGATTATAGGGAGTAGTGAGTTCCCTCTTGATTTCAACATCTTTGCAGAAGTTCACAAACTATTTTGAGGCATATTCTCCTCCATTATCTGACCTGAGTATCTTAATCTTTCTTTCAGAAAGGTTCTTTATCAAGGCTTTGAATTCCTTGAACTCTTCAAATATATTCAGGTCTTACGAGACTAATCATCAATGAATGATACATAGTATACATACCCACTAATGGAGGATGATGGCATTGGGCCACACACATCTGAATGGATGAGTTCTATGACTCCTTTTGTCTTGTTGTCCCTCTTTGGAAACGGGTTCTTGATGTTCTTCCCTTGTGCACATCTATTGCATATGCCTTCATGATCACCTTTGAGTTCTGGTAAACCTGTGACTGCTTTGCATATGTATGGTAGTGCCTTTTAGCTAATCTTCTATGCCAAGATTCTTCAATGGCGTGGGTCATGGCAGCTTCTGAGTAACCCTTTATCTTATGCAAGATATCTTCTTCTCTTCCAATGGTGATTGCTTCATCTATGGTCTCTTCTTTATCACGTTTCCTTATGCAACCTTCACCATAGATTCTTTAGGGTTATTACATGTGACCTGGAGAAAGGTCAGCGAAACAACAAGCAAGAGTAATGTCCCTCTGATAATATAAAGCAATATCATGAACAATCATCCTAGTAGCTCCTTTAGAGCTATCACTTATAATTTATCTGAAGCAAAGATTAAAGGTAAGGAATACAAGACGAAATGAGGTCAACACACTCATAGTGTTGTGACCAAGCATTCTTCCATGACAACCTGGAACTAACACACCAAGTTTCTCCTAGAGGAGGTGTTAGTTGTATCAGGAAAAACATATACCTCTATATGATCACATGCTATCAAGTATAGTACTTTACGACGAATTCTATCTCAACTATAGTCATCATCTTGTCATGTGTACCTTTGAATCATATTAATCTTGATTAGTCAAACCTGGAGCCTTGTCCTCAAGAATGAGTGCTTTCTTTTCTTCCAAGTCTCCTTCACTCAAGTGACGAGTGCTTTCTTCAACCTGTCTTCTGTACTGAGACAATACGCTATCTTGACAAAAGTTTAGGTTAGAGGATAAGCTCTATGATCAACTTTTAATCCTTCTAATAATTTGATCATAGCTTCAACATGCAACACTAATAATGTCATGACAAATAAATGCATATCAGAATAATCACACCTCGGTTGCATCATTCCTCTGAATGTGTTGGATATTGAGATCCTTCTGGATCTATGGCAAGAGATCCTTTCTCCTGCAAATACTCTTTAGGGTTTAACCATTAAACATATGTGAGTACATACCTCTGACGACATTTGCAGGTAGTGGATCCCTCTGGTAGCAGCAGTAATCATTACAAACTCTTAAGAAAACTTCAAGGGTAATTGCAGCTGGTCTTACGACTGCAACTGCAACTGATGTTGCAACTGCAACTGGTTCTGAAACTGCAATTGCAACTGCAGCTTAGGGTTTTATGAGGAAACCCTAATTTTTCAAACTTCAAATTTTGAAATTCTGATCCAGGGAATAGATGCGCTGGGCTGAGGCGAGTATGCTGGTGTAGTCTGAATTTTGAAAATCCAATTTTTACCCCCTCAAACTTGATTTGCGGATTTATGGAATGGTGCTTCTGGTTTTTTGGTACTCTGGTACTTCTAGTACTTCTGGTACTCTGGTTTTCTGGTTTTCTGGTACTTTGTGAAACTAGGGTTTCACTTTCTGGGAGATATAGCCGTTGAAAAGGTGCGCTGAAGGTGCCAAAATGATCCTTGGGAGAGGGTGCAACTTTCTAGGTGGTTTTGGAGCTGAAAAGCTTCACTTTTGAAAAACCCTAATTTGCAGGTACGACAACAGTGACGTTTTTCTCTTTTGAAATATGCTTCCTTTAGGTTGGCTCTGATACCATGCTAATGTTCATGCCATTACTATAGCTCTTTGCGTTTCAATAGATAACAACAACATAAGAACAAGATCACTGAGAAATACACATTCACAAGAGACGCAACATTTATCCTGGGAAACCCTCTAGGGGAAGAAAACCCAACAAAAATTCCTTAATATAGATAGCCAATACAATGCCAAGAGATCTCTATGCTAAAACAGAAAGTCCTCTCCAAGATATGCGCCACTCTCTCTCTCCTTTGTCGGTAACAGATCAGAACTTGTCTCTCAAACTGAGCAAGTGAGTTATGTTCAAATGAGGTGCTAGCCTCCTTTATTTATACAAGTTCTGGCACGTGTGTAGTGTCTCTTCACTGGCAAGGCCGACTTCTCAATCTGGGTGGGTAAAACCACCTTTATTATATTTTTGGGTCTCTTAATTAACTGCTGGGGTTGACTTCTTATTCTGCCTATTAAAATTGTCTTTTGACCAATCCACAAAAGGGGATTTGGTCCTATTACAATATCCAACATGATCAATCCACAATGGGGATTGATCCTATTGATAAAATATCAATAATAATAAGAATACTCTTTGCAGTTACATTATTTCAACAAATTAGAACTTCTAGGTATGTGATTATAAGTAATAAAATCAAAATTTTGTTCCAAAATTCGTACCCATAAGAATTGTCAAAGTAGAGTAGAGTCAAGCACACAGTAATTTCCGTTCAACTGACATACTACTAATTGGGAGTCCAGACGAACTTCTAAAGAACGAATACCATGTGAAATGACATCGCATAAAAGCTCTATAATGGCGCTATATTCAGCCACATTATTTGTTGATATCCCTAGACAAACGCCACCTTAAGACACCAGTTGACCCTCGGGTGAGTAAACAACCCAAGTGGCAGAAGCCAAGTTCCGTGTATGACGACTGGCACCTTCTACGAATCCTAAGTAAATTAAAGATTTCGTTGACATCTACCAACCAAGGGAAAACTCCATAAGCAAGTTGATCACAAAAGGGGAAAATATATATACACTAAGATACACTAGTATACAAAGAGTTATGCCCAAGCTTGGGGCTCAAGCGTAATATCTTTTCAAGTAGAGCCCATTTATGGGCTCAACCAACATATTCCCTTTCATAATATTTTAATTCGTAGGATCCTTTTTCTAAGACATGTCGCACAATATAAGGATCGTGCCACATGGGGTTAAACTTGCCTGCCCCTAGTGGTTCTTTGGCTTGGTCATACAAGAGGACCAAGTCACCCTCAGTGTACTACCAAAGACAAACATACTTATCATATTGTACCTTGACACGCCATTTATTCTCATCGATAGTCGTAGAGGCATCTCAACGCTACTCATCTAGGCTCTCTAGGTGTATGAGGCATTCTTTAAGATAAAAAGTGTCAGGTAGGAGCTTAAGTGCCAGTCTAAGAGAAGGGATTTCACATTTAATAGGTAGGATAAACTCCACATCGTGTACTAACTGAAAAAGAGAAAAACCTGTGGAAGTCTTAAACGAGGTTCAGTATGCCCAAAGCATAGGGTAAAGCTTGAGATGCCATTCAAATTTTCTCTAGCTGACAGTTTTATGCAAAATGGTCTTGAGAGACTTGTTCACAGCGTCCACTTCTCCATTTTCCTGGGGATAGTAAGGAGAAGAATGACCATGTTTAAACCCTAGCTTTGATTCTAATTCTTTCATCATTTCGTTCTGAAAGTGACTTCCATGATCAGTGAAAATATCACTTGGGATTTTCAATCGGGCTATAATTTTATTGAACATGAAAAATGCAACAACATTACCATCAGATTTAATTGTAGGCATGTCCTCAACTCACTTAGTAAAGTAGTCTACGACCACGATAATATTTTGATTCCCCCCAACCAAAGTTGGGTTGAAATCCACAAAATCCACCCCCTAATTGGTGAAGGGACCGACGTTGATGACTGGGTGAAGAGGGTTTGTATGCGAGCACATCTTCCAAGTGAACACCTGGTAGGGGTGACACTTCTTGACTGCTTCGACAAAATCTTTAAAAATAAACGAAAAAAAACAATTGGCTCGCAATATCTTTTGTGTTGTCACAAGCCCAGATAGATGACCACCACAAGCCCCACTGTGACAGTCATTAAGAACAGACTCATCCTCCTCGTGAGTCAAGAAACGATGCAAGATATTATCTATGCCTCGAGGATACAATGTGTTGCCAACAGTAAGCTAGTTTTCATCTTGATATCGTATATGCCGTCGATCATCTCTCGAAATGATCCAAATTATTTTCTGAATGAAATGAAAGTAGAGTAATTATAATGAAGTACTCATGAAAATTTCTAGAAACAAATATATACAACAATTCTTGATTTCTATTAATGAAAAAATTGTAAAGAGTCTGTAAAAATACAGAGTGCAAGACTCGCTAGAATGGTGGCAACTTTATCTCTGAAAAGAGATGTGACGATTACACTCATTCACCAGAAGATGATTACAATGAGGATTTGAAGGTATTTTATGATAAACATGAATTCCAAAACCCTAGACATCCAAAAACCTAACTCTAGGAGATGAAATGCCAAAATTCATGTGGGCCCCGTTTGGGTAAGTTAATACATTGACTTCCCAGGGTCGTAACTTTTGCATACGATCTCTATTTTAGTCATGTGATAGCCCATTGGAAAGGTCTTTTCGAGAACTATGTATTACACCATCAAAATTTGACTTTGTCTATAGTTTGACCGTGGAAAGACAAAAAAACATTGTTTAGGGCCCCAAAACGTCCCTGGAAGTACAACAAGATGTGTTGATATGAAAACATACAAAATAATCCAGTTGGATTAGGTGGGAGGCCACCAGTATCCACCTGGAATATGTGTAGGGATTCAGATAGCCCCAGAAGTGTAGAAGCCACAATTACAAATAAGTATAGAATAACGTGTTGCACTAAAAACTAACAAGAGGATCTTGTTGGAAGAGGTGGGTGGCCACCAATATCCACCTGGATCAATCCTCCCCCCTTAGGAAGCAATGGTATCCATTACGTTGAGTGCCCAGGGAAGAGGAGAAAGAGTTTTCTGAATCTGAATCTTGGTGAGCTGCATGCCTTGTTGGAGAAGTTATGCTTCTTGGCTTGTGGAAGACTGTCACAAACCTATTGGAGGAGGGGTTGAATCTGTTCCACCAACATGTTGTCTCTAGGTTTGATGGGGCATTGTGTAGGCACCATAGTAGGTGAAGAAAAAATATCTTATTTCTCTTTGACAATCTGTTTTTGTTGGATAAAAGGTGTTTTTGCTGCAGTGGTTGTAGTGGTCTCTTGTGCATCCTTTGAATAGACTTTGAAGATGATTAATTTTGCAGTATGAGATATTACCTTGCGGCATGTTTTTGGTGGAGCAGTAGTCAAAACTACCTTTGGTATCTTGTAGAGTTGACCTCCTAGAGTAATAATGACACTACGAGGTCTAGACTCATAGAAAACATTATGTTTCCACACATACGGTTGGAATAAAACAACATCACATATATCAAGAGGGGAAACATTACACACTACCTCATCCTTGAAGGGATGGATGTCATAGGACAAATGACATTTTTGGCTGACGCGAAGATCTTGTCCTTGGTGAAGCCACCCGATGTTGTATGGTTGTGGGTGTGGTTTTCTTGACAAACCCAATTGTTTGACAACCTTAGCTGAGATGAGGTTCTTCTGGTTGTTGTTATCAACAATGAAATGCAATGGGGTCCCCTTCACCCACATTTGTGAATGGAAGAGGTGCTCCCCCTCTTCAGGATCTACTGGTTCTTCTAGATAAATTGTTGTGGTCACGACAGTAGTAGTGGGGTATGCATCGATGATCTGTCTATTTTCAATATTTTCTGGATTGGATTTCGAATCATGGTTAGGATATATGTCTTTGACCTCGACCACCAATGATTGTTTTGAGCGACATTCATCGGTGTTGTGCTAGGGGATTTTGTAGAAGTCACACAACTTCCCAGTGTCATTCTTCATCTTTACTTTACCCTTCTTGTCCTATGTCTTGGAATGGTTGTCTAGAGGTTGTTGGTTAGGGTCATCTTTACCATGCTTTGGTTGTTTCATATTTGCATACCCTAATTCCCATTTGTTCTGGTGCTTAAATTTCTGTTCGATTTTGACAGCATATCGATAGACAACTCCCAATGATGAGATGCATAGGAAATCCATTTTGGTTTGGATGTACATATGCAGAGCCCCGCGACATTTTAGAACCATATGTCACTCATATTCTTTGATACCCATATTGGTGTGCAAGGTATGAAAAGTATTTGTGAAATTCGACACTATTTGGCTCTTCTCTTTCTGCAGTGTGGTCCATCTCATGTACTGGTCTTCATAGTTATCAACAAGACAATATTTTTCTTTGACCGAATCCACAAAAAAATACCAAGTGGGCTCGACCCCATATATTCCAGATTCCTCTGTGGAACTTTTATCCCAGTAAGTTTCCCACCAATGTTTGACATGGGGGAGAGACTTGAGGAGTGCGAAGGTGATCTTTTCCCTGTCGAAAAATTTTTGAACAAAGAAATAACCTTCTAATAGATTTAACCATTTTTCCAGGGCATCCACATCTATCTGACCTTCAAATATGGCCTCTTCATGAAGATGTACCTATTGCTATCGACAGGTGTTGAAGGATGTTTGCAAAATTCTCCATCATTTCGACTCTCTGTCGCGTGAGAGCTTCCTCAAGCAACATGTTAATAGAATCTTTTGATCCACCATTTTTATTTTCTATTACCATTGAGGGTTTCTTGGGCATGCGAGAGTGATTTTCCTCAAGAGAGACAAGCTCGATACCCAACTGGCTATACTCAGACCTCGTCGGGGACATGCACAAAAAAAAATGATCAAGAACAACCTGCTCTAATACCACTGATCCAGATTATTTTTGAAACGAAATGAAAAAAGAGTAATTATAATGAAGTACTCATGAAAATTTCCAGAAACAGATAAATACAACAATACTTGATTTCTATTAATGAAAGAATTGTAAAGAGACTGTAAAAATACAAAGTGCAAGACTCACTAGAATGGTGACAACTTTATCTATGAGAAGAGATGTGACGACTACGTTCATTTGCTAGAAGATGATTACAATGAAGCTCTGAAGGAATTTTTATGATAAACATGAATGCTCAAACCATATACATCCAAAATCCTAACCCTAGTAAATGAAACACCAAAAGTCACATGGGCCCCGTTTGGGTAAGTTAGTACATTAACTTCACGTGGTCGTAACTTTTGCATACGATCTTCGTTTTAGGTGTGTGATAGCCCGTTGGAAAGGTATTTTCGAGAAATATGCATTACGCCATTAAAATCTAACTTTATCTATAGTTTGACTATGGTGAGCCAAAAAACACTATTTATGGCCCCAAAACAGCCCTGGAAGTATAGCAAGATGTGCTAATATGAAAACATACAAAATAAGCCAGTTGGATTAGTTGGGAGGCCACTAGTATCCACTTAGAATATGTTTAGGGATTTATACAACCCCAAAAGTGTAAAACCCACAATTACAAAGAAGTATAGAAGAACGTGTTGCACTAAAAACTGACAAGAGGAGCCAGTTGGAACATGTGGGTGGCCACCAATATCCACCTGGGTCACGAAAGATGCTGAGAGAATTTCAAGGTTTGAAGATAGATAAAAATGTCTCCATACCAGGGGTATGATGAGGAGATAAGGAAAATGTGCTCATCCACTAATGAATTGACATGAATAGCGTCCTCATCTAACTGAGGGAAGTCCGGTATTAACTTGACAAAAACTAACGATTTCTTGGATTTTGCTGAAGCAAAATTGAGATCAAACTCTTTTAAGATGACGATCCATTTATCATATTCCCCCCCTATGATACACCTAGTAAGGACGTATTGAAATGGATTGACATCATCAACTACGATAGTTTTTCAAAGCAATATATAGTGCAGTAATCTTTGAACCGTGTGTACGACAACCGAGGCTAGCTTCTCAACATGAGAGTACTTGAGTTCGGGTCCGACTAAGTTTCGACTAATATAGGAAACGACATGATCATGGAGCTCATCATCCTCCTGAACTAAAACCATACCAACCATCCCTTTGGACCTGATGATATAAAGCAGGTGATCTCTATTGTATTCTAGAGACTTCAGCAGAGATGTCCATACCAAGGATTTATTAAGAGCATTGAAGGATTTCTGGGCTTGCTCATCCCATATAAACATAGTGTCCTTCTTTAAGAGACACATGAAACCCTTAGTAATATTGGCATAGTTTACTATAAACCGACATAAGAAGTTAGCTTTCCCTATAAACCTTAAAGCCGATGAATGTTGCATGAGGGAGGAGATCAAAGCATTGCCTCAAACTTTAAAGGATACACCATGATCCCAGTCTTAGAGACTAAGAACCCTAAAAAACGACCCGAACTAACACAAAATATGCACTTATGAGGGTTTAAACAGATGTGATAATAGTGACATCTCTCAAAAACTAGTTGAAGGTGGGTAGAGTGATCCACTCTCTTGTGAGAGTGAGCAGCAAGATCATCGAGGTAGGCTTCGACTATATGCTTGAGATCATAAAAAGTGAAGGTTGTGGCTTGTTGGAAGGTTGCTCCAACATTTTTAAGGCCGAAAAGCATTTTCCAGTATGTGAAAGTACCCCAAGGACAAATGAACTTTGTCTTATGTTCATCCTCGTGTTTAATCTGAATTTGGTTGTATCCTGAAAATCCGTCCATAAAAGAAAAACATCGCTTCCCGCACACTCATCGAGAATTTGATCAATGAAAGGTGTCGAGAAGTTGTCTTTAGGAAAGGCCTTATTCAGGTCTCGAAAATCCATACACATACAGAGAGTTCCTTGATTCTTATTCATAGGAACAGAGTTGGATACACATTCAATCAAGGGAATCGGGTAGATAAAACCTGCATTAAGCAGTTTCTCCACCTCTGCCTTACTAGCAGGGGCCTTCCTAGGATTAACAGCTCTAAGTTGTTTCCGAACATGTTAAGCATCCAAGTAGGTTTTAATTTCATGTTCAATAATGCGAGGGTCAATTCCTGACATCTCATAATATGACCAAGCGAATACATCACATAATTCTTTGAAGAGGTCGATGTAGGTCTGAATTTCTTTAGGCGAACAATCCGCATGGATATATACATTTTCAATTTTACCAGGAATATGAGAGATGTCGATCATGACGGTGGGAGAAATACTCGCCATGTTCCCTTCGACATAAATGTCATGCGTATCTAGTGGAACTATGACGTGACCGACTATCTCACTCAAGGTAGATCTAAAATCATCTTGTTTGATCCTAACAAGATCTGGGAGGAAGTAAGAGCGATGATGCATATCATCCCATGGCCTGTCAGAACCATGCATGGCCTCTACGATTGCTTGATCCGAAGGTAAAGTATCATCGAGTAAATCATGTGAACAAGACGATGAAGTGGCCCATATGGGTTGGAGAACATGATCCTCCTCGTCCGTTTGTGAGGAGACAAGATATGGGTCGGCAGTAGAGTCGAGAAAAACCCGATACACTATCTCTGCCACCGACAGTGGCATTTCCATTCCAATATGTGATTGACCCTCACAAGACAAGGTCGGGGAAGGTAGGGTCGAAGGATCATTAAAATACGAAGTGTGAAAAGGAATGAACCTCATTGAAGAAGCATACCTACTCGACATGGCATACATGTGATGAATTGGTGCCACGAAATCAAAGGTACCATAAGGAAGGAATACATTCCAACACCAATATCCTTAGTTTCCAGCTAAGAATTGTCGATCATGGGGATCGAAGGTCCAACTGATGCATTGGGACTAGCATGCGCAAAGGATAATCGATCGATTGTCATGATTTTAATCATCAATATCTCAACTAAAAAATTATCTCCAACTATAAGTCATAGTGAGAGGTGGGTGGAGGAATACCAATGAAGCTGAAACCAAATGGAGTGGACAACAAAGAGGTAGGGAAAGGGACAGGTGGATGGGTGACGTTGTGGCAAGAGGTTGAAAAAAGAGGTGGGGAAAGGGACATGTGGATAGGTAACGTCACAACAATAGGTTGACCAAAGAGCAGGGCAAGGGACATGTGGATAGGTGATGTCATGGAAGTAGGCTGACAACTAGAGTGGATGACATATAGAGTGTTATTCGGGAGGTACATCCAATGAACAACAAAGGATTCAGGGGACAGGTGGAGAGAAAATGAGGCAATGGTCTTCGTTTACAGGTTTTTCCCGGTTGGCAGGTTTCAAACAAAAGTTATTCCTATGTGCATGCCTTCAACATAATTAATTGACGGACAATGATTTAGTGGCAAGGATAGATTTTTGTTTATGTAAGCTATGAACTTTATTATATGTGCAAATTAGAGTTGGTTTTGATGATAATTTGATAAAAAAACATTGACATTATGTTACAACCTTATATATAATTTATCTTTTTTGTTTATGGGTTGTGTGAATTTATCTTTGGTGTATATGGGTTGTTTTTTATGATGATGATGGTGATGATTAACCTCTACTGAGACCAAAATTGGTCTATCGGACCTTAAGAAGTCAAGAGATTACTTCAATTTCTTTAAAATTGTATTCCTATGCTTAAAAAACATTGAGACAAGTGTTCCAAGATCACCATAATTTTGATGACTTAGAAGGTTATGAAGGTCTATATTGTGGCAAATATTTTTAAATTGGGATCTAATTTGGCTATAGGCGAGGCATTCTAAGAGAAAGTGTTTTTCATCTTCAACCTTTTTAGTGTCACAAAGATCACAAATTCTTTCATCCCACGATGTTTTGGGAATTGTCCAACACCCAATTTCATTATGCAACTCATGAGAGTTTGTTCTTATTTTATCAATAATTTGATTGATAATAAAATGTTTTGAAATTGGTTTTTGTGTAAGATTTAAAATTATTCTTAATTGATTGAGAATTCAGTATATATATTTATATAAGGAAATAGGTTAATGCCCCAAGACCTAGAGGTATTTAGCAAGAGTGAATATCTACTCCCTACATGTCATTTTAGGTGATGTGATTTTCCTAAAATAATAATGACGAGACAACTTTCATTTGTGGATAGTAGTGAGTGATGGTTGTTCTCACTATTAGTTGACAACTAAGTTATGATAGGGTCTGTCACATTTGGAAAGAAATAAATAATAATGTTAGGAAATGAAAGATAAAATATGATGCAAATGGCATCCATCCCCTGCCTTTAAAGTACATATGAAATGGAATCATTCCTTAAGTTGTGCATAATTGGGACCACAAATTCCCTAAAACTTCTTCCTCATTGCTACATTTTTCTTATTTGTCAACTCGATCAAGTCCCAACGTTAGGTTGTGCATTTGCTCTCACATATCCATGCGTGCTTATTGTATCACCAGGAAACAAATACTACAGAGCACCAATCTATATTAACCGACACATTCACTTGATGCAACATATCTCATGTTGTAACACATTTTCTGCTACAACGCCTCTCCTGCTGCAACATGTCATCTGTCATGACACACTTCTACTGCAATACACCTCCTACTAGAACATGTCCCATGCTGCAACATGTCTTATGTTGTGACACACCTCTACTGCAACATGTCTATGTTGTATCACGTCTTTGTTGTAACACGCTTCTGCTGCAACACATCTTTGTTGCAACATCCCTCTATTGCAACATGTATCTGTTACAACATGTCTCTGATGTGACACGCTTCTGTTGCAACACGTCTCTACTACAACATGTCTTTGTTGCAACACGTCTTTTCTATGACATGTCTCTGCTGCAACATGTCTCTTTTGTGACACGCCTCTATTACAACACGCCTCTGCTGCCACACGTCTTCTGTTGTAACAAGTCTCTGATGCAACACGTCTTCTGTTGTGACACGTCTCTATTGCAACACATCATCTTCTACAACATGAAACCCATGCCATTACAACAACTTTTATTCACAACCCTCTATACTACCTCCAATGCAACATCACCATTCGGTTGTGCCACACACAACCCTGAATCAATGATTAACTTATCAATCGAGGAACACATCTTCGTATACAAACTTCTCAAATCTAAGGGACGCAAACATCCTTCCGTGCTTAGAAAAAACTCTCTGCACTCAATCTCATATCCAAACATAAAGGCTCTCTCACGAGCATCATACAATGATCTCTTCAACAATATTGTACTCTTCCACCAATAAGCTGAGTTGAATTGCCATTTGATTTAATTTTTTAAGCAGTTCACAATTATTAAGGAATAACGCGCTGTGAGCGGATGGATAAAGGTGCAGGAAGAGTAAGTGGGAGCAGATTGAAATTAATAATCATTATCCGTCTTTGAAGAACTATTGTTTACCCTGTCTCAGCACAGAGAATTGGTCCAACGTGCCAGATTTAAGTTTGAAAGGGCGTCGGTTTAAATCCTGTTCTCAACAACAATCCGTATGCGCTGGTTGATTCTGTGTCGCTGTTAGAAGCAATACTTCATAATGTGATTTTTATCTTTAAATTATAAATATTTTTAATTTGGAAAAAACCATTAAAAATATTATAGTCAGGATGGCCGAGTGGTCTAAGGCGCCAGACTCAAGTTCTGGTCCTCGTTTGAGGGCGTGGGTTCAAATCCCACTTCTGACAGTAAACATCCATCCCATGGTTTTAATTTATGCCGCTAAAAAGAGTTTACTTCACGAATATGTTAAATGATAAATAAAATATTTAAGGGCATTTGGTCTAGTGGTATGATTCTCGCTTTGGGTGCGAGAGGTCCCGAGTTCGATTCTCGGAATGCCCCACTGTTTTCCAACGTTTCGGAATATTGACTTTTGAATTTCTTTGTGCCATTGTTGTAAAATACGCATTTGGTCTAGTGGTATGATTCTCGCTTCGGGTGCGAGAGGTCCCGAGTTCGATTCTCGAAATGCTCCTGTTTTCCTGACGATTTTGCTTTTTGGAAGCATTCTTCTTTTCTTCTGGTCATGTACTATTTCTGTGTTGGCATTGTAGACCAGTCTGGTTGTGATTAGGAGTTGCATATTTTTGTGTTGGCATTATAGATCAGTCTGGTTGCTTTTTGGAAGCATTTTTCTTTTCTTCTGGTGATGTACTATTTCTGTGTTGGCATTGTAGACCAGTCTGGCTATGATTAGGAGTTGCATATTTTTGTGTTGGCATTATATATCAGTCTGGTTGTGATTAGTGGAAAAATTTAGTTTAAGAGTACATATCTGAACAGTTAGATGCAAGATTTATAACAGTGTCAAAAGGTGCATCTGTCCATATTTTCTCCAAACATGTTTCACTTGAAATAGCAGAAAGATATGTGATTCAAAGAGAAAAGGTACATCTGTCCATATTTTCTCCAACATGTTTCACTTGAAATAGTAGAAAGATATGTGATTAAAGAGATCATGTTTAACGTGGACGGGAAGATTTGAAACTGCGCGGGGAAAGCCCACATGATTTCAGGTCAAGCCCGATAACCACTCCAACACGTCCACCTATATTAATCTATTTGATTAACAAATTAAATTGTAAATTGATTTATGATTAAAATATATTAGTTGAACACTTTGAAGGGGGTAGAAGCAAAGGAACACACAGTAAATAACAAACAGGCAAATTGTATTGCTCAATAATCAAAACAGATACATCTGCCTCGTATTTATAGAGGCCATGGAAGACTCTCGAGCGTCCAGAAGGTTCTCGGAGCAGGTGGCTAAGTCGGTGGGTATGGCGGTGGAGAAAGAGTCTAGAAGTTTGGTGGTTGATGAGCTAGGTAGAAATTAATTCCTCCAACACTCCCCCCAAATTTCTACTACTAATTACATCCATATTTTCAATGCCCAATGCTTCTCTCAAATACTCAAATTGGTCTTGTGCTAAAGCCTTTGTAAGTATGTCTGCAAGTTGCTCCTTTGATCTGCAATGTCTCCTTCTTAACGAATACATGTCTTGGTTAGGTCTTTATCTAAGTCATACCTTCATCTTCAGTTTCTATCTTCATATGGTTGGGCTTCCTTCAATTTGCTACTTTATTTTACTAGTTTCCCCTCATCATAAATCACTTTGGGATTTTACGGCTTATCCCTAACAATTACAATGCTCAGGAACCATCACACCAAGTGGTTTCTAGTTGACCACAAACTTTGCTTATTGGTGGCTGACCACGAACCTTGCATGATGGGGAAATTGAATTACACAACACACACTCACTTGAGTTTCATCCTCAAACATTTTTTGCTTCTTCTCTGTACTTGCATAACATTGATTAATGCTCGAACTTTTGCATCTTCCTTTTGCACCTGCAAACAACTGATCATTGATGTCCATATAAAAAGAAATCCATCTACCGAGATACATGGGTACCATCCGTTGTACTCGCGAGTTCTCTAGGTATCCTTTTCACGTACATGGTTCATCAATACATTTGACTCCATTAGTCATAACTTGGTCCCAACCAACTCACACTCTGAAATTACTTAATCTCACATTCCTCCCCTTAATCGAAGATCTAACTTCTCCGATCACCATCAAAATTAGATACGAGTACACCTACCACCCTCGTACCTACCTAGTGATTAATTCTACAACTTGATGCCACATCCACTCTTTATGCCTAAGAGGGATACACACTACATGATCACTCAAATCCATGTAGGCTTGACTCAACAGGACTTACTAAACGCCCAGAGAATATAGCTTGCCTTGCCTATGGCAAAGCTTTACAACTTTGGACCAAAAACCTCTAGGGTGTTGGGTACTACCAATCATGCACTCCCTACAACATATATGCATCATTTTATCTCAGGTACAAAAATTCCACATTCTTTACTAAATGGCCAACAAATTACATGCCCATTACATATGCCCATTTACATTTCATCATTACGCATTACATAACTTCATTTGGAGTCTTCTTTGTTCTTTACCTCTTCCAACAAGAGTTTTTCTTCCTTGTCTTTCACCATCCATTTTTTTTGTCTTCTATCACCCTTTGTCTTCTACATCATGAGTCTCTCTTTTATTGTTTTACACTGCTTCTTGCATCTTATTTTTCCTTTCAATATACCTTATGGCTATGTTTCTTGTTGGAGTTGATCAAGATCCAACAAGACAACCTATGACAATGGATTGACAAACTTAATTGACACACCACTTGTCATAATTTTACATCACTTAACAATTTGATTTGGACTCAACTTTTGACTAGCTTAACAAACCAACTCTCACTTTAACTTTAACTAGCACTCATTTTGACTCTTCTTGAGATTAATGTAATGACTTTACATTTCAAGACTCATTTTCACAAATATTTTAGACTCATTTACTTGACCTTGACCTTCTCTCATTTGAAATTGACTCTCACCTTTTACAACTTGACTCAATGACCATTCCAAGCACTTTCAACATTGCATTTCACTTCAGCCATATTACAATTATAAAACAAAGCTCTCACCTTACTAAAACATGGGAGACATTTACACCACTTGACTCAACTCTCCCTTGGAATATGAGACCCACATGACCACATTTAACACAACAATGCCTCTTCATATCTCTTTAAACAAATACTTCACTCATGCTATTTGTCTTCATATCTCTTTAAACAAATACTTTACTCATGCTATTTCTTTTTTTCAAGACCCTTGTAATTTCCATTAAAGTTACTTTGATTTCACTATTCTCCATTCTTATCCTCACAAACTCTTCGGTCACATATGGCATTCCATGCATGTAACATTTAAAAAGTAAGATTATTTTGCCTCTTTTAATAGGCACATACCTTTATGAGGGTGATTTCCACTTTAAAAATCACTTAAAATTCTCCAAGATAACAATGCTTACAAAAGTTTTTATAGTAAGAGGCTGCTACCACAATCATTACCTTGATAATCTTGGGCATTGACACAATCAAACCATTCTCTTACATGTGTTTACATGCACCTCTTCAAGCTTTTCCACCTGTCTCTTCAGTTCACTAACTCGTGCATTTAAGACTTGGTTATCTCTGCCTCCAAATATCCTTCTCTTTTTTTCTGAATTGTGTCGATCTCATTCTGCATTATTGTAATAGCTTTGGACTTCTCTTCTAGTAATTTATCTCTTTCGATAATGAGTGACTCCTTTTAAAGTAGATTTTTTTTTCTTCAATTATTGACTCTAGCAAGGATGCCTTTGACTTAAGATCCTCCATTTCCTTTACTAGATCAGAACCTAGAAATGTTTGGATTTGGGGCTCTTATGGTTCAAATCCTGCATCTCCCTTGACTTCGAGGGCAAGAAATCCGAGCAAAAACACCAACACAATATACTTCTCGGTCACCATTGATTCCATCTGCACTCAATCTTTCGCACAGGGAGACAACTTCTCAGCATCCGTCTACCTCAGCATCGTGCAGACCTCCTTCACGTACTTTTCCTCTCATGAACCTCTCACAATCTTTAGGCACACTTTCCTGGCCCTCACGACTCTCCTGGAAGCTACGACTTTCTCAGCTCTATAGCTTTCACGACAGAAGATTTCCAACTCTCACGACACTATTGCCATCTCAATGCACAACGTCCAACTCTCGCGGCTCACCTCCACTTTTCTCCCTCGATGGTGCCATTGCTTCTGCTCCAACAACAAGACTATGCTCCTCCACTCAAATCTGCACTGTTGGGCGACTCCTCAAGATCCTGGGCCCTCCCGTGAGAGAGTTAGACCAGTCCTATGCTTTGATACCAAATGAAGGGGGCAGAAGCAAAGGAACAAACAGTAAAGAACAAACAGACAAATTGTATTGCTCAATGATCAAAACAGATACATCTGCCTCGTATTTATATAGGCCATGGAAGACTCTCGAGCACCCATAAGGTTCTTAGAGCGGGTGGCTAAGTCGGTGGGTATGGCAGTGGAGGAAGAGTCTAGAAGTCTGGTGGTTGATGAGCTAGGTAGAAATTAATTCCTCTAATAGACTTCCTCATGCTTAGTGGATAGAGCATATGTTTCCTAAGAAGAAAGTCATAGGCTAAGTTGAAGATTTTGCGCTTCCTCACTGGATGGAACATTTGTTTCCTAATCAGAAAGTCATAAGTTCGATTCCTACCTGGTGTGTTTTTCTTCCATTTTTTTCATTTTTACGTCGATAGACTAGCTATTGGAAATGGGCACAATTAATGATTTTTTAATCTTAAATCATAATCTTATGGTTAACAATTGAAAATACTGACATATTCTTCGTCGTCCTCTCAAATCAATGAATGAGATTTATTTTTTATAACTTCCTTAAATTTATGAATGCATTGGTTAACCTGTTTACTTTTTCACATTTACCTAATCATATTAAAAAATTATTGTAAAGCCATATGATTTCCACTTTTAAATGATTAACAAAGATTAATAGATATGCAAGTTTTTATTGCCACTTTTGGATTTACACCGATAGACACCTATTGGAAATGTGCACAATTAATGATCTTTTAATCTTATATCCCAATCTTATGGCTAGGAATTGAAAATGTTGGCATATTCTTCATCGTCCTCCCAAATCAATGAATGAGAAGAAATTATTGTAAAGCCATATGATTGTTGCTTTTAGATGATTACCAAGGATTAATAGATATGCAAACATTTATTGCCACTTTTGGATGATTAGCCGGCACTATCTCAACCTCATTACCATGGACACATATCTTATTGGGGGGATGCTTTCATTTTTATGGGATGTGAACCATGGCATGGTTCTTTATTTTAAGGATCAATTTATTTTCTGGCATTTCATATTATGTGTGTCTTATATGTTGTCTTTCTCTGATCATATACCTGCAACTAAGATATTCATATTGCTATTGTAGAGGGATTGTAGACCAATTTGATGCATTTGGAGCATAAGCAAGAGAATGATCAATGTTTCTGACATATTGGATTGGGAAGAAGGCTAACAAAGCAAAGCATCAAGCAGGATGAGGTAAGATCTTCCTCTCTCTGAATAAAATTTATGGAATTGGTTTCCTTCATTTTTTATTTGTATTTGTAATGTAATTTACAGTAAACACATGCTATGACAAATTTAGGTTTTAGGTTATCTGATCATGTTATCACAGATTTAATGTAATGTATATGCTATGATCTGTTATCCTATCTGTAATGTAGACGCATCATATGCCAAATTTATGATCCGTTATCTAATCTTATTTGTAATGTAATGTAGACGTATCGTATGATAGATTTAGGTTTTAGGTTTTGCATGCATGTGGTTTGACTGGGATCCTGCCTTCAATGGTCATCCCACATGCATGCATTCAATCATTTGACCTGTTAATCAAGGCAATGGCCTGATTCAAAATTTTCATTTATGAAGCCATCATGAACCTTGGGACATACAATACGAGCATCAATGTTATTGTCGACTACTTGAATATGTTAAGTTACTCCTTTGTTTTCTAACAAAAGTAAGACTAACCCTAACCCAGATTCAAGGCATCCGTCCTTCAGGAACATCCATGAATGGATCCCTCCATTGATCCGGATTATTTTCGGCACGAAATGAGAGCGGAGATATAATAAAGAAATGCACAGAGATATCGCGTATATCCAGTAATATAACAGAAATATATCAGAGATGCAACCATAAACACAGAGATACAGTAATACATGATTTC
>ML783592.1:845247-859444 GCA_009831015.1 Picea engelmannii
GTTGTCATTTATGGGATGACAACCACTTTCATATTTTATTTGATGACTCTACTCCACCTTTTGTAGAGAACATCAATGTCCCACATCAGGAGCTAGTTACCAGCGTTCAGTCTACATATTCTATAGTGGTATTATTCATTCCATATTCTGCTATGACCCTTTTTCACTATGTGGATGGATCTTCTTATTTGGATCCACATAATAGGTGTCAGTCTTTGGAGCATCATTTGGAGTTGGTTATTGGGTTCCAAAATCTTCCACGGGGAGTTCACATGAGCACTTGGACATGGGACTCAGGCTTACAATAGTGGTTGGACTACTTAAGCATGGTGGATTTCCTTTCTACATGGGACCTTGGTTCTTCAGTCTTCTTCAGCATTATGGTCCACAATTATCCATGGGACCCTAGTATATGGTTGTACATCAAGTGTTGAGGACAACACTTTCATAAGGGGGATGGAATGTAAGGTAGCTAGAGAGGTAGCGGGGGGGCCCAGAGGGTCCATAGTAATAATAGTGGAGGTCATTCAATGTAAGGTGGACTAGGTCCACTATATTATTAAATAAGGCCCACTATGGTAGTTAGATATAATAAATGGGTAATTAGATATAATAAATGTAAGAAGACTTCTTAGAAGGTTATACTTCTAGAAGATTCCTCCTCTAGAATGTTCTTAGGTGATGGTAGCACTATATAAAGGGGTTCAAGCAATGTAATGAGACATAAAAAGAATTATTGTATTTGGGATGGTAGCTCAATAGGAGGATGCCCCCTCGAAGAGGCAAGTGAACATGAGAGGATCCCTTCCATAATAGGATCCATTGTATGATGTTGCCCTACCTCAAGGGTTTTCTTCTAATAAAGTGTGGTTTCTTCTATCTTGCTTTGTGGATCTATTGTGTATTCAATATTTGTGGTTATTATATCGGTAGATCTATTCAGGTTCTTAACACTCAACAATAATCTGTATGCACTAACTATTCCTGTGGTGTTGTTAGAAGCAATATTTCATGATTTGATTAATATATTTCGATTATATATATTTCTAATTTCATCATTATCTATTATTATACCTGCCGATAGCCATGGTATATAGTGTTGATTTAGGTTTGAATTTCTATTAGTTCATGGTTGACCATAAAATATACACCCCTTTATCTAAATTTTTAAAAAATAATGATTAATTTTAAATTTTAAATCTCATTTATCTGATATCTTATTGGCCAAAAACTTTGAAGTCTTATTGTTTCCTTCACTTCCCCCAGTGTAAATGTAATAAATATTTCTGCCATCTAGTCATTTCATGCCTACTCCTTCTCTCCCTATCTAGTTAAACAATACTTTCATTATTATATTCGACAGGTATATGCTACTTAGTAGCCTTGTTTATAAAGCATTCGATCAGGATGGCCGAGTGGTCTAAGGTGTTAGACTCAAGTTCTGGTCCTCGATTGAGGGTGTGGGTTCAAATCCCACTTTTGACACTAAACCATTCACTATGCTTTAAGCTTGAGTTTGAATGGCTTCTATTTAGTCTAGAATATCAAATCTTTCTTCCTTGTTTTGTTGACTTTATTTATGATTTTTTGTGAGATCTTGCATCGAGTTATTATCCATGCATTATTCATCAAACCTAACCATGTTATTCCCATTTATTATTACATACTAGGCCTACTACCTTCGATATCTTCTATCGACACTATTTAATAACGAAAAGAGAAATAGGAAATATATAAATTTAATAATGAAAAACATGATCTATGACAATAATATGATGATATGAAAAATAAAAGAAACTTGATGCAAGTCTATGTTGGGCCAACCAAATAACTTGTTAAAGTAGAAAGGATTTAGAAAAGTAGGACTCCAAAATCAGATGAAATAACTTGAGGGCATTTGGTCTAGTGGTATGATTCTTGCTTCAGGTGCGAGAGGTCCCGAGTTCAATTCTTGGAATGCCCCTGTTTTCATGGCCTCCATGTAAAAGAAGAGTTGTCGCTGCTTTGGAAACAATTCTTTTTAACTTCTGGTGACAGAAAGCTTTTAGGTAACCCGCACCACCTGTGCTATTTTCTTTGGCAATACAATGCAATATTTTGCTATCTTTTTTTTCATGCTCAAGAATTATCTCAGTAGAAACACTTCCCTTTGTTGTTAAACACTTCTCAGTAGAAACAATTCTACTTTCTCTTCTTTAGGTTCCAAGACATTTTGCATGGCTTCTTCAATCTATTGTTTACTTTCTAGCTCCTATAGTCTTCTTAGCACCTATAAATATTTGTTTAGTGTGGTTTTTCACCTCTACTCACCATATATTTGCTCAAAAAATTATGTTTCCTTCTTCGAGTGTTTCCTCTATCTTCTTTGCTATGATGCCAAAATGACATGGTTAGGGCATGGTGTTCCATAGCTCACCTCTGTCACACAATGACCTACAATTCTTTCACTGCAAAGAATTAACATTAACTCAATAAAACATACATTCAATCATAAAACTAGATGCACAATTTCATGGGGCAATGGTCTACTAATGTCTTAATGGTTAGAATACATATTTTCATATTACAATGAAGAGCTCTCAACTCTTTGCACTAATAATTTTTCTCTTGGCCAACACTTAACACTTTGTCTCTATTTTGACTTCGCTATAAACTAGTTAATTGGCTAACCATAATTCTACTAGCTATCATACTATTTATTCTCTTGAATGAATCATTAGCTTCTTCTCTAGCTCTTCATATAACTCCCTCATTATTCCAGTGTCTAATGGCTCTTCATCTTCCACATTGTCATAACCTTTGATCTTAATTTAATGTAGTGCCTAGAATCTCGATCTCTATGGCATTGTTCTCTTTTGTTACATTGATCTACATATTCATCGTTCTGATTCATTGCACTATTTCATGTGTGTTGAACTAATCATCTTCCTCTTGCTCTCGGGATCTATCACCTTTGTTGTGGTCCTTGATTACATTATGTACATGCTCCATCCTCAACTATTAGGTGTTATCTTCCTCCATGCCCAAACTATGCACATCATCCTATTTTGTCTATGTATAAACATCATGTTGCACTTATACTAACCCATCTTTGTTTTCTTGCTTCCTTAATTTTGTTTCCTTCCACTATGCATTAACTATGATCTTACTTATACTTCTCATGGATGCCCATGTATCAATGAATATCGAGATTTGGAAATGGAGTGATGTGAAGACAAACACACAAACACATTGTAATCTAAGGTTCATTGAAAGATGGATGGTCAAGAGTATAAATAATTAGCACTTTCATTAGATAAATACTCACATGGCCCCATTCTTGATGTTCCCAACCATAAAATTGCATGATTTTCAGTCTACCATGGTTTCATCTAGAAACAATAAGACACCCAATCTTCCGAATCATAACCACTTCTAATGCCTCACCAATAAGTTCAGTCGATCCTAAAACCTTTTCACCTAGTCTTCCTCCCCATCTTCCCATGAGAAAACCTAAACCCCCAACAATACTACCCATACCACATTAATATTCCCCCCATCCTAATATCACACACAATTACAATACCAACCTTACCCATTTCCCAATGTCATTGTCACCACCATTGTTGGTTAAGCTAGCTTCCATAGATCTTGATATTGCTTTTTATAATCTATAACCTTACCCATGTCTCGATGTCATTGTCACTACCATTGGTAGTTAAGCTATCTTCTATAGAGCTTGATATTGCCAAGTTTATAATATCTTAGATAATTGCTTATATTTATCTATTTTCCCTCATTGGATTCCTTACTAATATATTCTTTGTAACATCTAATCCTCCATTTGTCTCCTTCCTACTCATGAACCAAAGGAAATTCACTAAAGGTGTCCTTGTATCTTGAGGTTAGCCAAACCCCCTAAACCTAACATTTCCAAAGATGAATTTAATGCCCTTAGGAATCTCAACAACAAACCTACATTATCATTCTCAAAGTTGATAAAGGCGATACCACTTTCATCATGAACACCAATGACTACACTTTCAAAATCATGGATTGTTTTGCTTCAATAACTACCACAAACTCAAACATAACACTATAAACCAAATAACCATCATTATCACTAAATCCATCAAAAACTCCCTTTAAACCAAAAAAACATCAGAAAGTGCTTAATTCCTAAAAATCTCCTTAACCCAAGAATCTACCATATTCTTAATATCCACTCGGAAAAAGGCAGTCCCCTCCATCCCATCCTTAATGTCATAGACTAGTTACTTATGCTCTTACCAACGTTTTAGTTAATAATGTCTAACTTGTTATTTAGTATGTTTATTTACATGAGAGAATGTATCATCGAGGAAGGTAAACTAAGAATATATATATATATATATATATATATATATATATATATATATATAATTATTGTTTTCCAATAAATAATAATTATTAATTTCCAATTGTTAATGTTGAATACTTTTGGATTGATGAACATTGATATAGTGGCAAGGAGAGAAGTTTATTTAGGTAAAATATGAACTTTATTATATGTGAAAATGGTTGTAGTGATGATTTGACCAAAAATCATTGACATTGTGTTCCAACTTTATATATAACTTATCTTTCTTGTATATGGGTAGCGTGAATATAGGGGCTGTTAATTATTCATATATATATATAATTCCATTGATAATAAAATGTTATGAAATTGGTTTTTAATAAGATTTAAAATTGTTTTTAATTGGTTAAGAGTTTCTCTTTTTTGGATATAAAGAAATAGGTTAATGGATCAAAACCTAAAGGCATATAGTAAGAGTGAAAATCTACCCTTTATAGGTCATTTTAGGTAGCATTGTTTTCCTAAAATATCTGTGATGAGTTAACCTGCATTCACAGATAGTAGTGAGTGATGGTTGTTCTCACTATCGATTGACAACTAAGTTATGATAACTTTTTCCAGATTTAAAAGCAAATAAATAAATGTGTCATGAAAATTGCAACCAAGTGTAATATGTTGGTTTCATGTATGGAGCTAAGTCCATATTGATACTTGATACCACATAAATTTTTCCTAGTCTCAATAATGATGGAGAATATGGGATAGTGTGTATCTTGGGGATATTATCTAGGGTTGAAACTACACATTTGATCCTAGAGTATGAGAAAAAAATAAATTTAATTGGCTAAGGGTTTGTATTTCATGGACGTAAGGAAATAAGTTAACAACCCAAATCCTAGAGGCATCTAGCATGAGTGGAACTCTATGCCTCTATGGAACACCAACGAGTTATTTTAGGTGGCGAGGTTTTGTTTACACACAATGATATTGTTGCACATTGAGATTTTGAGATTGTATCAACATAGGTTACACTAGTAAGCATAGGCTCTTTCTTGATTTGGAAAAGAAAAAAGATATAAGATGCATAGTTAGAAGTCTATGTTGGGAAAACCAAATAACATGCTCAATTATGATGGATTTGGTTATTTTGTTTGCATATGGTGGTATGAGACATTGACTTCTCAACACTAAGGTAAATTGGTAGGTCCCATGCATAATTTAATGTATGGTTACCTTAGTTTAACAAAGTCAAATCCTTCATTTTTCTAATTGTTTCCCTTTTTAAAACAAAACATATAGTTACCTCCTAATTGTTTCACTTCATTCTCAAATCTATAATTGCTTGAAAAAGGTTTCTCTTGAGCAAGAGGTTGCAATGCAACTAGGGGTAGTGTCTAGTCTCATGTATGTGACTAAATCTAAATATTATTAGAAAGAACATGACCTCGCTAGAGGCATCCTCAACGATGACCACGAGGGACATTAACTTTCTTTCAAATACCATTTACACTCAAACCACCTACCTAAAAGTGCTTATTATTGGCTAATATTATGTCTTCCTTGTACATAAGGAAAGGGGGTAATGAATCAAGAACCAAAAGCATTTTGGAGTGAATATCTTCCCTCTTAGGAATTAAAAATTAAAAAGAGATCAACTACACACACCAACAATGACGCCACAAGGGCTCACACTCTGTCTGATTACACTCACACCTCGCTTACATTTATAGCTTGAATCGCAGGAACGAACTTTGAACAAACCCCCTAAATTTGTGGATCTGGAAACCACTGATACACCAAACATAAACAAGAACACAACAACCTATAACCAATTTCGACATTATTCCAACACTCCCCTTTAATGGAGAAATTGGTTAATGCCAATGCCATACATAACATGCATGTTGTTCTAAGTCTCACCCATGATTACAACATTACAAAGGACAATTTAAACATAACCTAAATTTTTTTTCAACTCCTTGTAGGAGTGAGTTTTTCTTTTCCTCCTTTTCCAGATTCTGCAACCTCCATGCATTTTCAATTTAAGCCTTCCTCTTCCGCTGAAAACTCTAGTTTCAGCTTCTTATCCTTCATCTTCTTGTTGGTGTTTGTCATCAATCTAAAAATTATTTCAGATTGTCCATGCTTGTCCTCTTCAACTTTTTCTATGAAAAATTGTTTGTGAGTGAACTGCTGCCACCTACCATTCTCTGTTGTTTTCTCTTCATCACTGAGTTTTTGATCATCAATTTGTTGCAACATAAGTTCATAAAAGAACTTGATTTCTTCTAGGCTCCACCTCATAAAAAATTCTTCAATTTCAGCATCTTATTCTCCAATATCCATTGGGTTTTCATCATAAATTGACTCAATTTCCTTATTTGTAATCAAGTATTATTCTTCTTCAATGACCACACAGTCTTTATCGTAATCTGGTTTGTTTAGCTATTTTTCAATGAATTTATGATGTGGTCACCGCCTCTACCTCCCGGTCTTAAGGATCGTTCAATCTATTTTATGATCCGAAGCGGCTCGTTTTGACTCCTTGCTGGAATCTCCAGTTATCGATCCACATGTCCTTTTTCAGAAGCTCCCCTGTGCGAACAACACTAGGTGTGAGCTCCGCTTTTCCCCGAGCGACCACAACACTATGACCAAGGGCCTAACCCAAAGTCCTTTGTCGCAACCTCGCGATCTCGCAAGTTCGTGAGTCGAAGCTCCTGACTCCTCCTTTCCAGACTCATGATACCCGAAATGCCGATATGGGTATGGCTCCTCCTTGTCAGCGCTCTCTACGTGTGACCAACGGCTAGGCTAAACTCTAGCTCCCGTCGCAACTTTGTGACTTCGCAAGTCGAAGGGTTGAGCTCTCATTCTCTTATCTCACGAATCCCTGAGACATGAGAAGTCAACAGAGTGTTGAATCCTTTCTCCTGTGGCGTGTGTCCGCCTGTCAACAGTGTGGGCCCCACTTTATGGTTCTGCCATGTGTCCCTCATGCCCAACTTCGGCACTTCGTGACTTCATCCCCCCAAGCGCTGCCTCCTTCGTATCTCGACACCCGAAGTGTCGAGATCCTGAACTCCTCGTTACTCCCTATCGTAACTCGCGACTTCGGGACTTCTGATGTCGAGTGCCCGGAATTTTGTCCTCCAGACCCCCGAACTTCTGAATGCCGAAATCCCGATATCGACACTCCTTCGGGACTTTCGTTCTGCTTACGAGGGTTTAAACCTTGAGATCCTCTCGACAGATCTGACAGTTGTCGGCTATTCTGAGCGAGATCCAATGGCTCAGAATCTCTTTGGATCTACATGCTCTTCCACTGCTCCCTGGAAGTGAAATATTCAATGGTCTAGATCTCTTCGGCTGAATCCGATGGCAGTTGTGCTCCTCCTGAGCTTTGGCACTTTCTTTCCAGACTTGGAATAATTCCAAATTTTCAAAGGCCTCGACCTTTGTTCTATTTCCTCTGCAAGATCCATGACTTCGAGTCCTCACCTACGCGTAAGAAACCGCTACTCCTCTTAAGCTTACTCCCAAATCCTTGAAGGATTCTGACTTCTGCGCTCCTGCAGAGTCTTCACACACAAAGTGTTATCTCTTTTGAGCTTCTCTGAGACTCAGAACTTAAGGAACTCAGTCCTTTTTCCTTCTCCCTCAGATGGAGAAATTGGATACCCTCCTGGCACTTTGTCTGCTCAAGCAACCTATTGCTGAGTCTTCAGGGTGTTCAGTAACCCTGTGAAGATCCTTCAGTGGATTCTTCTTCTTCTTACAGAACTCAAAGAGTTCTCTCCCTGTGCCTATCTGCACACTGAATCAATTCCCTCCTGACAGAGTTATACAGAACTCCTCAGAGATTTTGTCTTCTATCTGAACTCACAGCAGAGTTCGTCTTCTGTGCACTCCTTGCACTGGCTCAATGCCCACTTGGTAGAGCTTTACAGAACTCAAAGAGAGTTTCTGTCAACAACTGTGTTCTTCTCCACAGCCTTGCCTCCTGAAGTGTTCAACAACCTCACAAGTCTTTCTCGAGTTGATGATTTCAGCTCTTGTGCCCACTTGGCACGTCTTTGTCTGAATCTGCAGAGTTCAGAAATGATTCTATGCATCAGTATTCAAAGACTGCAGTACTCTGTCATGCCCTCCTAGCATGAAACCACAAAGAATCTCTCAAGCCTGAAAATCAAACACTCCTTGCAAATGAAAACCTACAACATACATCTACAACATAAACAGAACACACAAAAGACATTCACACAACACAAAATTCATGCAGGAAAAATTGCTCTGGATTATATTAATGGTAATGCCTATTTACAAGGGTGTTCTCGAGCTTAGACTTTAACAGAGTCTTGGTTCCTTCTCTTGCACACTTTCTCTCTCTTGTGCATGCTCTCCTATTACAACTATTTCAAAATGAGATTGCAATTTATCTTTTACATGAGGGGGCTCTTCGAGCTCTTCCCTCCAATCTCAGCTACCCTATTCAATTACATTGAATGGGTTGTCTAGCCCACAATCCAGATCTAGATCTCAGACTTCAAAATTTAAGGCCTACCTACTTCTATGCCTGTACAAAGCACGACATCACAGCTCAACAGCCTAAAACATTTAATTACATTCATTCAAATTCAATTTGAAAATGAGGGATGCGCCTCTCTTCAGCACGTGATTTGAAACCACTGACGTGGCTGGCTAGATGACATGGAGAGATGCTCCTGCATCATACTCCTCAGCCACAAAATTCATGAGCTTCCACTCTCAGCGGTGTAAATCCTCCTGGATCCCAAACAAATTTCTGGAGTTGTTCATCTGCTCCATCTCCCTGTTGCTGCTGCTGCTACTGTTGTTGTTGTTGCTTTTCTGCCCAGCTTCTCCTCACTAGCAGTCTCTGCTGATCTGATCATCAGCTCCTTGATCATCTCGATCACTTCATCTAGTGGCTCCAGTGGCTGGCTCTGCTCATGTAGTCTTCTCGGCTACAAAATTTTTCTGTAGTCTGGCAGATTGCAATGATCTCCCATGCCTGCTTCATCAGCTGCTTCCAACTTCGCTTGTTGGATGTGCACACTCTGCACTTTCACCCTCTCTTACAGGGCTTCAATTTGCTCATACAGATCAACCAAACTAATGTTGTATGATTCTTCTTCTTCTTCTTCTGCAAACTCCCATGTTGCAGTCCTTTCAGCTACCTGGCTAAAAGTATTGAGCCACTCCTCAGAATACTCATCTTCTTCCCCTGCTTGGGAAACTTCTAACACCTGCTCCAATTCTTCTTTCATAGTCACAGTTGGTTGTCCTTCTTCTGTTGTTGCTTCATCGTCAATGCAAATATCTGCCTCCTTTGGGCTAAGTGGTAGGAATATCTCAATTCCCCCAATCATTAGAAGATTTCTCCAATCTTCCTTCTCTTCTGTCAGCTCTTCAGGGCAATTCACACTCACTTCTAAGTTTATGTGACCCTCAGATAGCCTCATCTGCTTATCCCTGCCCACCTGGAAAATTGGGATTTCTTTGCTGCCCTTCTGGCAGACTATAAGATCAATTGATCCCATCTTCATCAACACTCCTTACTAAATTGAACTTACCTCCAGGTCCATGAGACTTTCAGACAGTCCCATCTCTGTTCCCATGCCCACCTGGCAAATTGGAAACTTTTTGTTTCCCTCCTAGTAGTCTATGAGATCCCACAGTGATCTCGATCCATTTCCCTCCTGGAAATGTGAAATTCCCTGGCTGTCCTCATGACAGTCTATGAGATCCTGCAGAAATCTCAACTCCTTGCTCTCCTGGCAATTGAAAATTTCTGGGCTACCCTCCTGGCAGTCCTTGAGATCTTCAGTTGATCCTAATTCATCTTCAACATCACTGAGATTTCTCCCAGTCTCTGGTTCACATACCTGAATCACTTCCTCAGGTCCGTTGAGGTTTTCAACATGCCTCAACCATCCTCTTAACAGCCTATGTTATCTTCTAGCCACCAACTCCTTGACTGGCCATTTTGCTTTCGACTTCCTCATGGGCCATTCGTATACCCATCTTGACTTGGTATTCTACTGCATTCAAAATGAAAGCTTTTCCATTTCTTCCCTTATATCAGTGAGCTCTTCATCTATTTCTTCTTTGCTCATCAGCTCTGGGTTTTTCCTTCCATCATATCTATGGCCTTTAGTAGCCATATCGTTGTCCCTGTCTTCTCTCCTGGAAAACCTGCTACTCACCTACAAGCAATCACCATAGAGTCTCCAGCACTCTGTCTTATTTTTCCTTCTCTTTGCTTGTTCCTGCAAGCTACCTCTGATACCAAACTGACGAGTACCATAGTATTCTCCTTCTCTCCCTGCTTCCCCTATCTACAATGTACAAACAAAGTCGAGCTTTGATACCAATTGATGTGTATCAGAGTGCTCCTTCACCTCCAACTTCCCTTGCCTGAAATATACAGACAAGATTCAGGCTCTGATACCAATTGATGTGTATCAAAGTGCTCCTTCGCCTCCAAATTCCCTTGCCTGAAATCTATAGACAAGATTCAGGCTCTGATACCAACTAATGTGGTTGCTGCCCCTGCCTCAACAGAGTCATTGTACGACCTCCTGGTCTTAAGGATCGTTCAATCTATTTTATGAGCCGAAGCGACTCCTTTTGACTCCCTGCTGGAATCTCCAGTTATCGATCCACAAGTCCTTTTTCAGAATCTCCCTTATGCAAACAACACTAGGCATGAGCTCCTCTTTTCCTTGAGAAACCACGACGCTATGACCAAGGGCCTAACCCAAAGTCATTTGTCACAACCTCGCGATCTCGTGAGTTTGTGAGTCGAAGCTCCCGACTCCTCCTTTCCTAACTCACGATACCCAAAATGTCGATATGGGTATGGATCCTCCTTGTCAGTGCCCTCTATGCGTGACCAACGGCTAGGCTAAATGCTAGCTCCCATCGCAACTTCGTGACTTCGCAAGTCGAAGGGTCGAGCTCTCATGCTCTTATCCCATGAATCCCCGAGACACGAGAAGTCAATGAAGTCTTGAATCCTTTCTCCTGCGGCATGTGTCCCCCTGTCAACCACGTGGGCCCCACTTTGTGGTTCTGCCACGTGTCCCTCGTGCCCAACTTCGGCACTTCATGACTTCCTCCCCCCAAGCGCTGCCTCCTTTGTATCCTGACACCTGAAGTGTCGAGATCTCGAACTCCTCGTTACTCCCTATCGCAACTCGCGACTTCGGGACTTCTAATGTCGAGTGCCCGGACTTTGTCCTCCGGACCCCCGAACTTCCGAATGTTGAAATCCCGATATCGACACTCATTCGAGACTTTCGCTCTTCTTACGAGGGTTTAAACCTCAAGCTCCTCTCGACATATCTGACGGTTGTTGGCTATTCTGAGCAAGATCCAACGACTCATAATCTCTTCAGCTCTGCGTGCTCTTCCATTGCTCCTTGGACGTGAAATCTTCAATGGTCCAGATCTCTTTGGCTGAATCCGATGGCAGTTGTGCTCCTCCTGAGATTTCGCGCTTTCTTCCTGGACTTGGAATAATCCTGAATGTTCAAAGGCCTTGACCTTTGTTATATTTCCTCTGCGAGCTCCACGACTTCGAGTCCTCGCCTGTGTGTATGAAACCACTACTCCTCCTGATCTTACTCCCAAATCCTTGAAGGATTCTGACTTCTGCGCTCCTGCAGAGTCTTCGCACACAAAGTGTTATCTCTTCTGAGCTTCTATGAGACTCAGACCTTAAGGAACTCAGTCCTTTTTCCTTCTCCCTCAGATGGAGAACATGGTTACCCTCCTAGCACTCTGTCTGCTCAAGCAACCTATTGTTGAGTCTTCAGGGTGTTCAGTAACCCTATGAAGATTCTTTAGTGGATTCTTCTTCTTATTAAATAACTTAAAGAGTTCTCTCCTTGCGCCTATCTGCACACTGACTCAATGCCCTCCTGGTAGAGTTATATAGAACTCCTCAGAGCTTTTGTCTTCTATCTAAACTCACAACATAGTTCTTCTTCTGCGCAGTCCTTGCACTGGCTCAATGCCCACTTGGCAGAGCTTTACAAAACTCAAAGAGAGTTTATGTCTGCAACTGTGTTCTTTTCCACAACCTTGCCTCCTGAGGTGTTCAACAACCTCAAAGGTCTTTCTTGAGTTAATGATTTCAGCTCTTGTGCCCACTTGGCAAGTCTTTGTCTGAATCCGCAGAGTTCAGAAGTGCTTATATGCACCAGTATTCAGAGACTGCAGTACTTTGTCATGCCCTCCTGGAATGAAACCACAAAGAACCTCTCAAGCCTGAAAATCAAACACTCCCTGCAAATGAAAACCTACAACATACATCTACAGCATAAACAGAACACACAAAAGACATTCACACAACACAGAATTCAGGTAGGAAAAATTTCTTTGGATTATATTAATGGCAATGCCTGTTTACAAGGGTCTTCTTGAGCTCAGACTTTAACAGAGTCTCAGCTCCTTCTCTTGCACACTCGCTCTCTCTTGTGCATACTCTCCTATTACAACTATTTCAAAATGAGATCACAATTGATCTTTTACATGAGGGGGCTCTTCGAGCTCTTCCCTCCTGTAGTGTCTCCAAGGCCGAGCCCCGTTACAGATCATGTTATATGCAAAGAATTGTAAATATGTTCTATAGGCTGGTGAGCCAAGTTTTGTATAAGTTGTAGGCTTATGAGTTTTGATTAGGCCAGAGAGCCTAAGGGTAGAAGGCCACGGGCCTGGATTTTGTATCTGTATGTATGCAACACTTCAATAAAATATAAAAACCGCTAGGTGCAGACCGACCACGATGAAAGAGTGATGGGGGACTGAGCATCAATAGAGTGGGCAAGGGATTAAGGGCTGGAAGGTGGGAAAAAAGGGGCTGGTTGTTGAACCTAGGGGCTAAGCCTAGGGGGCTTAGGCCTGGAATAATATTTTAATATTATTTCCAAAAAGAGCCATGTGCATATTATTTTACCCTAAGTTCCTTGGAAGGATAACTGACTTCCAAATGTGAAGGAACGAGCTTCATGGGTGACAAGTGTCAACCCATGTGCATGCAGTTAAAACTGTCGAAGCAATCCGTGTTGGGGGTTCCGCTCGCATTCCCGTCAATTGCTGCGTAGGTTCCTCCTGGATTCGACCGGGACTATCTGAGTGTGAATGGGTCGAACCTTTGCAGAGATACCCTTGTGCATCTTCTGAACCGTACACCCCTTGAACCGGAAGCCTGTGTAGACTTTGGGAAAAAGTTTGTGTTTGTTCCGGAAAGCTGTTTCATCCTCCAAACTGGAAAAAGGCCTGTGTCATTCTGAGATAGCCCGTACATTCTGTTCTGAACCATCAAGCCTGTGAGTGGAATCACTATACACCTTGTGAAATCCCGAAACCGAAACCGTGAGTCTATTTCGTGATTGTTGATCCAGTTTGGGAAGCCCGTGTTTGTTTCCCAGTTGGATGTTGTGGCCACTCACTGCTGGACTGCGTGTGGCTTATTGGCCAGTGTGAACTTGTACTTAGCCTGTGTGTAACCTCTCTACAGGTGAGGGAGGTGATTGTGGTTTGAAGAAGCAGGTTGTCAGGCCTGTGAGCAACTCTTTCCAGGTGAAAGAGTTTGTTGGGAAGTGTTTTCTTCCAGAGAGTGTCCAGCACCAGCTACGGGCTCTGAGACTTCCTGATCCAGCCTGTTGTCGAGACCCAGAAGGGGAGGTTAGCACCGATGGACTGTGCATGTGAAGGTGTATACTCCCGGGTGGAACAGGCATGTGGGGAATGAGGGTCTAGTAGTAGTGGGCGTAAGATGGCATCTTTGGGAAAAATCCTTCCAGATATTTCTGTGATGTCTTCCCTGTAATCTCAGCCTAGCCTAGGATT
>ML783592.1:861223-879230 GCA_009831015.1 Picea engelmannii
GAAAGGAAGAGACTCAAGTACGACGGAGAGTCGCAGAACTCATGGGGAAAGAAGCAGGTCGAGGAGTGGTAGCCGACATCACAGTCACTCCCAAAGACGTTCTGGCAGTAAGACACACAACAGTTCAAGCCCATCACCTACCAAAAAACATTAGAAATCTGGAAGGGAGCAATTGAAAGGAGAGATGAACAAAATTAAACCTCCAACATTTGATGGAGAGCATAAGAGGGAAGAAGATTCCGAGACCTGGTTGCTTGGCATGAAGAAATACTTCCAGCTACAGAACTATTCTGCCCATGCAGAGGGAAGAATTGCAATGTACCAGTTGAAAGGAAAAGCATCCATGTGGTGGGATCAGTTTGTGCAGGTACAGCACATCAGAGAGAAAGAGGTCACGTGGAAGAAATTTAAGAGGTATTTCGAGAAGAAATACTTGACTAAGAGATATTATGACAGAAAGATGAAGGAGTTCTTTGAACTCAAGTTGGGCAATATGACCATTGATGAGTATGAACGAAATTTTCTGGAACTACTGAAGTATGTTCCGTTCATCAAAGATGGGGCTGTTAAAATTCAAAGGTATCTGAGTGGACTGCCACCTTCCATTGGCGACAAGATTCAATATGATGATCCTAAGACCATGGAAGAAACCATAAGAAGGGAAAAGTGCCTATACGAACAGCAAAGAGAAATGCCTACCTTTCGGAAGGCTTGGGATGACCAGAAGAGGTTTAAGAAGGAACAGAGGCAGAAGGGAAGCAAACCTTCCTTTTACAGAAACAATCTTCAAGGACATCCATCATTTAGAGAGCCGAGAATGACTGAAGAGAGACCACAAATATAGAGACAGGTGCCCATTCAGTGTTGGGGTTGTCAAGGAAACCACAAGTACAGAGATTGTCCCCATAAAAATGGTAAGGCAAGAACTGTACATACTGTTCAGCAAGCTGAAACAGTGGAGGATATGGGCAGCAGAATGCCAAGGATCTACGCAGCCCTGGACAAGAAGCAAGCAGAATTTCAATCACATATGATTGAAGTGGAAGGCATGATTAACAACCAACCACTTGTTAATTTGATTGATTCGGGGGCTAGCCATAGTTATGTAGATCCTAGAGTGGTAGAAAGTATGCATCTAATGAGAATCAAACATGAGAAGTCTTGGCTAGTGCAGTTAGCCATAGGGACCAAGCATAAGGTCACTGAATTGGTTAAGTCTTGTTCAGTGGACATGAAAGGAATGAGCACTAAGGCTGACTTGAACATTCTGCCTTTAGGCTCATATTATTGCTTAATTGGGATGGACTGGTTGGACCAGCACCATGCCCTTCTGGATTGCCGAAAAAAGAGATTTACATGTTTGGACGAAGAAGGAAATCAGGTAACAGTCCAAGGAATTCCCAGAGCTGTGGTTGTTAGAGAAATCTCAGCTATGCAGCTGAAGAAATGTTACCAAAAAGGCTGTCAATTATTTGCAGCCCGGATGGAAGAAGTATTCCAAGATGTGGTCTCAAATCTAGAAGACCACAGAGTGCTAAAAGAATTCGAAGACGTGTTTCAGGAGGTGCCTGGACTACTTCCAAAGAGGGACATCGATTTTTCTATAAATCTGATGCCTGGAGCAGCTCCAGTTTCGAAAACTCCTTATAGGATGAGCACACCAGAGCTGAAAGAGTTGCAACTGCAGCTCGAAGAGCTGTTAAAGAAAGGATATATTCATCCCAGCGTATCACCGTGGGGAGCCCCAGTCCTATTTGTGAAGAAGAAAGATGGGACGATGAGGCTGTGCATTGACTTTCGACAGCTGAATAAAGTCACTGTCAAAAACAAATACCCTCTGCCAAGGATTGATGGTCTTTTTGATCAGTTAAAGGATGCGAAAGTATTTTCGAAAATAGATCTGCGATCTGGGTATCACCAAGTGAGGATAAGAGATGAAGACATCAGCAAGACTGCCTTCCGAACAAAGTACGGTCATTACGAGTTCACTGTGGTGTCGTTTGGACTGTCCAACGCACTTGCTGTCTTCATGTGTTTAATGAATGGAGTGTTCAGAAATTATCTGGACAAGTTTGTCATAGTCTTCTTGGACGATATCTTGGTGTACTCCAAGACAGAGGAAGAACACGAACAACATATTAGAATGGTGCTGCATGTGTTGAGAGAACACCAGCTATATGCAAAATTGAGCAAGTGCTCATTTTACCAAAAGCAGATCCACTATTTAGGACACATTATATCCAAGGAGGGGATTGTTGTGGATCCTGAGAAGGTAAAGGCCATCCAAGAGTGGCCAACTCCAAGAAATGTGATAGAAGTTAGATCCTTTATGGGTCTAGCAGGTTATTATAGGAGATTCATAACCGGATTTTCAAGGATAGCTCATGCTATCACTTCCTTGCAAAAGAAGGAGAAGAAGTTCCAGTGGACTGAACAATGTGAGAACATCTTCCAGCAATTGAAGCAGCTACTCACTAGTGCTCCAATCCTGAATATTGTTGATCCAAGTAAGGATTATGTAGTATGCACAGATGCGTGTAAGGAGGGGCTGGGAGGAGTTCTCAGCCAAGAGAGATTTGTAGTTTTCTATGAATCTCGAAAGCTGAAAGAGCATGAAAATAATTATGCCACTCATGATTTAGAGCTGGCAGCAGTTGTCCATGCTTTAAGGAAATGGAGACATTACCTCATGGGCAAGAAATTTGAATTAAGAACAGACCACAACAGTCTAAAATATTTATTTGATCAGCCAACCTTAAATGCCAGACAAATAAGATGGCTGGAATTTCTGTGTGAATATGAATTTGATATCAAGTATATCAAAGGGAAAGACAATAAGGTGGCTGATGCACTCAGCAAAAAAGTGCATGAATTACATGCTACAACCATTAGCATGTACAGAACTGAGTTGAAAGACAGAATTCTTGAAGCTGCAAGTGTTGATTTGCAGTACCGAAATCTTGTAGCAAAGCTACAGCAACATGAAAGACCACAGATCGAGAAAGGTTATGCCTTGGGAACTGATGGTCTACTTCTATATAAGAACAGAATATATGTACCTAATGACAGAGAATTGAAACTGGCAATTCTAAAAGAAATGCATAATGTGACTTATGCTAGTCATCCAGGGTATCAAAAGACTGTGGCAGCAGTCAAAAGCCATTATTTTTGGCCATGTATGAAGAAGGAAATTGTTGAATACATCACCAGATGTATGGAATGCCAAAAGGTCAAGGCTGAGCACAGACACCCAGCAGGGTTTTTGCAGCCTTTACCTATTCCTGAGTGGAAATGGGAGGTGATAACCATGGATTTTATCACGGGATTGCCCAGAACAAGTAAGCAGCATGATTCAATCATGGTGGTGGTGGACAAGCTTACTAAAGCTGCCCATTTTATTCCATTGAAAACCACCCACAGAGTAGCAGATGTTGCTAATATCTTTTTAAAAGAAGTTGCACGCTTGCATGGAATTCCTAAGACAATTGTGTCTAATAGGGACCCGAAATTCACTTCGAATTTCTGGAGAGGACTGTTCAAAGGATTCGGAACGAATCTGAACTTTAGTACAACATACCATCCCGAGTCTGATGGACAGATAGAGAGGGTAAACAGAGTAATAGAAGATATGCTGAGAATGTATGTGATGGATAAACCATCAAGGTGGGAAGAATACCTGCATTTGGTAGAATTTGCTTACAATAATGGGTACCATGCATCTCTGAAGATGAGCCCATTCGAAGCACTTTATGGAAGAAAGTGCAACACTCCTGTGAGTTGGGATAATCCAGCTAACAGAGTAGTTGTTGGACCTGAACTACTCAAGGAGATGGAAGATCAAATGATCAAAATCAAATAGAATTTGAAAGCTGCCCAAGACAGGCAGAAAAGTTACGCTGATAGTAACAGAACCCATAGAGAATTCAAAGTGGGTAACCATGTTTTCCTGAAAGTGAAAGCTAACAGGAGTTCCCTGAAATTGGGAAGTTGTGCCAAGTTGGTAGCAAGATTTTGTGGGCCATTTGAGATCATGGAAAGGATCGGGCCAGTTGCATACATGCTTGCATTACCTTCATCTATGACTGTACATAATGTGTTTCATGTTTCACTTCTTAAGAAATATGTACCTGATGCTAATCATGTTATCAATTGGACTGTGATCCAGGTGGAACCAGAAGGTGTCCTGCAAGTACGTCCTGTGCGCATATTGGACAGGAAAAACAAGCAGCTCCGAAATCGAGCCATAGAGCTTGTGAAGGTCCAGTGGACCTGGTACGGTCCCGAGGACGCGACATGGGAGCATGCAGATATTATGCGGGCAGAGTACCCGCATCTTTTTGAAAATTTTGAAGGCCACACAGAGGCAGTGTAAGTTGCACTAAGGACAGTGAAAAAACAAGGGGAGGGGGATTGTAGTGTCTCCAAGGCCGAGCCCCGTTACAGATCATGTTATATGAAAAGAATTGTAAATATGTTCTATAGGCTGGTGAGCCAAGCTTTGTATAAGTTGTAGGCTTATGAGTTTTGATTAGGCCAGAGAGCCTAAGGGTAGAAGGCCACGGGCCTGGATTTTGTATCTGTATGTATGCAACACTTCAATAAAATATAAAAACCGCCAGGTGCAGACCGACCACGATGAAAGAGTGATGGGGGACTGAGCGTCCATAGAGTGGGCAAGGGATTAAGGGCTGGAAGGTGGGAAAAAAGGGGTTGGGTGTTGAACCTAGGGGCTAATCCTAGGGGGCTTAGGCTTGGAATAATATTTTAATATTATTTCCAAAAAGAGCCATGTGCATATTATTTTACCCTAAGTTCCTTGGAAGGACGAGTGACTTCCAAATGTAAAGGAATGAGCTTCATGGGTGACAAGTGTCAACCCATGTGCATGCAGTTAAACTATCGAAGAAAGACGTGTTGGGGGTTCCGCTCGCATTCCCGTCAATTGTTGTGTAGGTTCCTCCTGGATTCGACCGGGACTGTCTGAGTGTGAATGGGTCGAACCTTTGCAGAGATACCCTCGTGCATCTTCTGAACCGTACATCGCTTGAACCGGAAGCCTGTGTAGACTTTGGGAAAAAGTTTGTGTTTGTTCCGAAAAGTTGTTTCATCCTCTGAACTGGAAAATGGCATGTGTCGTTCTGAGATAGCCCGTACATTCTGTTCTGAACCATCAAGCCTATGAGTGGAATCTCTGTACACCTTGTGAAATCCCGAAACCGAAACTGTGAGTCTATTTCATGATTGCTGAGCCTGTTTGGGAAGCCCGTGTTTGTTTCCCAGTTGGATGTTGTGGCCACGCAATGCTGGACTGCGCGTGGCTTATTGGCCAGTGTGAACTCGTGCTTAGCCTGTGTGTAACCTCTCTCCAGGTGAGGGAGGTGATTGTGGTTTGAAGAAGCAGGTTGTTAGGCCTGTGAGCAACTCTTTCCAGGTGAAAGAGTTTGTTGGGAAGTGTTTTCTTCCAAAGAGTGTCCAACACCAGCTACGGGCTCTGAGACTTCCTGATCCGGCCTGTTGTCGAGACCCAGAAGGGAAGGTTAGCACCGATGGACTGTGCGTGTGAAGGTGTATACTCCCGAGCGGAATAGGCATGTGGGGAATGAGGGTCTAGTAGTATTGGGCGTAAGATGGAATCTTTGGGAAAAATCCTTCCAAATATTTCTGTGATGTCTTCCCTGTAATCTCACCCTAGCCTAGGATTCCTTGCCTTGGGGTGGAGCTCGGTCCTAGCTCGGGGGTGACCCACTGTTGAGATGATGAACAGTGTGGTCTAAGGCTGGGAGGTTCGTGGAAGGCCTGCACTCGGTTGGTGTTTTCTACAGCTGTTAAAAGATAAGTATCTGAATTATGCTTATGTATCATGTTTCTGCTGTGTAAATGAATTATTGTTAAATGCTATGGAATGTGTGATTATAGCAGTAACGAGATACGTTTATTCGGACAATTAAAGGTGTTTAATTGTGCTTAAATGCATGTGGTTATATTGGCTTGTGTTTATTATTAAAAGAGTGTACAGAATATTACAAGAGCACGTTAAACCTCTTGGTTCTTTAAAAAGGTACACTACACCTCCAATCTCACCTACCCTATTCAATTACATTGAATGGGATGTCTAGTCCACAATATGGATCTAGATCTCAACCTTCAACATTTAAGTCCTACCTACTTCTACTTCTGTGCAAAGCACGGCCTCACGACTCAACAGCCTAAAACATTTAATTACATTCATTCAAATTCAATTTGAAAATGAGGGTTGCGCCTCTCTTCAGCACATGATTTGAAACCGCTAACGTGGCTGGCTGGCTGGTTGGATGATGTGGAGAGATGCTCCTGCATCAATTTAATCTCTACATCATAATCTATTTTTGTGTGCATTCATCACAATATGACTTCTCAATAAATTTTAATTCTTCATCAACATTATGACTGAGTGCATGACTTCATGTTCTTCATCTACATATTTAGCCTCCATAGTGAGGCCTTCTTCTTCATCATATTCTTTAGCAATAAGGCCCATTGGATCTTCTTGTTTAACTTCCACTTGGCTTATTGTTCCAAGTAGGGTTTCCTTTCCATTCAACAAATCACCAATAATACTTTTCTCTTTCATAATCTGTGGCCATTCTTCTCCTAAACAATTTTCTTCATCAAAAAACATGTTCTCCTCATCATGTATTGTCTTAATGGCAGTTTCTTTATTACAATCACCATTATCCACATGTGACTGAGCATAGTGGGATTCAAAATCTTCACCATCAACTTTTGAAGTTTCCTCATAAGTAGATGCACTCTTTCCACTATACTTCATTTCTAGAATATCCCATAATATTTTTGCATTGTCTATATGTTAAAATTCATATAAAATAGGAAGAAAAATACTTGTATCCGGTGCTAAACTGATAAGATATAAGGCTATTTTTCTCTCATCATGGGAATTGACCAAACCATCTTGAACAAATTGCCATACATCTAATGAACCAAGTAATTGTTCCATTTTAATTGTCCAAAGCTTAAAATTCTTACCTGAGAAGGATGGCAGAACTAGCATTAATATTTTCAATATTTCACTAATTTTTTCATGTTCTTCATTGATCTAGTCCACTTCTGCATTCTGATACTCAAGCATGGGTTCTTCATATTCAACTGAAAACACTCCATATTGTTCTATGAAATATGATGTCTCTGACCGCTATTCTTTCTCCTCATCTATTTCAACTATCTTCTGAGCTATTTAATTCTCCTTTGCTGACCCATGAAAAATTCACTTTCTACTGGATGCAATCATGGCTATTACATGCATGAACCTTCTTCATAATGGAATATTGCTAGAAGTATCAATGGCGTCAAAACAATACAAACTGGATTTTCACACGACGACTAAGTGGTTTCTCCAATTTCTTGTTGGTTCTCACCAATCATAGCTCCTCCAACAACTGATGGTAACAATCAATAATGATGGTGATCATAACAATGGAAATAAATTGACTTCTTTTAAACAACAGGTGGAAGTCTTCATTAAATAGCAACGACTTCACTATCTATGCTATGACAGCGATAGAAACTGTGGCTAAACAATGATCATTTGCAAATCTCTAAGCAGCTCCACAGTACACTGTGTGTGTACAAGAATCTTTACAATAAAATTAACAATATCTCAGCAGCCACACCATACAGCTAGATCCTCAAAGATTGGAGGCTTATCCTCCTGCAAAAATCTTACGCATAACACACCCTATGTGAAAACAACAAACAACTAATACAATGGCAACTCAACACGCCCGTCCCATAGCTGCTCGACATAGAAACTCTCTGATGTTAAATATAATGTAACCTCAATAGTCTGATTGTACACTGCCAGCTGTCCTGGCCAACTATACTTTCTATTCTTGATTTTCTTGAGCCTATTTAGCTCAGCTATTTTCAATTGCATTGTACACACTCTTCATAACTTCTTCTCATTTGTACTTTCTTCTTACATTCTAATATACTGTTTTCTATTCTATTCTTTCTCTCTGCATTTCTTTCTTCACAATTTATCATGGTATCAGAGCTTCAGCAGTAAGCCTCTTCACACAGTCTGGAGAGCAACACGATCCTCACAATGCAGAGCTTCATGGATCTTGAGAGCACGCGACACAGTCTTTTTCACAAAGCTTGGAGGGTCATCCGTCATACTCTCGAAAGATCCTTGCAGGAAACTTCAACGAGGAAGCAGACCGTCTTACGTTCAAAATATCAATGTAGGAAGCTTGAAGAGGTTGCAGAGCGTACTACACTCGAAAGAACGAGGAAGCAGAGACCGAGAAAGAAGAAACTTTAAAGATTCTTGCACATTTTTCCAAGAATCGTCAAAGATTGATGAAGAAGAGCTGAAGAATGGAAGAACGTTTAAAGAACTCTAAGAATTCATTCAAAATCATTAAAGATTGTTGCAGAAGGCAACACCGTTTAAATTTTTTAGAAATTTTCTCAAATCTGTTAAAGATTGAAGTAGTGAACAAAGAATTCGCGAAATTCTTTCAAATCTTTGAAAGATTCAAAAAAAAAATCTTCCGCAGGAGAAAATTCCTTCAAAGGCAGTAAAGATTGCGTCTAAGGTGAAAGGAATAGCCATTGTGGCCATAAGATTCATCCTGCGAATGGATCCGAAGCGGGAAACTAGTTCAGAAGGGACGAAGAGAGAGTGGAAAAGGCGAAAGCATTTCAGTCGTTTGATCTTGTGCAGAGGCCCAACAGTTGTTGGATCAGTGAGAAGGTGCACGAGGTTTAATCCTTTGGAGCGCATAGGAGAAATTTTGACTTGAGAAGTCCCGACATCATCTGGACCGTCCATCAAGAAACATGTGGTGAGATCTCGACATTTCATGACTCGCAGGTGTAAAGGTCAGAAGTCATGTCGTGAGAATTCGCGAATCGCGAAATCACGAGTCATTCTGGACCATTGGATCAAGAAATATCGTGATTCATTGATCTTATCACATCGCAAAATCGGTAATTGGGAGTTGGACTCGCAAAGGTGATTGCACTCCAAAAACTCTGATACGCGATATCGCAAAATCCCGAGAGGACTTGTGAGCTGTCCATCTCTGAGGACAGGTGGAAGAAAATCCAAGTGCCGTCAAATCGACATATCGGAGTTCGCGGTTTTGAAATACCATCGCAACAAGAGTTCTAAAATTGTGAAATCGTGATTCACGAAATAGCGATAAGATCACAGCTGTCCATCTGTTTGGACACGTGGTAGACATCGAGGAAATCGTCGGCGTTTTGGCATCCGGGGTTTCAAGTTGACAGAGAAGTTGTGTCAACAGAGCATCGCAAGTTGTGATATCCTGAGGTTGAATCAGGACCGTCCATCTTGTGAGGACGCGTGTCGTAAATCCGAGGACTCAGGAAAAGTCCCGAAAAGGAAAGGGCCATCGGCACATCGAGATTCGATAAATCGCGAATCCTGAGGACAAGTGATCAGGTTTCTTTGTGGTGAAAACCCCATAAACGATCGGAGCCGTCCATTTTGAGGAGACACGTGGGCGAGATCGGGAGAGTCAATCGGCACACCGGGGTTCGACGTTTCGCGGATCTTGGAGACGAGACATCCAGAACATTTAAAATCATGATATCGCGAGGAGAATTCAGGACCGCCCAATATAGAAGGATGCGTGGCGGAGATCAAAGCATTCGGGGAAAGTCCCGAAAGGAAAGCGCCATCAGAAAATCGGAGATCGGGGAATCGAGGAGTTAGAAGAGCTCGTCATCAGAAATCGTGAAATACTGATTTGCAATATCCCGATAAGATCTGGACTATCAGATCACAGCCAGATATGGATCATTAAATTGTCCAAAGGCAATTTTCACAGTTCGGCTAATTGAAAAGAAAAAAAACCGAAAAAGCCCGTAGCGCTTTAACATTAAGGCACGTGGTCACATTGCATGGTGACTAAGGCCAAACTCAAGGTCGATAAGCTCCCTTTGACCATCGGCAAATCAACGTTTCGGCGATCGGAGGTAAATACAAAATTTCCCTCTATTTTTTCTGCAGTTTTTTTTATGGCGTCGTCTATCAATTTAGGACCAACTCAGGGTCTGATTCTTCTGGGAAAGAATTACGAGTTTTGGTCTCTTCGGATGAGATCATTATTGCAAGCACAAGAGTGCTGGGAACCAGTGGCTCTTGGATATGTGGGACCAGATCCAATAGGCCTTTCTGCCATGACGAATCCGCAGAGAATTGCTCAAGCAACAGTGAGGAACAAAGAAAATAAAGCTAAATTTTGGATTCAAAATTCTGTGGATGACTCGATTTTCTCAAAAATCACAGGCACTGGTACTTCAAAACAGGCCTGGGACATTCTTAAATCTTCCTATCAAGGAAATGACAGGGTCAAAATAGTTAAACTGCAGACCTTGAGGACACAATTCGAGACTCTAAGGATGACAGATTTCGAAAATGTGGATCAGTTCATGACCAGAGTCATGGGAATCATGAACCATATCAGATTGACTGGCGAAACCATCACTGATCAACGAATTGTTGAGAAAATTCTCATAATTTTACCAAAGAAATTTGAAATGGTTGTAATAGCAATCCTTGAATCCAAGGATCTGTCAAGTTTTTCCACAGATGAATTAATTGGTTCTCTGGTGACACATGAGACCAGACTGCATCTCACAGATGAGTCAATCTCAAATGCTTTCAAAACTCAATTCTCCTTCAACAGAGGGAGAGGCAGAGGAAGAAGCAGAGGTCACCAAGGAAGAGGGAGCAATCAAGGTAACCCTCACTCCAGTGGAGGTAACAAACAACAATATCTGAATCAAAATTTCCAAGGTCAAAGACAACAGCAACAAAATCAACATCAGAATTTCCAGCCTCAAAGAGGCAGAGGGAGAAGATCAAATGACAAAACAAGCATACAATGCTATTACTACAAAACGTATGGGCACTATGAATCTGAATGCAGGAAGAAGCAAGCAGATCAGCTCTCAGGCAGAGCACATGTGTCAAACCACACGAGAGAAAACTCAGGAGGTATGTTTCTTTCATGCCACAAGACTGAAGAACAACCTAAAGATCTCTGGTTTCTGGACAGTGGATGCAGCAATCACATGACAGGTAACAAAGAATTACTTTCATGCATTGATTCTTCAATCTCATCTGATATTACACTAGGAAATGATTACTTAGTCAAAGTTCAAGGAAAAGGAACTGTTCCTAGTCTTACTAAACTGAATGTAAAGAAAGACATAAACAATGTCTATCATGTTCCAGATCTGAAACATAACTTGTTAAGTGTAGGATAGCTCATTGAACATGGCTATAAGGTACTTTTTGAGGGAGCATCTTGCAAAATATATGACAAATACCCTAGCAGAAAATTAATTTCTGAAATCCATATGACTCCAAATAGGATGTTTCCCCTTACCCTCAGAACTGCAAATCTGAGTCAACCATATGCACAATGTGCATCTACCCTAAATGAAACAATGGTTTGGCATACAATATTTGGACATCTACCATTTCAGAGTCTAAGTCTTCTTCATAAGAACTCCATGGTCAAAGGACTTCCTATCTTTAAAGAGCAAATTCCCCCATGTGAGTCTTGCATACTTGGAAAACATAAGAGAACTAGTTTTCCTCAGTCATCAAATCAAGCCAAACAACATCTTGAACTTGTTCACACTGACCTATGTGGACCAATGCAAACAAATTCCATAGGTGGTAGCTTTTACTTTCTAACGTTTATTGATGATTTTAGCTGAAAAATATGGATCTATTTTCTCAGACACAAGTCTGAAACTTTTGCAAAATTCAAAGAATTTCAAGGCAGAAGCTGAAAAACAGAGTGGCAAATATATCAAAGCACTCAGGTCAGATGGAGGAGGAGAATACAACTCTAGAGAATTTGAAAATTTTTGCAAATCACAAGGCATTATCATGCAAACAACAACCAGGTATACTCCACAACAGAATGGAGTGGCTAAAAGGAAAAATCAGACAATAATGAATATGGTAAGAACACTTCTTAAAGAGAAAAGTTTGTCAAATATTTTTTGGGCTGAAGCAGTAGCATGCTTAGTTTATCTCTTGAATAGATCACCAACCACAAGTCTAAAGATGAAAGTCCCCCAAGATGCATGGAGTGGGACAAAGCTCAATGTAGCGCATCTAAGGACATTCAGATGCATAGCATATGATCACATACCTTTCGAATTAAGGAAGAAACTTGATGACATAAGTGAGAAATGTATTTTCACTGGCTATAGTGAAACAGCTAAAGCTTACAAATTTTTTAATCCAATCACCAAGAAACTCATTCTCAGCAGAGATGTAAAATTTCTAGAAAATCAATTCTGGAATGATTCAGAAAATCAACAAATGGACAGTCAAAATCCATTGCTGCCAAGTTCTGAAAACACAGAAAATTCAGGACAACAAGTACCTCAAACTATTCTTCCAATATTGCAAGAACAAAGACAACCTGAAAATTCTCAGGATAACTCAACTTCCAACAGAGAATCATTCTCTGAACCACAAAATCAGAGAACTCGAAGTTTGAGAGAAATCCATCAACAATTGGATGACTTTGAATAACACAACCTTTTTTCTGTAATGTCATGTCAACCTACATCTTTTAAGGAAGCAGCTAAGGAGCCACATTGGGTTCAAGCCATGAACCAAGAAATTGACTCCATTGAGAAGAACAAGACATGGGATCTTGTTGATTTGCCAAGTCACAAGAAGAGTATTGGTGTCAAGTGGGTTTACAAAACTAAACTCAATGAAAAAGGGCAGATTGAAAAACACAAGGCAAGACTTGTTGCCCAAGGATTCTCACAACAACCAGGTACTGATTATGGTGAAACTTTTGCTCCAGTAGCAATATTAGACACTGTAAGGACTCTATTGGCCATAGCAGCACAACACAAATGGCAAGTATACCAGATGGATGTCAAGTCAGCATTCCTGAATGGCTTTTTAGAAGAAGAAGTTTATGTCAATCAACCACCTGGATTTGAAGTCCAAGAGTATCCAGCCAAGGTATATCGGTTGAAGAAAGCCTTGTATGGCTTAAAGCAAGCTCCAAGAGCTTGGTACAACAGATTTGACACTTATCTGATCAAAAGTGGTTTCAACAGAAGTCAAAATGAGCCAACTCTTTACACCAAAACAAATCAGCACGGTAAAATTTTGATTGTATGTTTATATGTTGATGACATGATCTATACAGGAAATCTTGAGTTAACAGATTTTAAACATGCCATGCAATCTGAGTTTGAGATGACAGATCTTGGCATAATGAAATATTTTTTAGGAATTGAGGTTGATCAATCAACCAAAGGCATTTTTGTATGTCAGCAAAAGTATGCAGCAGACATCCTCAAAAGATTTCACATGGAAGAATGCAATCCAGCGGAAACCCCTATACCACTAGGCACAAAATTGAGCAAGAGAGATGAAGGCCCTACAATGGACTCTACCCTGTACAAAATTTTAGTAGGCAGTTTGTTGTATCTTACAACAACTAGGCCTGACATTATGTATGCAACTAGCCTTGTTTCCAGATTCATGGAATCTCCAAAAGATTCTCACTGGAAAATGGCGAAACGAATTTTGAGATATATAGCAGGTACTCTCAATTTCGGTTTATGGTACACTAAATCTGATAGTAATCAACTTTCTGGTTACACAGACAGTGATTTTTCAAGCAGCCTAGATGACAGGAAAAACACATATGGACATGTTTTTCAACTGGGCACGAACCTGATTTCATGGGCATCAAAGAAGAAGCCAATTTTTTCAATATCTTCTATAGAGGCAGAGTATATCGTTGCTACCTCAGCTTCTTGTCAAGCTGTGTGGATGAGAAGAATATTGAAAGATATGTCACATACAGAAAAGGATCCAACTCCTATTTTCTGTGATAATACTTCAACAATTGCTTTATCCAAAAATCATGTGTTTCACAAGAAAAGCAAACACATTGAAACTCGTTTTCATTTCATACGTGAGCTAGTCAATAATGGTGATATTGCACTACAATTCTGTGGTTCTTGATATCAGCTTGCTGATATCTTTACAAAGCCACTAGGAAAGTCAATTTTTTATTTTCAGAGACAACACTTAAGCATAATTAGTGCTGATGTTTGTAACTGTTGAGTTTAAGAGGGAGTGTTAAATATAATGTAACCTCAACAGTCTGACTGTACACTGCCAGCTGTCCTGGCTAGCTGTACTTTCTATTCTTGATTTGCTTGAGCCTATTTAGCTCAGCTATTTCCCATTGCATTGTACACACTCTTCAGAACTTCTTCTCATTTGTACTTTCTTCTTACATTCTAATATACTATTTTCTATTCTATTCTTTCTCTCTACATTTCTTGCTTCACAATTTATCATCTGATATGATTATCGTTCTACAAACACATTCGATATACATGCTTCTCAGTTGGCACCGATCCTTCTATGCATGATCCTTCTCTTTCAATCATCAAACATATGTAGAAAGAGGGTTCTGCTTCAGGATTTGAACCTCGATGCAGCGATATAATGTGCTCACGATTTTAGGCACAATCGTAGTCTTACAATAGACAACGACTTGTCTTACAACCATCTCTCTTCAACACGAGATACTCAAACTTCTATCACATGGATCCAACATCCTTTTAAGTGCAGTGATCTCCTTTTCAATAGGGCATGCTCAAGGAGATCAATATTGAAAAGATTAAGTAGAAACAACACTCTACACTATTGATGTGTATTCTATTAATATGAACATGTATAGTTACACAATATGGTTGCAAGAAGTTACAAAGTTACCAACTCCTCTAATAGTAAACTAACTAACGAACTAGTTAAGGATGTAATTAGGTATTTTTCTTAACACTCCCCCTTAATTACATCCAGTAAAAACTATCACTATCACCAGCTACCAATGCATTAAATTTCACACTCCCCCTTAAACAAAACTTGGTCCTAACCAACTCTGAGATTAATATCTCACATATCTCACATTTCCCCTGTTAATCGAAGATTCAAATTCTCCGATACAATCATCAAGTTAGCATACGAGTAGACATCCTTATATCTACCAAATTGGACTTAATACCACATTCCTCTACCAAAGTGGACTTAATACCACATTCCTCCACTGGACAATGCCTCAAGATGCTCGAAACCAGGGATAGTTGTGATGTATCATGGCCAGTGTTTCATGCTGCTCAAAACCAAGGATACATGCTACATGATCACATATTGACCTATGTAGGTCTGATTCAATCAGGGCTTATTGAACATGGGGAACAAAGCTTTCCTATAGCAAAGAACATAACTTCTTACAAATGGGACCAAAAAACTTAAACCAAAAAACTTTCTGGAGTGTCTACTGGGGTGTCGTGTACAATCGAACATGCACCCCTCAAATTACAACAATTCATTTCTTATGTATTTGTTGATGAATGAAAAAACCAAAAATTTAGTTATATTTTGTTGCACGTCTCTGTCCATATTTCTTCTTTGCGACTTTCTTCATGCAATTTTTACTGCTCAATAATGGGGAAACGTTGTCCATAAAATGACTCAGCATCAATGATTCTTTCTCTTCAACAATACAAGAGGCAATAACGATTCTTGCTCTTCAACAATAGAAGAGGCAATACTCTTGTCTTGCGGCTTCTTCTCCCTGGAAGCCTCGATTTTCTTTCTTGTAGACTATTTGCTTGCTCCATGATGACTCTTCTTCGTCTATCAACTTTGTTGGTCTGGTTGGAATATGCTTCATTGATTCACATAACTTCTTATATCTTTGCAACTATCACCATGCTTAACATCTTTTTTCTCTTGAATTTACCTTCGTCTTGGATTTTTATCTCTTTGCAACTTTCACCATGCTTAACATATTTTTTCTCTTGAAATTACCTTTGTCTTGGATTTCCTTATTCACCCGTCATTTGTTAGAGTTGTGAATTCTAACAAAATAACTATACCAATATTGAGTTAGTTAGACTCAATAAGATTCAATACATTCTTCCAAGACACAAATATTTTCTCATATCACCAAAGCATTAAATTTATTTTCATCAACTTTAACAACTTACACAAGCAACAACTCAACACATTAAGCATGCTTTCAACAAACAAACTATTCCCAATCATTTTGAGAATTTCATCCAAATCCACTCCAACCATAAAATTTACATGTGGCACTCCATATCTGTCTATGGCCTCTATGGTCTTAGAGACTCGCCAACTTTATAACTCCACACAATTTTCTTACAAATTGTGGATCTTATATATCTTATAGTAAATTGAGCATCTTATATCTCCACACTAGGCGCAACCCAAAAAATTCTCACGACCTCCCTTCAAATAATAAAGAATCTTTAAATAATAAAGACTTTTTTTTTTAAATAATGGAGAGCACCCTTTTTTTTTATACATCTTATAAAATTTAAAATAAAAAACTTCTTGCTTGACTTCCTCACCGATTGTGTCAATATTTTAAAAATCACATGGGTGCTCCTCTAAAATAAATTTCTGGTGGCTTCTCCGGGGTTTCTCACGTGCCTTGTAAACCTTATCTTTGTGCTCTACGAATCAGTCTCTCTTCATATAGAGAACAACTACTCTACATCGCCTGGTAAACCACATCAACTGCTCTAAATTGTCAGCAAGATCTATGAAAACTGCCACGTGAATCTGAAGTTTGTTTTGGCATTCCAAATAAAAGAGCAACGACTCTTCTCTAACCGATGACCCTCTTCCAAACAAGCGACTCCTTTCTATGTGAGAGCGTGAGACAAAAAACCCTCCATGTCATACCAATGACAAACAACTTCTTTGGGCGGCTTTCAAAATGACCCTTTTCTCCTTGCTTCAGTATGCTCAGATAGATCAATTGCTCTCACTCATCTCTATTGATCTGCAACCTTCTGATCTATGGTGGTCATAGTCCACATATCCAGGGTCTTCCAATGATGGAGTGAGGCCCAGATCTTCTCTGATACCATGAAAAGATTAAGTAGAGACAAAATTGATGCAACACTTTACACTATTGATGTGTATTCTATTAATATGAACATGTATAGTTACACAATATGGTTACAAGAAGTTATGGAGTTACCAACTCCTATAACGATAAACTAACTAATGAACTAGTTAAGGATGTAATTAGGTATTTTCCTTAACAAATATCACAAAATGCAAAAAAAAAAAATGATTTGCGGGCTTTTCCTTTGCTCCACGCAGACTTCATGAAACCTCTGCACATGTCCCAACAATCTCTCTTCCAGATGGGCAACAATAATGATCTCCAACAACGTTCTATTATAATTGCATATAGCCTTTGCTCTGATGGCGACACTCTTACAGACATCAGCACACGACCTTCTTACCAGATTAATCACCATAAAAAGATTACACCAGATTACAACTAGTCGCACACACACGAGTATGTGGGTCACCTTTTTCACTAGAGATTACTCTCACACAGATCACACAGATCACAATTGCTACAACCTCGAGCTCTGAGTGACTTCACTCTTTCACACAGGTCACAATGGATCGCTTTGTTTGCAACCTTGTAAATTTGATACCAAATAAACAATTTCACACAGGTCACAATGGATCGCTTTGTTTGCAACCTTGCAACTTTGATACCAAGTAAACAATTAAAAAGAGATCAACCACACACACCAATAGTGAGGCCACAAGGGCTAACACTCTATTCGATTACACTCACACCTCGCATACATTTATAGCTTGAAACCCACAAATAGACTTTTAACAAACCCCCTAAATTTGTGGATCTAGAAACCACTCATACAACAAACATAAACAAACACACAACCTATAACCAATTTTGACATTGTTATCACTCCAAGAAACCCTTTGTGGTTGTAGACCAAAGGTGCTTGGTAACTTAAGAAATAAATACTTTTCAGTAGGTGGATCAATGGGATACCAAGAAAGCACAATGAAGGGATTTACTTATCAGAATATCTTAATGAA
>ML783592.1:879898-890420 GCA_009831015.1 Picea engelmannii
CATATCAACAAGCAGAGCTGCTGCAAGCTGTATCAAAACAAGGTTCAGTTCCCTGATGAGCTTGCCAATACATGCATAGATTTCTAAACAACTTTCAACAGATCTTCTAATACAAGTCACTAATCAAGAGAAGATGCCACCCATCTTTCTAGCAAAGTCATCGTCATCATCATCTTTTAGATAGTCTTCATCTTTCTGCAGCTCATCTTTTATTGCTGTGACCAGCCTCATTCATTACTGCATTTTCTTGTTCATCCATTACTACAGGATTATCTCCATTTGAAAGAGCTGATGGCTGATCTTCTATAAAACCTCCACATCATTAGATGCCTCAGTGTCATCCACCCTAGGAGTAAAAGTGTGCATTTCAGGTGTATAACTGTTGGTGGCTGGAAATTCTCCCTCATCAACATCTTTCTCAGGTGTCATTTTACTAGAACTCTCCATATGACTGCAATCCATTACTTTGACCAACTAGCTGCCAAAACCTTTACTCTGACTTTGCTGGCATATTCATCTTCTGACAACATCTAGACATGCCAGCAACACTCGACAGTGAAAAAGCACTAGAAATGAAGTCCTCCAATTGTCTCCCCTTTGACCTGAGCTTAGGAGGAGCTGGAGCTGTAGGAATAACCAAAATCCCATCATTCTTCAGAAGGTTGCTAAGAGCTGCATGTACTCGTCCTGATATACCAGGTCCCAAAACAGGCTTCATTGTCTTGACCCATTCCTCATGATTCATCTTGAACTCATATCTTTGCAGTAAAAGGAATGCATTGCAAAGATCCTTCAAAGTAGAATTTCCTTCTCCATTTCTGCTTTCTTCATTTTTGAAAACCTTAAGACTTGGAACTTTGGAAGCAATATATTCAGCAACAAAATATCCTCTGTTGTACAAATTGAATCTTTCAGGAAGCTTCCTGTCATCTCGTCATCCTCTGCAGGCAAAATTTACTATTATATATCTCCACTAGTGTTTGCTTACAGATTCTTTGAATTGTTTCCTCCGTGAAACATAGTTCAGTTGGTCTTTTTCAGAAAAGGTGCATAGCTATGATCTGCACCAAAATGGAAAACAGATAGATGAAACTGCAATTTACCAGGCATGAACACACAAAATCCCATGCTCCACTTCCTTCCTTAAGAAAAAAAAACTAAACTGACTCCATATCACAATGGAAGGAACTAGAAATTGCAATTAAACAAAACAAGCTGATATTGTCTCTGTAGAGTGAGAGATATCCTTCTGGAGTCAACTGCTCTATTTTGAAGAAGATTTTGAAGAAGACCCTCATATTCCCAAACACAAAAAGCAATCCAGTAATGCACAGTCAAACACCCTGCTAGGTACTTCAAAATGATTTTCTGGAGCCTGCTCTGAGTTATTTCAGCATTGTTTAGACATCTGACAGAGTATGACTGTTAACATACTGCCTCCCCAAAGATACCTGGAGTGTTGGAGGTGGAAGGATAGCATCTATTGGACAATCAGCAGTAGCCTCTTTTTGCTAAAGTATGCAATGCTACAGCACCATCATGTTATTGATTTGAACTTGAATCAGTCTTGTATAGTCCAAGTAGTATTTCCAAACCATTGTTATCAATAAAGATCATTTTCTGGCCATCAACAAAACGAAGATGAGCAAGAGCCAAAGCAACTCGTTTTTGAACAATCTGATAGACGTATCAGATAAAGCAAGTGCTCCAATATTCTTCCATGAATTTTTTCTCATATCTTCTTTAAAGTCTTTGCCAAACAGTCCTTTGATGCCCGGACAATCAATTCTTCATCTTGTAACTTTGAACACCGCCCTCTTTCGTGATGTCAGAAATATTATCCTCATTATCTGCAAACCCATTAAGAGAAAAAGCTGGATTGTGTTGAAGAGATCCATTTCTAGACTATAGAAGCTTGAGAAAAGGTATTAGACCTCCGTTATGGACAATGCCAGCGGAATCGTGCGAACTTTGTGCTAATCTTCCAAGAGCAAATACTGCCATCTCTTTGAGTTGGGCGTCTGGCAATTGGAGCCTTTTTTTATTTTTAAAAGGAGGGCGAACAGCACCACGTTGGACAATATGAACATTGCATTTGCGAACTGCCCCAATAACAATGATGCTTCCCTTTGGCTTCCCTGGCACCTTGAACTCGAGAGGTTGATGACTGTATCCACAATGAGTCATTGATGCTCTGGTTTAACTGCAGGTGCAATGCACAGTCAAAACCTTGCCGGATCGGTGGAGCATTAACGAACTTCAGAAGATAATTTGATAAACTATAGCTGATAATACGGCTCTGCCCTGATTTATCAAAAGAAACCCTAATAACACCTGGCAAACGCAATCCTTGTAGGGCACTGGCATCTGGGAATTGATTTGGTGTATCGTGGACTTGACATTTGGCGTGTGCAAGAAAAGTCATTTTGAGCGAAGTCGGGACTTTCCCCAGCGCACAACTCACGGCAAAGCTTCTTTGGATGTTTGAAAGTCCTCACTTTCAGCAGCGCATGGACCTACAAGATATGCTCCTTAGCTGTTGAAAGTCGCCGCTTTCACCAGCTAATATTCATCTTTTAAACACACGTTAGCTGTAGAAAGTATTTTATGAAAACTTTAAAGAGAATACCTTTATGGGTCATCTTTATTTCTAAAACGAAATCAAAACCTAAACCTTGCAACTAGAAAAACTCAAAATAAATTTGAGAAAACTACCAATAGCCGTGCTATCCACCGCAAAATGCGACCATAGGGACGGGTTCATTTTGGGAGTTAACAGACATTATTCCAACATTACCGGCACCAACTAATTATTTCAAGAGGCTTGGTTTTTTTTAATAATGGTGATGAGTTAGCCCACATTCATGGATAGAAACAAATGATGATTATCATCATTGCATAATGAAAATTAAATTATCATAGATTTTTCCACCTTCAAGAATAAAAAATAAATAAATCAATCAAATGAAATCTTAATTTAGGAAAAAAATAGAAAAAACTTTTGATAAAATTTGCCCAATTTGCCTTTTTATACTATTGACATAAAATGATGTTCACAATTATGAGTATAGATGATATCCAAGGGAAAAGCATGTTGAATGCTTGCTTAAGTAAACATATTTCATTAATGGTGATGTCAACAATTTTGTGGAAAGGTTAGGACTAAAGGGAGTAATTGGCAAACCCTGAAAGGCAATTGACTTGACAATCACATTTTGTTTGGTGATGAGTTGTGCACGGAGTTGACTTGATTGTAGGTGTAACATAATTTTATTAAAGATTAAACATGCAATGGCATAGATTAACCATTCTTTCAAAGATGTCTAAGTTCCCATATTTAGGTTTAGGTTTTTGAAATAGGGCACAAGTCAATTCTCCTATTATTATTATTTTCCCATATTTAGATATTCGAAACAGGACACAAGTCAATTCTCCTACTATTATTATTTTCCCATATTTAGGTTTAGGTATTCGAAATAGGACACAAGTCAATTCTCCTACTGTTATTATTTTCCCATATTTAGGTTTAGGTATTCGAAATAGGACACAAGTCAATTCTCCTACTATTATTATTTTCCCATATTTAGGTTTAGGTATTTGAAATAGGACACAAGTCAATTCTCCTACTATTATTATTTTTGTTAGGAAAATGTTATTCATGATTCAAAAATTCACGATTCAAAGAGATCTAGTTAAATGTCATGCAAAGAAACTAAAATCATAACATGAACGACAGGATTCGAACCTGCACGGGAAAAGTCGACAAGTCAATTCTCCTACTATTATTATTTTCCCATATTTAGATATTCGAAATAGGACACAAGTCAATTCTCCTACTATTATTATTGTTAGGAAAATGTTATTCATGATTCAAAAATTCACCTGCGCGGGCAAAGCCCACAAGTCAATTCTCCTACTATTATTATTTTCCCATATTTAAGTATAAGTATTCGAAATAGGACACAAGTCAATTCTCCTACTATTATTATTTTCCCATATTTAGGTATAAGTATTCGAAATAGGACACAAGTCAATTCTCCTACTATTATTATTTTTGTTAGGAAAATGTTATTCATGATTCAAAAATTCACGATTCAAAGAGATCTAGTTAAATGTCATGCAAAGAAACTAAAATCATAACGTGAACGGAAGGATTCGAACCTGCGCGGTTATTTTCCCATATTTAAGTATAGGTATTCGAAATAGAATACAAGTCAATTCTCCTACTATTATTATTTTTGTTATTTTTGTTAGGAAAATGTTATTCATAATTCAAAAATTCACGATTCAAAGAGATCTAGTTAAATGTCATGCAAAAAACTAAAATCATAACGTGAACGACAAGATTCAAACCTGAGTGGGCAAAGCCCATTCTCCTAATATTATTATTTTTGTTAAAAAAATGTTATTCATAATTCAAAAATTCACGATTCAAAGAGATCTAGTTAAATGTCATGCAAAAAACTAAAATCATAACGTGAACGACAGGATTCGAACTTGAGTGGGCAAAGCCCACATGATTTCTAGTCATGCCCAATAACCACTCCGGCACGTCCACCTTGATGACTAAGATTGACTATATACAATAGAGTGCATGCATTATGAAACCAAAGAATTACGACGGCTGTTGCTTAGTGATAGAAAGTCTGTTTGCTTCCTAATAAGAAGAAAGTTGTGGGCGTGAATTTTATTTGCCATGTTTTTATTAACAAATTAAATAAGGAAAAATATTGAAATCTGAAATAATTAAAAATAGTTTAGTATAATAATAAAATTTAAAATAAAATAAAATAAAGTATTTTAGATTTTTATTATTTAATCTTGAACTTTTTAAGTATAGAAAAAGAAAGACTAATTATATTATATTTTATTTTATTATATTTGGGATTAAGATGAATTTATATGTTTTATTCATAGTCAAAGATGTATATAAATCTTTATTGCACATGATTTAGTAAGTACAATTCTTTCTTTTCATGTTGGTACTAGTGATTACAAATATATTTATGAAGAGAAATAATTGGATAATTTTTCAGGTCAAATTTTTCCTATTTCTTTTGATCTATTTAGATGATTATTAGATCAAGGGTTAAGATAGACCTACATTAGTTAGTTTTATTTACAATCAAAGGTGAACATGATCTCTCTGGTCAAATTCTTTTGATCTATCAATTCAAAGTCTTTTTGACACACATACACTAGTAAATACTCATATGAATATGAAGAAAAAATTAAAATTTTTCGTTCACTAAACTATACATACATGAGAAGCATAAAATTCATTGTATATATGTGATAGGAGAATTAAAGGGTAGATAAGTATATGTGTTGGTTATGAGATTTCAAAGAATTTGTTGGGTATCCTTTTAAAATGAGATTACATGGATGCACTTAAGGTAGATAAGTTTTTGATAGGTATGGAATTTGACTCTCTATTCATAAGCGTGCTATGCCAATAATTGTAATTAGCATTGACCATGTTGTTTTATTAATATCATACACAAATTCAATAAAGACAAGAAACTATGATCAATAATAACTCTATCAGGTCCTAGTCTTCTATACAATGGCATTATTCTAATGGTATGATGCTTTCTTTGGGTGCAAGAGGTCCTAAGGTCAATTCTTTGAATGCCATATTGGATGACAATGCTTTTGGAAAATCTATATATGCTATCGCAATGTACTCTTTTAACAATTTCTTCACTTCATTGAGAACCTGCAATTTCATGCACTTTGTTACTTTCTTTAACAATACAACATAACATTCCTTTGTCCCTTCATCATGCTCAAGAATTCTTTCACTAATTGTGGTGTTCCTTGTTAGTTGAAACATAATATATTGAGCAAAAATATACATAAATATAGTGGAGAAAGAAAATAAATAGAACTAGTATTGAGAAATAACAACCATAAGCAAACCTTTATAGATATTCAAAACTAACAACAATGTTCACTTGCCTCTTTGAGGGGGCAACCTCCAACTAAAAAAATTTCCAAATACAATAACATTCACTTGGAAACTTATTACATAGCTTCTACTACTATATATAGTTTCTAATTGACCAAAACCCTAACCATCTAGTGGACCTCCATTAATGAGGCCTCAAATTCTAACTAGTGGACCTTCAAATTTAATGAGGTCACTTACATTTATTAATTTCATAATTTACTACCTTGCGAGCCTTATTTAATAAACATGGACCCAATTGATTAAGTAACTAGGGGAGTTAGGGTGGGACCCTAACATGCCATTCGCCTTACAAAGTTGTGTTGTTCTCAATGCTACAAATGAGGAAATTGGTGGAAAATCTTTGTTGGTTCCCAAGTAGCATCTTCAAGCTATGTATCCTTCCATTGGATCAAAACTTCCTAGATATTGCATTGGTGAAGACTAGACTCATATTTATCCAAAACAATTGTAGGATGCAACCAAATGGAACCCTCCTTATCCAATTGGGGAAATGTTGGTTTGAACTCTACTATTGGACATGACCACTTTCTTCAAGTAAGACACATGAAAGACTAGGTGGAGCTTAGAAGGTCTGCATAGAGATAATATTAAGCTAATGGGCTTATACGTTTGTGTATAGTATAGGGTCTATACAAATTTGAGGCTAAATTCTGGTGGCTCCTCTCCTTGAGTGATGTCTAATTATAGGGTTGGAGATGCAAGGAGACATGATATCATTCTTCAAAGTGATGTTTAAAGTGATTTCAATAAGATTGTTGCCTCACGTGGTTATGGGCCAACATAAAATTATCATTGAGGGTATGAATAATGTTAGCAATGGCTATCAAGGTTTTCTCTACCTCCTGAATCTTAGAGAGGCTTGGCTAGTATGAGATCAATGAACGATGGTGGGAGGGGCTTTCCCATTGATTTTCTCAAGTGGGGTCATTTTGTATCACCTTGATACCACCATTATACCAAGGGTTACCATTGGAACCATTGGGCTTATCGGTCTATAGAAAAACAACATAAATAATCTTCTAAACACTAGCTGACTACTTCCATCTAGCCCTTTGTTTGGGGCTGATATGTTGTGTTGAGATTCAATTGGGTACCTTGAGCCAAAAAAAATGCTGAAAAATTTGCTAGTGAAGGTGGCATCATGATTGGTCACAACTGATTTAATCATGCCACAAAATTTAAAAATATTATCCATGAAAACTTGTACTATTGTGGAGGCATTGAATGGGTAATGTAAGGCACAAAAGTGAATGTATTTAGAAAGGATATCAACAACTACTATGACCACTAATTTGATTCTTTCTTTTAGTAAATCCACATTGAAATATAGAGAAATGTTAGTCCATGCAGTGGCTAGAAATGGTAACCATTGTGATGGTCTTAGAGGCTTTATTGTTTCCCCCATGTGTTGTTGGCAATTTTCACATTTGAACTTAAAGGTGTGGATGTCCTTCTTCATGCCTTCCCAAAAGGATGAATTGTTTTAATCCTTTCATATGTTTTTTGAAACCAAAAATGATGCACTATGGGATAGGAGTGTTAGGTAGATAACATGCTAGATTTAAATGTGGAATCTTGAACCCCCTTTGTAGCATATTTCATCATTCTTCCAAGTGTAACCTGGATGTGCATGTGGGTTGGCCTATATATATAACATACCCAGCCACCCAGGATGGGCACATCACACCAAAAACTCTCTTTTCATCGGCTCTGATGCCAATTTGTAGCATACCCAACCACCCAGGTTGGGCACATCACACCAAAAACTCTCTTGTCAACTCTCATACCATATTGTAACAACCCTAGCCATATTCCTAACTGGGCTATGCCACTTAAAAAACTTTCTTGAACTATGACACCATTTTGTAATTTCTCCATTACTAACAACAACTCAACCAAGTTGCTATGATAATAAATCTAATATTAATTAAAACATAAAATACACTCCGCAATGCACAATTATATACATAATCATAGTAGAATTATACATGCAACATAAAAAACATAAACCCATGAAAACAAATGCATAATTGTTACAGAAATACATGCTTATCACATGATAACACTTATTTTTTATTAAAGGTATGTCAATTGCGTGCAGACCTTCCACGTTCCTCTCAACCTTATATCGCACTACTCATAACTATCAACAGTGGATCACCCCCGAGAAAGGACTAAACTCCACTTGGGTAAGGGTTCCTATCCAAGCTAAGTTATCTTACTCAACAGGAAACTCAGTCATAGGTAACTCAGTCACAGATGACTAAATCATAGGAAACTTCTTCACAGGTACCAATTTATACTGAAATCCTATAGTCTATCATTCCCCACATGCCTGTCCCACCCCAGGAAGTGTGCCCCTTTTCTACTCAATGCTCCTTTGGCTACCCCACTTCCCTTCTAGGGCTTCAACAAAAGGTCAGACAAGAAGTCTTAGAGCCCTGTTGTTGCAGTTTGACACCTTGGGAAATAATTCCAAACAATTCTCTCACCTGGATAGAATGCAATGTCCTACGGGCCTGACAACCTGCCTCTTCAGTCCATCTCTCCAATATAAGAAATGTACATGTATCTGCGACAGTAATCAATAGAATCTAGATCATAGTAACAGACGGGTTCTATGACAGTAACAGTCAGCTACATATCGCCGCTCCCTCCCCTCGTGAATGATGATTGAATCACCCCAAAAATGTACTAATTCCAAACTATTTGGATGCATGTTCCCAACTTGATACTTGTCATGTTGAGAAATGTCTTCAGTCCACCTGTCCCTTTCCCTTGCATTTAGGATAAAATAATATCCACACGTTATGTTTTTAAGGAATATTAATAAAATATTCCTTAAACCCCCTTAACTTAGCCCCCCCTTAATTGCATTTAGTGGATTTATATCCCCCCATGCTCTTTTATGTGGTTGGTCTGCTGCAATGATGTATTTTCATTACATTTGCATATGATTACATTTACATTCTTAGTATAGCAGTACTGATCTTTCACATACAGGCTCACCAACCTCAAAAACATAAAGATCCTGCACTAAACTAGTGCACACAAAACTTCTGGGATGCACACACTCTTCTTTTAGTGTGCCACCCTCACACACTTACACAAGTGTGCATTACATCATAACATATATACAAAAAGGCTCTCTAGCCTCCAAAATCGCACACTAAGCCGATGTGCGTTGAATGTTGGAATGTGTGCCATATTGGAAGACTCTTCCTTTAGTGCATCACCCTCGTACGCTTATACTAGTGCAGGTTGTATTCTTCAAGTTGTTTCCCTTTTGATGTGCCATACCTATGCACTTACACAGGTGCACACCAAATACATTAAACTGTGCGCTATATCTTTTAGAAATTGTGCACACTCCTTTGTTGTGAGATTCTCACACACTGACTTAATGTGCGCATAACCAAACCAACTAGCTTGTTCTATCAACTCACCAACTTATATGTAATTTACAGTTACATTTGTATATAAAATTGGGGTTCATCTTAGGGGTATTACATTCCCCTCCCCCTTATTTATGCACTATCCTCAGTGCAGTATATACATATGTACAACCAAAATTTCAAAACTATTAAAAACTATGTGGGTTTTCTGCCTGCATAGCATCCTCATGCTCCCAATTTGAATCCTCGGGGTCGTACCAGGTCCATTGGACCTTTACTATCCCTATGACTCGATTCTAGAGATGCTTGATCTTTCGATCCAATATGTGCATCAGATGCACTTGAAAACTACCTTCTTCCTCCACCTGAATCACATTCCAATCAATGACATGATTAGTATCAGGTACATACTTTTTAAGCAATGATATATGGAATAAATTATGGATGCATATTGATGTAGGTAAGGAAAACATGTATGCTATAGTGATCCAGGTGGATATTGATGGCCACCCACCTTTTCCGACTGGGTCAAAATAGTTTTCTGGCAATTTTGGCAATTTACTATTTTTAGCAGGTTTAACTTCCAGGGCCATTTTGAGGGCCTAAATGAAGGTTTTTTTGAGATAGAGGTGCTCAATGATATCCGAAGGAATGATTGAGCCCCCAAAATGAATCTCCTCGATGATACCTTTCCAACGAGCTATCACACGCCTAAAACGGAGATCATATGCAAAAGTTACGACCCGGGGAAGTTGATGTACTAGCTTACCCAAACGGGGCCCACATGACTTTTGGTGCTTCATCTCCTAGGGTTAGGTTTTTGGATGTCTATGACTTTTGGCATTATCGTCTATTGTAAAAATGCCTCTAGAGCCTCATTGTGATCATATTCTCAGGGATGCGAGTAGCAGCCACATCTCTTCTCAGAGATAAGCTACCAGTGCCTTAGCTAGTTTATTTACATTCTGTCTGTAAGCATTTTTCAGTCATTTGTTATCAATGAAATAAATTCTTATTTCCGCTGCATCTCTGCGTTTATGTGTATTTCTGTATTTCATTGTGTTCCTACATAAATCCGGATCAGTGGTATCAGAGCGGTCTGCTCATTCTCGATCCTTCTTTGCATGTCCCCAACGAGATCGGGGTATAAGGA
>ML783592.1:903632-927314 GCA_009831015.1 Picea engelmannii
CTATAGATAATATTACTCAATGTATTCTCTGAAACTCCTCCAATTTTCACTCCTTGAATCCTCCCCAAAAAGAGGCTATAGAAAGAATGGTAGACTTTATTCAATTCTGGTCTATTCAGAAGACCCAACTTGTACAGCATGCCCTGCACTCAATATTTAACATCCAATTATGAAACTCGCACACAAGAAATTAAATTCCATACTTTTTACAATGGAAGTGGTTCCACTTCATTTGGATTATGTATGAATAATTTATGACTGTTTTACCCAGAACACCTGTTTATTGACTAACTTCGGGAATGGTCACAAACCCTATCTTCCACAGAGTATATCTCCACAATTATAGTGAATCAAGAGCTGAAATTTTTACCATAGGTACCTTGATATGTCTTCTCAATACCATAGTGATTTTACCATCTGAATCATTCTAAAAAAAAATGTTATAGAAAAAATGGTAAGATGACCTAAAAATAATATACCTTAGAACACATCACCAAAAGACTTCATCCTCCCTTGAAATCCGGCCTTCTTTTACTTCTTATTTCCTTTGAAATTCAACTTGTATAAAAATGAATGTATAATGATGTTTATTTATACCATTTATGTCACTTCATTTTAACATTAGGGCCGACCTAACACTTTCTTATTTTGTAATTCTTTTCTTTAATTATCTTTAGGGCCTACATATACTTCCTTCTTCAATTCACTTTGTCATCTTCAAAAATTCATTTCTCCTCAACCATGAGGATCCACGTGACGTGCCACATACCATCGGAAACAACATGATGTATACTATCCATTCATGGGTGTTGTATATGCATGTGCATTGTCCTTCATGTCCAAATACCTTTATCAATCTTCCGGTCCAAAACCCATGACTAGGGTTGACATCAATGACAACAACCAATCTTCCAACATGAAAGAGGGGTGGGTCCACAACATCAAAGAAAGAGTTGAAAATGATAAGTATGAAAATGACCAGGATGAAAAGGTGAATCCAATTGGATAGGTCCCTAATAAGGGGGTCGAAAGGGGAGTGAGACCACATGAAAAAAAAAGGATGAAAAATGATAGGTATCACTGTGATCGAGATGAAAATAGGAATCAAATGGACTAGGTCTCAAATAAGAGTGTGGGTAAGCCCCAATTTTTTTTCTTTTTTCCTCCGGAGTTATACTCCAATCTGAATAATATTGTAGTGTTGAAAGGCCCAAATTATTAATAGGAAAAAATGTGTAGTAATTTTGCAACTAGAATGAGGGAGGTAAAGTTGCATGGCAATAGATCTTGTCTGTTTTGTTTATGTTTCCATCCCAAGGTTTAGAGTATTAATAGTTTCTATAGACAAGGTTTTTCTCTATGCTATAACTTTCTGATATACGTGCGGGGTCCAAAAATAGTGCTCGACCCAATATCTCAGGGTACAAACTAAGGAGGCTAGATGATTGGTTTATCTACGAAGAGATTCAAGATATCTAGGTTGATCTGTATACATGTGTTGTCTGATTTGATACCACTCGAAGGGGTTTCGATAGAGGTTACAAGGGTGGGAAACAATGTGCGTTTAACTACCACTTGTATTCCCTGCATGTATGCTTCCCTGACTATGGATTTATGCACTGAATGACAAATATCTATAGCTTTAAGATGTCAAAATACGTCTCTACCCTGAAAAAATAACCCACAATTTTCTTCCAAGGAAAGTGCTCTGATACCACTTGCAAGGTACCTGATCTATTATAATAACAAAAAAATGGAAACACTGTAGAGAATAACAACAGAACAACACAGTATATGAAACCACATCATCAAAATAATATCTTTATTGATTGGAAACAATGTTCACTTGCCTCTTCGAGGGGGAAACCTCCAACAAAGAAGGACTCTATTATAATGATTCTCAATACAAGACTTTTCATTCCCTTGACTCCTATTTATACTAAATTTATCTACCAAAAGAACAATCTAGAGGAAGATCTTCTAGAAGTAAAATCTTCTATTAGATCTTCTCACATTTGACTTATTCTTCCTTATTACTAGGCTTATTAATATTGGCCTTTATTACATGGAAAAACACATTAGTCTAGCTACACGAGGGGTTAGGGAGGTTAGGTCCCTAACACTAGATCTTGGCCTTTGGATTTAGGGACGGGGAAGGTGAAAAGACACTTGGAAGGTGAAAAGTCACTTTTGAATTATCAGAGGATGCATTGGGTAGTGTTCAAGATAATGAGAAGAAGAGCAGGGATAATTTTAAGGATGGAAATTTATATTAAAATGTAGAAATCTGAGATAATATTACTAGTCCTTAATATGAAAAAAGTAAAATGCATGGCGATAGTTTTGAAAAATATTCAAATTATAAGGATGTTATATAGTTTCTATAAACTTTTAGCAATTTTTAAGGTAAAATAATTTTATTCTATGGAATTTGGGCGAATCGTTTTTAGAAAAAATGGAAATTGGTGAATCTTTTTATGGGAAAACCATGAAAAATTATCCCATTTGCAAAATTTAGCCCATAAAATCATTTATGAAGAAGAGATTGAGAGATTTCTGAGAGAGCTTTAAGGAGGAGAGGAAAGTGCACCAAGCTGGGTGCATTTCCCAAGGGATATTGGGCACATTTCCCAAGGTGATTTTATGTGTGAAGTTGTTGAGTTATTTGTTGTTTTTGTAGGCCATAATGTACAGATCCATACAACTCATACAAGGAAGAGGGCACATTTTTCAAGGTTGTTAGTGGGCACAAATTTTGAGGATGATAGAAGTGTTTCTTTTTGTAGAAGGGGTCGTATAGTTCTATCTATATAACTGACTATGGGAACAAATTTCGAGTTGTTTTCCAGTCAAAGGAGAGTGTACAACAGTACGATTTTGGCACGATTATCTCGGAAAAAAGTTGGGGACTGTTTTGGGTGTTGTAAGTGAGTTTTTACTTGCTGGAAATTGTATGTTGTTGCTAATATAACTTTCCCGAAGAGAATAAAATATCTCTCTCTCTCTCTCTCTCTCTCTGGGTTTCCCTAGATTGGGGTTTTACCTAGCTAGTTGCCTAAATTTCTGAGTATTATATGGATGTGTGATTGATGTTCATTGTGTTTATTCTACTATAAAAGTGCTTAGCAATGTGTATTTATGCTTATGACAATTTTTGAATGTGGGTTTAATACATCTCAGAGTTCATAGATGACAATTATCTCTAGGTTTCTCAGTGTATGAAAAAATATAGTGAATGTTGATTTTGTCATTAAAGTTATACATGGTATCAAAGCTTGGGCTCTGAGTGATAATGAAAACTGTTATTTTTGGGCAATATTTGAAGGGGGAAACTTGACAAGGAGATTGTATCAGTGCTTGGGATCTGAGTGATAATGAAAAGTGTTGTTTGTTTTCCGTTGAAAATTTGACAAGGATATGGTTGTTTTCATTAGGTATGAGGACTAGTTGGATGGGAGTTCCAACTATTTGCAATGGAAAGTTAGGATGCCATCTATTCTCGGGGAGAATAAAATTTGGAGCTTTGTCAACACCATAGTTGTTTCTCCATCACCAGACCCTATAGATTTGAATTTACATGAGGTAAGGAGGGAAAATATCAGAGGATTATTTTGGATGGGGTGAAGGACCACCTTATCCCACACTTGGTTGAGAAGAAGACAACCAAAGAGATGTGGGATGCACTAAAAAACTTGTATGAGGCGAAGAATGAAAACCGAAAGATGGCCTTGAAATATAGACTGCATGATACTAAGATGGGTAAAGGTGAGAGTGTGGCTTATTATCTTACCCAGGAAGCTCAAGTGTGATATGAGTTGGTTGCAGTTAGGGAGGTCATTTTCAATTTAGAGTTGGTGAATATATCCTTGAAAAGATTCATCAAGGAATGAGAAGTCTTCGTAAAGTGTGTGGTGGGTCATGAGCATATTTTAGATTGGAGCATATTGTGGGATGATTTCACTCAGGAGGAGATCTGGGAAGGATCTCATAGTAGTGGATAGAAGGGAGATGGAGCTGATGAAGAGAATGTTTCTCTTGCTGCAAAGGGTAAAGGGAAGAAGAAAGGAAATTTCAAGAGGCAATTGAGTAAAGTTAGATGCTACTATTGTAACTAGTTCGATCACCTTGCTTCTCAGTGTCCTCAGAAAAAGAAGAAGAAGAAACATGAGGGGCCTGATACAGGTTCTACAACAACTATGGAGGAATTTTCATCCAAGTTTGATATGGACTTTTCTTTGGTCACTCTAGTATCCAATGTCGGTAGTGGTGGATTTGGGGGTGATAATAGGTGGACTGTTGACAGTGGAGCCTCTTATCACATGACAAGAATCTATCGTGTATTCCTTATTATCACATAGGCATGTCCTAATTAGTTGGTGGAGAGTGAAGGAGGTATGGAGCGAGTTGTACGTGGATTTGGAAGTGTTAGATTCTGACTCGAATATGGAGGAATCCTGGAGGTCAATGGAGTTCTCTTTGTTCCAGGGTTGAGGGTTAACCTTCTCTCAATCTCATCCTTGGAGGATGTTGGATATTGTACATTGTTCAATAGGGGACATGTATTTATCTATAAGGTGGGAGTGGATCTGGTCGAACCATAATTGATTGGTGATCGGATGGATAGGTTGTACATGTTGTGAGGACAACCTTCAGGTTATGATTCAACATTGGATGAGGAGTAGGAGGCTCCTGAGACTGCAGTGGTACCAAGGTTTCAGTATTTCATTCCGAGGGAAGAGAGGGAGTCTCTTCAGAGCACTGGAAAGAGGCTCAAGCAATGTGAGGGAACCACAACTTAGAGTGAGAGGATGGAATTTGTGAGGAGCCCATGGTTCAGAGTAGCTGTCAAGAGGATGTCTTCTAGTTCGAGTTCTGTGCAGGTGTTGGGGATGGCTCCATGTTCAGAGAGAGCTCCTACTATAAATAGTGTGATAGGACCATATGATGGTGATGGCAGTGAGCACATCCCTCACTAAGAGGGAGTGTTAGCTTTTATTACTTGAGAGGTACTACACATGTTTTGTCTTGTATGAAAAAGTAACCTTATATTTGCACTGATAGGCACTTGAATTTGTAATGGGTTTTTATAAAGTTGTAATAAAGTGGTTCTTTTATTAAAGTGATTTTTTATTAAGTGTACATTCTAATATTAAAGTGACTTTATTTCAAAAAGTGCACTTATGTTACAAAGTGAATTTGTACTTTAATATTTTAAGTGATTTATTTTGGAGGGAATGAATCATATCTCTTGATCATGTAAAGGAAATATTAGATCTTGGCCTTTGGATTTAGGGATGGGGAAGACAAAAAGACACTTGGAAGGTGAAAGGTCACTTTCGAATTATAAGAGAATGCATTGGGTAGTGTGCAAGACAATGAGAAGAAGAGATTAAGAGATTTCTGAGAGAGCTTTGAAGAGAAGAGGAAAGGGAAACATATTGGCCACATTTCTCAAAGTGATTTTTTGTGTGAAGTTGTTGATTTATTTTTTGTTGTTGGAGGTTGTATTGTACAAATCCATACAGTTCGTACAACAAGGAAGAGGGAATTGTTTTCAAGGTTTTTAGTGGGCACAAATTTCAAGGCTGATTAAAGTGTTTCTTGTTGTAGAATGGGTCGTATGGTTTTGTCCATAAAACTAACTATGGGCATGAATTTTGAGGTGTTGTTCAGTCAAGGGAGGTCCTACAACAATACAGTTTTGGCACAATTCTCTAGGCAGAAAGTTGGGGACTGTTTTAGGTGTTATAAGTGAGTTTTCCTTACTAGAAATTGTATGTTGTTGTTGATATAACTTTCCTGAAGCTAATAAAATCTCTCTCTTTTGGTTTCTCCATATCAGGGTTTTCCCTGTCTGGTTACCTAAATTTCTGAGTATTACATGGATGTGTGATTGTTGTTCATTGTGTTTATTCCATAGCAAAAGTGCTTAGCAATGCGTATTTATGCTTATGAAAATTTCTGAATGTGGTTTTAATACATCTCAAAGTTTATAGATGACAATTATCTCTAGGTTTCTAAGTGTATGACTGAATATAGTGCATGATGATTTTTTCATTAAGTTTCTACAATTTCCATATCCATATTTTTTTCTCCATTATTTCTTAATTGGAATCATATATATGGTTCTTAATGACATATGTTTATATTTCCTAATTATGTGATTAAACCACTCTTCTAATTCAATCCATTATGGTAAGTTAATAATGATGTAATGTTTCCTATGTGCTTGTAGAAATGTCTACTAAAGGCACAACTAAGCGTATAACAAAACGTACTCATTTTCTGACAACATGTGAGAGGAGAAATGAAGTTCATCATTTATGGTATCAACACAAAAAAGATGCAATAAATGAACATAGAAGAGATATGTATCATACAAAAACTGCTTGAAATAATATTGGAAATGATTCTCATGACAGCCGTATGTATCAAAGTTTGGTTTCTATCATGTGGACAAAAAATCCTCTTGATTTTTTTCCCTCAGTCTTTTCATAATCGAAATATTTCTTATGTTCCACAATCTACTAACAACGTTGTTTTAACTGAGGAAACTTCTCATATTAGGAAATATCATCATGTTCAAAACCTAGCTTCAAATAACAACCATGAGTCTTCTACAAATGGAAATCCTAGATTGCATCATGAAGGAAGGGTGGAAAACCTTCATGTTAGAGTTACCAAAGACATTCAACATATGCTTCCTTCTAAATTTGTGTGCGACAGTAATATTCTTTCCAATTTGGTCGATAATTTTTAACCTTTAGCTACCAGTATTGGATCTACATCTCGTGTCTCTCATTTTCTAGAAAATATACTCCTACCAACATAATCAGTTAGAATTGTTTCACTTGGAACAACTAAGGTATTCCATTTCCATTGTTTATTTTCACTATTTTGCAACTAAACAAACTATATATATCACTAAAACACATTTTATTTTCTCCTTATTGGCAGGACACAAACTATTCTAATAGAGGTATAGAACTAACCGCGCAATATATTCCACCAACACATGTTCGAATTCAAGGGTATCCTTCTCATTACCTTGCTCCAAGTCAACCAGGACCATCTAATTGTAAATATAATGTAAATTTTCTATATACACCATTTTCTTTTCTTTTCTACATTTTTTCTTCTCATGTAAGGTAGTAAGTTGGAAATTAAAGTTTTATATTTTTTATGACTAGGACACCATTCAATGCAATCAAAACAGAGAAATGCAATCCATAAACTCATGGGAAAGAAATGTTGGAAGCAATACAACCATTCCTTTTGCCCCAAATTTGGGTAGGGCTTCTAACAATGGTCCTGAAGATGCTCCAGTGTCTAGAGTTCATATCCATCAAGTGAATAAACATACTTTCCATCATTTTTATACCAACATTATTAAAGTTCATAAAAATTTCGAGATAAAATTGATATCCTCTCCATTGTGAAAATGTGCCATGTTTGTCATGAATATTATCCCAGAATCCAAGTTTTTAGAGGGTCTGAAGGTCCTGTTTGTAAAATGTGTAAATATGAGTGAGGTTCCCATCATTTCTCTTGTTGGAATAACATAGATCTAGGTGACCAATGTCACGTTCTATGATTTCTTACCCAAGTTGAAGAGATGATAATAGCATGGGTTAATCAAATACTGCAAGTTATACATGCTCATGGTGGGAAATATAAATATAGTGGTCACACAATTAATTTCCACAATATATTTCCATGATTGCAAGAAACCTTTCATTATGTGTTGAAGAAATTGACATATTCATTGTCAGGAGACATGGTGCACAATCTAAATATTATGAATGTTATGTTATTGGTTCTTAGTTGAATGACTTATGTCTACTACCTGTGTCGTAGACCCAAGGTTCATATCTATAAGAGTACCAACAAAGACTAAAACTATCGGCCCTTCTAGTAAACCAGAAGGAAACAAAATACACAGAATGCACTGCGCATTCTCACTCGAGATAGCTTTAAATGGGTGTCTACAAGACTCAGGTGTTTGCAGCATAGGATTGAGTATGAGATAGGGGATTTTTAGTTTGATCCATTAATTGTGATTTGTATTACGAACAACTATTATTCCGTATAATACTTTGACCTCGTGGCCTATGTTCTTGATAAATCAACAACAATTACACAACAATATAATAACTCATTCATTCATTCATTTCATACAACATCTAAATAATAAAAGTATGACAAATATATGCATGCATTCATCACATTACACAAGTATTACTATGGTTCACCCCCTGCTGGGCTACGTCCACAAATATTTGGCTCTTGGCTCTCTTATTATGGCAGTTTTGTAATTCTCGCACCTCGCGCTTACAACTCTTTTTAGATGGGTAAGTTTTCTGTGAGGCAAACTAGATCACACCAGGCTCCACACCCTACGATCTAATCCTCAAAATCTACCTCCTCTCTTCCTCTTAGCTCAATTTCTTACAAAAATAGTTCTCTCATCAAAACATTACATAAAGATAATCAGAATCTACATAAGTATCAAGTCGAACTTCTTCTAATCTCTTCTATGATACCTGCATATCTATATTTATATCTATCGGGCTCTTCAACCATTTTCACAAAAACCCTTACAAAAAACCCTACAAAAACCATAACAAATACTGTCGTTAGGTCTTTCTTCTCTGCATGCGTGCATTTCTTCCTTCCAGCTGTCACCTCCTTCTTGCATGCGCGTGTTCTGTGCTTCTTGCCAGTTGTTGCTTTCCTCCTGCAAGCTTTCTTTCCCATGATTTCTCTTCCAGTTGTCATTATTCTTTGTGCATGCTTTCTTCCCCACTTCGGCTTGCTGCCAGAAACTCCCCAACACTGACATGTGACTTATCCCAAGTCACCTAATCTTTCTGAGCTTCCTCTATCTCTTCAGTGATCATCTGGAATTTTTCCTTTAGCTCTGCTGCTTTTGTCGGTGCCTACGCGGCCTTCTCCTTAATGGTATCCACTACCTGAATGACCACTTCGTCACTTAGTAGTCCTGCACATTCTTCCTGAGTCTGTGCCATCTGTGTTCTATCTACTTCTTCCTGTGTGAGTACTTCTGCTACCCATTCCTATAATGGTTCTATTTGAGCCTACTGCTCTTGTTTTTGTGTCTGTGCAGTGATAAGTTCTGCCTGCATCTTCTTCAACTCTTACATCCCCTTGATGCATTCTAGGATAGGTATGGTATTTTTCCTCTGTTTGAGTTCTTGGATCGTTGCATTGATCCTCTTCTCTTCCTTGTCCCAGTGTTGAACTTGTGGGTCCTCCTCGAGTCTTGTCCAAAGTTGCACTGCTTTGTTGAGCAAGTTATCTTTCTTGCTAACCTGCTTCTCCATCTCCTGTATTTGCGCTGTTTCTGCCTACCTCCTCTGCTCCTTTAATGCTGGTGGAGTTGTTGGTGTGATCTATTCTTGAATATCCCCAATCTCCTTCTGGTATCGAGCAATTGCCTGCACAATCTGGTCGATCTTTTATGTGGTTGGGAGTTCGTTTTCTTGCGCAGTGTTTGGAAGTTTCCCAAAAATTTCTCCCACTCTTCTTTCCAATTCATTCTTGTGTTCCATCTCCTCCCAAGTTTTCTCCCAAGTTTCAGATTTGGATTGCTCATACTCTCCTGACAGCACTTCCCGCTGCTTTTTTGCTTTCTATAGCTCGAATAGGTTTTTATGTGCCCGAGACTACATCTCATGGTCGACGCTAACCTGCAATTTGTGTAATTCCCTTGATGGAATCTATTTCAGGACCAATTCGATGTGGTCCAAATCCTTCAGTGGTGTCTGTCCCACTATTTCATCCATTCGTAGCATGCTCGGTTTTATGTGGATCGTCGCATGTGCGTGTGGCATTGGGAGGGATGGGTCTCTTTCTTTGACCTCCACTCCTTCATTGGTTTGTGTTTTCGAAGGCTCTATGCCTATGTTGCTACTTTCTCTCTGGGCCTCTCTGAGTGTCTTGAGGATCTGTCCTATTTACGCCAGCTCTTTTTGCAGATTATCCCTGTGATGTGCTGCGTGGTCGAAGTCTTCTATAAAAAAATCCTGGACCATTCTAGCAATCAAGTCTTCGTCATCCTCCTTAATTGTATAGCCCAGTGATGTTCATTACACCTTTGATTTCTTGCGTGCACCTGCAGCTTGTACAACTGGTATCTTAGTTCCCCCTTGCTCCTATGTGATGGGGTTTGGGGTGGTCTCTTGTGCTCCCTTAGCTTGTTTCGGCTGTTTGGTGGTCTCTTTCTATCCCTTCTAGGTTCCTATCTTATTTCACCCTTCGTCTACCTAATTCGGTTTGTTTTGTCCCATCCTTGGTTTCTTGGGCACCGGGATTTGCGGAGGTTGTGTTTCTGCCTGCACTGCTTCTCCTTCTGCGGGTCATTCCAGTACTTCCCGGGGAATGGATGGGATCCTCCATGCATTGAGACATTCACTAATGACCATGTCTATATAACCTTCTTTGATGCAGTAGCGCATTAGTACCCACTAATTATCTGGATCATGTCTGGGTTGTATCCACATGGCTTGACGTGTAGCCTATAAGTTAGTGATATTCCCATATCGCGCGACAACGTTTGGTGTTATTCTCCATGACCAAATAATATCTTCCTACATGTCCCATAGGTATGCTTCAAAGATGATTCCATTGTACCTCTTTTGTCTGGCCTGTGTGCCCGATCTCAGAACTCGATATCTCGCTCCCGCTGGCTGTGGTCTAGTCGAAAAAACTACATACTCTGGTTCCCACCATCCCATGAAGGCTATGAGGGTGAGAAACCATGAGTAATGAAACTCTGTACTGAGTTCCTATGTGTCCTTGCATTCCACCTGGAACAAGTTTAGCAGATGAGGTGCCCAACTCACAAAGGTGCCTTCTGCGCATTGAGCTGCAACTGCGATGACTCTTGTCGATACTTGGGTCTTTGCAACATTTTCTTAGCAACATACAAGCTAAGATATTTGCACCCATTTGCATTGCTTCATTGTTGATCCGTTTGATTATAATTCCTCTTTTCCCCCTAGTGGTGTCATATTTCTTCTTCATTCCCTTTTCTAATGTTTTTTCCTTGGATTTATCATCCAGAATCAGCGTGGGATCCATACCCCGACTGGGTAGTCCTGTTATCTGCGCAATAATCTCAACTTTTATGGGGATGAGTCTATCCAAGCAGATATCCCCTCCATGCATAACTGCAAACATCTTCTTAATGCATGTTATTGCATACTGGCCTCTACCAAAGTGTGGGAGTTTCAACAATCCTAAAATTCTTGTTCGGTCCAGTCCAACTGCCCACTAGTGTGGCTAGCTGATCGTTTCCCCAAGTTGGTTGAGCACTATGTTTTGCATAAAAACCCTTGGTGCAAGTTATGGGTACTTAGTGTCATCTGAGATGTCATGGTCAGAATATTTGAGCTTCCCAACGTGACCCAGTAGTTGCGGCTCTACCTGTACTCCCTCTGGTATGCGCAGTAGCATGATTTCTGCTTCCAGTTTCTTGCGAGGTGAGCTCGATATCAAAACTCTGTCTTCCTGCTGTGGTGGTTGGTATGAAGTTCTAACAATTCCTGGTTGCTTCCCTGTAAGCTATTCTAGCCAAATCAAGGTGGTTTCCATGGTTTCTTCTATTGGTTGACCTAGATTGGGTACCTTCACCTCGTCTGGTTTCCCTTCTGATCCTTGATTCTTTGTTGTGTTGTTACCTTCCGCGGCTAGTTCAGTGCTTTCTGTTGTACTTCCTGTTGCATTCTTCTTCCTCGTTTTGAGATTCTTGCACCTCTGCTTGCATTTCCTCTTCCATGGCCTCGACTTGTGGCTGTTGAATCTCCTCCAGTATCGGTGTAGAGTTCACCGGTGGTATCTATGGGGATGGGATCTCATCGATATCAACGATCTTTGGTTGTTGCTGCTTGTTTTCTTCCATCATTCCTCATGACCTAGTTTGAACTCTGGTCATTCTGGCAGTCTGACCTGGTTCGGTGGACTTTGGTGGTGCCATAGTGTTGAGTGTGGACCGCTTGCTAACTTTATAAGACTGTGGTGAGCTCTGTGGTCTCTCTTTGTTCATTCGAGTTGCTATCACTCTCTCTCTGTTCTCCCTTCGCGAATAGACAATTTGTTTTCGTGCTCGTGTGTTGTATGGGCTTGTCATGAAGCTTATCGCAGATTATTCCTCCATGATGTGATTAATGCATGATAAATACGGGTTCAATGCATCTGCGACAGTTTCATACTTTCCATTACGCTTCTCTTTCTGTTTCTAGATGGCGTTTTTAATGTGACATTCTATCAGTCCTTGTCATGCCTTAATTTTGCTTAGTGTTGTCCTATCATCCTTCTTTTGATGACTTTTCATTTCCCTCTCGTTTGTGTTAGGCATGTAACCATTTCTCTTTCCTTTACTGCATTCATGTTTCGAGTGTCCTGTGGATTTTTCGTGGATTTTTGGCATTTTTTATTTTATTTTATTTTACTCTGTGGTGGGTGGTCGACTGTCCTTGTACAACTTCAGTCGACTCCCATTGATCATTCCTCCGAGGTCTGTTCCTGTTAAATCTCTTAACTATATATTTCCACCGTTTGTTACAAATTTGACCTCGTATGGTCCTAACCAATGCATTCTCATCTTTCTTGGGTGCTCAAACGACTTGCTGTCATAGATAAATACTAGATCTCCTTCCATGAAAGTCTTCTTCTTAATGTGTCGATCGTGCCATTCTTTGTCTTTGGCCTTCTGCACTTGTTGATAGAATCCTGCCAGGATTCGGTCTTCCTCCATTTCTAACAATTGATTCAGTCTTTCCTGTATTGCACCGTGTTCTGTCATTTGTGTGATAGCGGCTACGTGTAAGCTAGGTACTAAAAATTATAATGGCATTCTGTCGCGATGATGATGTATCTTGCCCCTTTTATCTTGGATGGTGGGTTAATTGGTTCCACAAAGTCCATTGCCAATTTATCAAATGCCTATAATGTCACTTGTGGTCGTAGCAACATCTCGTCCCTTCTATTGGGTTTGCCTATCCTTTGACATACAACGCATCTCTGATAGTACTCTTTCGAGTCTTTGTGAATGATTGGCCACCATAATCCTGCACAGAGTACCTTCTGCACGGTATCTTTTCCTGTGTAGTGTCCTCCTGCCAATCCCTCTTGGGATTTTGCTAAAATTCTTGGTCGTTTGTGCTCCAACACGTACCTTCGTAAAATTCTATCTGTGCCTAATTTATATAGATATCCTGTGATCAATTGATAGACAGTTGCACAAACTACCGGGTTCTTCTTCTACATGGTGGTATAATATTGTAGTGCGATACATGTGCTCAAGTACTAGAAGATCTATGCAAAGTAGTCATCAACAATATGTACGGAAAATAGTTGTGCATCCGAAAAGTTGTCTTCTAAGTTTGTGGGTTCTTCTCCATTTGTGACCCATGATAGGTGGTCAGGTCCTACATTTACTTTTATTGGTTTAACGATTAATGCAAAGTCAAATTCCTGAAATAATAGTAACCATCGACAGATTCTCCCCCCAAGCACTCGCTTGTTGACTAGGTATTTTAGGGCTGAGTGATCTGTAAACATCTTAAAATGCTTCCCCAATAGGTAGTGTATGAACTTCTATAGTGCATAAACCATATCTAGGCCTTCTCTTTCCATTGTACTATAGTTTTGTTATGAATAAGATATTTTTCTGCTTGAGAATGTTATCGGGTGATCCAAGTCTCCTACTCTTGGCTATGCCAAGATAGCTCCAAATAGGGCCCTGAATTGTTTAAAGATCTCAAAGGCCTTAGATTTACACTTTAAAAATTAGACCCATGTTTTTTTGTTGAAATCATCTATGAATGTTATAAAATACTGAATTTTTCCAAGAGAGGGGGTTTTCACAGGACCACATAGATCTGAGTGAATCAACTCAAGTGGACCTCTTGCTCTCCACAATTTACCAGAAGGAAACACATTTCTATGTTGTTTTTCCAAAATGTATCCCTCACATATTTTCGTAGGTTGTTCAATCAATGATAGTCCTCTTACCATCTTCTTCTTATACAACAAAGTCATCCCATTGAAGCTGAAGTGACCATATCTTAGATGCCAAAATCTAGATTGGTCTGTTGTATCAACTTTGAATGTAGCTGAAAATCTAAACAAGTATGAGTAAATGTGGCTATACCAAGCCCTGGGTGGTTGCTTGAGCCCATACAATGATTTCTTCAACATATACACTTTCTTCTCAAGTCCGAGAGTTTCAAAACCAGGGAGTTCTTTAACATATACTTCTTCCTTTAACACTCCATTGAGAAATGTTGATTTTACGCCCATCTGATGGAATTTCTAGTTTTGTTGAGTTGCTATTGCCAAGCCAACTTGTATTGTTTCCATCCTTGCTACAAGAGAAAAGGTTTCATTATAATCTCTTCCATGTTGTTTTTTATACCCTTTGACCATAAGTTGTGCTTTGTGTTTTTCAATTATTTCTTCTACATCATTCTTGGTTTTATAAACCCACTTGAAACCAATAAATGATGTCGATCCTTGTCTTCCATGCTCTGCCAAGAGACCATGTTTCTACTGCGTCACTCTGATTTCATGGAGGAAGTCATGATTGTATTTGACTTTGACCCAAAATTTCAACTTTGACATTTTTTATGGCTGAGGGCACTAGGAGATGCGATGGGTTAGGGCACACTAGGATATCCAAGAATGATTCCAAAACGCTTCACTTAAAGTGCCCGAACAATCAAGTTAGGGTTTGTTGCTGCTGCAAGATCAAAAACCCTAGTTGCAACTGCAATTATGCTACAACGAGCTTGACAAAGAGTTGTAGATATAAATTTCAGTGGTTAGACTGTTCCGAAGGTGGTGTGGGCCCATAGCCTATTATAATGTTGTGCTCGTTTAACCATAAACAATTCTACACCATTGCTACCCAACCATAGGCACAAAGCCACCCCTGAGCACCTTAACCTTTGACATAAAGAATGATTATGAGAAGCCTCACTAGAACCAATAGATAAAATAGGGTAGTGCACCTTCTCCAGAGGTAGCGCACAAGATAGAGTACCAAAATACTGAACAGGAATTTTTTTCACACCTGCAGCTCCTCCTCAACACTTGCACCTTGCTTCTAAATGACTGAGTGTGTGTACAAATGAGCTGGAGTGCCTCCTATTTATACTAATCTAGCCAGGTGAACATGTGTCTCTTCAAATAGGGCCGACTTGTCCTTTTCTAGATATATATATGAGAGCGGACTTTCCTTTCTAGGGTTTTCACACATCTGTTAGGGTTTTCTCTTGGTTCCAGAATATTCTAATCTAGTCAAAGGTTTGTCCATGGAGGTTAATACCTCCGACAACTACCAAAACATTAACAACATAAACTCAACAAGATTCAATGGAAAATAAATAAAACCAACAACAATCAATCACACAATGAACATAACGATTTACGTGGTAAAACCCTTTAAAAAGAAACATCCATGGGGCAATGATAATCAATATTCTTATTGATCAAGGGAGAATTACAACAACCAACCACAGGCTTGCAAACCTCACACACTCATCTTGCACTCTATCTTTGCCTCTAGGGGCGTGCATAGATATATAACATCTATCACATAGTTACACAAATTGATCAAACAATTACACCTATCCATATTCTATTTTTAACTGATTTAGTTAAGCAAATTGGAAAATTCTAGGAGTTAAGAAATCCACCCATATCCCAAAAATCATGGGAAATTAGTTAACACATTTCAACAAGTTTATGTGAAATGACTCTCAAGTAACCAACCATTGTATGAAAAAGCTAGTTCCGGTAAATCACTCGCTCAATAATTATTGAAAATGATTTTTTGAATTCAAAAGCTAGAAAGTTTAAGGAGTTTCCATATTTTGCTCGTCAAATTACAATGCTTAGGTTGTTGCTTTAATGCTAGATTATCGTTATGTTAATCTTTTTTCAACACGAGTTAACCGGTATGTTTGTTGAAGCTTCAACATTGTTAATAAAAAACAAAGTTCTAGTTGTGTTATATTAAACATTTACAATCATAAATGATTTTATGTGTTAAATTTTATTATTGGGTTAATTGTTTATGGTTTTTCCCAAAAAAAGATTATAGAAATTATATAAAATCTTTAGAAATTTGAATATTTTTTCAAAATTATGACCAAACATTTTACATTTTGTATATTAAAAACTAACAAAATTAACAAAATTTATACATTTTAATATAAATTTCCATCCTTAAAATTATGACTGTTTGCAGCTGCCCTTTTAAAAACCAACTTCTCATATACTAGAAATAAAAAATCTCATGTAGTGATTTTACTATATTAAACTCAAAACACTATAATTAGACAGTTCTATATGTTTAATCTCCTGTAATGATTTTACTCAGGTTAAACTCAAAACACTATAATTAGACAGTTTTATATGTTATTTTTTTAATGGCGTTGTCCTTTTGTATCATAAGGCACAATTTCTGGTTAAACAATTCACAGCAGAAATTAGGGATTTTCTTCATCTCTATCCGTCGAACTGAATTTGCGCTGATTGCATTTGATTTGATCTGATTTGATTTTAGAAGTAGTGAAAAAAAGTAGATGGCGAAGAATTCAAGAGCCGAAAGGTTGATATGGTCAAGTTGACCTTAGGTCCAGATTAACGTTCTAGTCCGAAAGGGCGTGGGTTCAAATCACATTATGTACATGCAGTGGCTGAAAACTGTGAGTGCTAGATTCTAGTTTTTCTTTCGAAAATTGTGAGTGTAGATTTTAGGGTTTTTTTAAGAAGGGTTTGTGTTAAAATTCTACTAAGCATTTTTTAAAAGCATAGGTTAAAGATTTTACGAAATGAGGATTTTTCGAGGGATAATTGTTTAAAATCTGGCGAGAAATTGTTGGATTTATAGATTTAAGTGATTATTTTTATAAAATTTGAGTGCTGGAGTTTTTCAGCATGCTGAATCCATTTCTGAATGCAGAAATGGATTCTGAACAACAAAAAATAGTGATTCATGTAAATTTATATAGCCCCATTTCATAGAACAGCTAGTTAACGTTTTTTTTAAATGCATAAATGGATTCAGAGGGATGAAAAACTTTGATACATCCCAATTTTACAGTCTTAACTGCTAAAATCTTCTTAGCTATTAAAATTAAACGAAAAATATGACGGGATAAAAACCAAAACATAGAACAGCGTTTCTGGTAGAATTGAAGTCAAAATAGAATGTAGGTGGGCATTTGGTCTAGTGGTATGATTCTCGCTTCGGGTGCGAGAGGTCCCGAGTTCGATTCTCGGAATGCCCCTATTAAAGTTTATGCATACATGAACGGTCAAGTGCAGGAACATAAATTTTTTGTATCATGATTCATAGCAGCAAGATATGAGATTCACAGAAATCAAGTTGGATCTCAATCCAAGAACTAACAGGAAAAAAGTTTACGTGGATGGTGCGGTCATCAGCTTAGATTATTTTAAGCTGGAATTTAGATTATTTTAAATAATCATGATCAAATATCAGCTTCCTCTGACCATGTTTGGATGTGCGTTCAGGTGGAATGGCTTTTTGGTTTAGTGTAGATAGAAAATGTTGCTAGTGTTCTTCCAGTCAAGCTTCAAACAGGTAAGTTAAACGTTCTATTAAATGAAGATTTTTTCTGAGGATATTTACTGGAAATCCTGCTAGAAATTGTTAGATTCGTAGATTTTAGTGATTATTTTTGTATAATCCGAGTGTCTTATGGATTTTTCAGCATGCTGAATCCATTTCTGCATTCAGAAATGGATTTTGAATAACCAAAAATAATGATTCTTGTAAATTTATATCGATTCTTACAAAAAAATTCTCTTCATAAAACAACTAGATAAAACCATTTAATTTCAGTCAATATTATTGTATGTGAAAAAGATAAAAGACTACAGTGAATTTTGATTTGTATAACCTGGTCTAGTTAAAAACAATTTTAACTTTAAAATCTACAATGATTCACAAACAATTTTTAACTTAAATGGAAAATTATTTAATACCTTCATAGAATTCCTTTAAAAAAAACTAGAAAGGCCCTGAAGGCTTTCAAATTTGATCTCACGTAAACAAAAGCCTGTTATAACTCAAGCCTGTTATAACTCCTGCCCAGCAAGCGTGCGTTACTAAACTGTTAACACGACACCATCAGCGGGCCATGCCTATATTTGAATAATTTATTCTAGGCAACCTGTTTGAAGAGGATCCTTTTGACATGCTCTTTTATTTCTATACAGTGGGAAACTGTCAAACGGTCTCCTTCCATTTTCTATACAGTGTGAAACTGTCAAACCGTCTCCTTCCAAGTAAAACAAATGCTTTAATCTTGCATTGTCAAAAACAAGTGTCTCCCAATTGTTCGGCACATCTTTTGTCTTCAGAAATTCCCACTTCAAATCTCCAAGGGCGTTTTCCATGAGAGTATAAACATGTTTGAGAACTACCTCTGAGATTTTTGGATGGTCCTTCATGTAACACTGTATGGCAAAAGCCACCTCGCCTTGAATTCTATGTAGAAATGTGTAACACACCCGACCCCTAAGTGCTCTTTTAAGGGGCGGGGCATCATAATTTCGTTTTCCTTAACTATCTCAAACCCTCCATTCGAGGTTTCTATCCCATTCTGCTTATCCAGAGCTTTTTAGCCACGGTCTCCATGCTCAAAACCGAGCTTAGAGTTGGTAAATATACCTCTTCCAAGTTCCTAAGTGTTCATTGGTCGAGGCCACAGGGCTTCCACGTGGGTTCGACTCAATATGTTTCATCCCGAGTTCTTCGATATCTCGGAATCACATACGATCGCGAGCTATGACGAGATGCCCAGACAACTGGCGCCAAGACCACCACCGCGCAAATCCTCCGAAGTGGCAAATCTTCGAAGTTCACAATACGACGTCATGTGTCCTCATAACATTTGACGACTCTAATTCACTTCAGAACTTCGGGCTTCGACAGTTCTCGTGTCTTCACACACACAAACCCCCTTAGTGAGATCCTTCAAGAGTGTCGGATCTTTTGACACGCATCCTCCTCTATTCAACAGTCATGATGAACTCCAGTGCTCCGACCTTCGGGAGTTCTTGAAACGCACAACACCACTTTTCTTCTAGAGTGACTTTTCTCCAAAGTGTCAGATCTTCTTCCATGCATCCTCCTTCACGGACGACTGAGATGACTTCGTGACTTCGGCCTTCGAGAGTCCTCGCACCTCCACTCTTCAACTCTTCCAGAGTGCGGGATTTGACGACACCTGTCCTTACCAACGAGCGGCTCAGATTTGTTCCGGCTCCTAACTCTTTGAGAGTTTTCCCAACTCTGCTCTCTACTTTCTCCAGAGTGTTAGACCTCCAGATCTACTGACACGTGCTCTCCTCCGTCAATGGTCAGTATTTACTCCACTCTTTGGAAGTTTGGAAGTTTTGCAAACTCCACACGTTGAATCTTCCAGAGTGCTAAACCTCCATAGTACAGGATCTAGTGCCACGTGTCTCCTAGCGCCAACGACTAGGATAGACTCTGGCACTTCGGGACTTCGGTGATTTCACCCGCTCCCCGCCTATAAACTCTCGGAGTGTCCAGCCTCCAGACTAAAGGATCTACCGCCACGCGTCCTTTATGATGGACGATCGATATCTAATCCTACCTTCGGGGGTTTTGACCTTACAATACCCCTTTCCTCCTGAAGCAGTCAATGCTAGGCTGACTACATCGTAGATTCAACGGTCCAGATAGCTCCCAGGAATCCTCAGATCTATGACTCAGATTAAATTTGAGACTTTGAAACTTCGAGGGATTCACCTCCTATACAATGAATATACCCAATTCGCCAGACCCGCGAAATCCGAAGGGCTCGAAGGATTAACATTTGCGTCCCTTCTCCAGATCCGATGATCGTGAAGAGCTTCGGCTCCTCCCGAACTAATCTCATCCCTTCATCTTCCAAACGAAAGGATCTTCCCTTTTGAGACTTGAATCTCGCTATCCTTCCCGAGCTTCGTCAACTCTGATATACTTAGGCACTTTGCGCTATTTCTTTTGATCTTAACACTTAGAGGAATTCTTCCATGCACTCTTTGCGCTCGTTCATCACTCTAGAACTTAAGAAGTTCTCGGTCTTTGCCTGCCTCGCAGAGATCATGTGCATACATGAACTATCTCTCTCGAGCTTTAACAGACTCCTTCCTCCAAGGGACTTAGAACGACTGGGAGAGTCAACATGTACATGTGAAACTATGTCCAAGGTCGACGAACCCACAGTTCATTTATTTTAACTTGAGCCACCACAGGGCTCAAGCATGTATGTGTATAGGCCAGATAATTCTTTATTTGTTTAAATACATAATTAGGTAGAGTTAAAGGGATTTAATGTAACCATTAAGAAAACATGCACATCGAAACATTCACAGGATATCCAACTTTAATCTACAGTTACAGTTCAATTACACAGGATATGAGAATACTTATCTATTATAGGTTGAAACCAACTAACTGATTGTGGGTGTTTTCCTTTTCACCCAACTATAGGCTCAGAGGCATTCATTCTTAATGCTTTGGCCACCCCTGTGCCAAGCCATGATATCACCAGGAAATTTACGTCAATTCTCAACGATCCTTACTCTTTCACATCTTATGTGAGGTTTATCAGATGCTTCGTCAACATCAATCTCATGACCTTCTTCTCAGGTATCGTTCTCTACATACTCTCAGAGAGTTCCTTCTTTTTCATGACCTCGACGAGGTTTATCAGATGCTCCCTCTGCATCAAACCCACGACGTTCTACTCGTTCTCTGCTGGAGAGCTTCTTGCATTCTCCACTCTTCTCTTTTTTCCCTTGCGTGCCTTTCATGCACATCCCTCCTATCATGTTCCTTCTGTCAGAAGGAAAACTCGAGTGAGTCTGGGTCTGCAGGACCCTGTGGTACTTTGGGTTGACCTTCTGTAGCTAGACCATGCTTCCATTCATGGGGGTAGTTGATGGTTCAACCACCAGTCCTTTCTTCATTAACTGATTCCTCCTTGGGAACTGAATGAGGTTTGTTATCCTCTTCAAAGGGAAATTTGGGGTCATTCGATATAATGAACCCTCTCTTATATTTTTCATGTTCTTTCCTCTAGTGATATCATGGCCAATACTTTCAAGGCTTCACCCCCACAGTCAGTTGCTTGGCTATTCAAACAATAATAAATTTACATTGTTCCCATGCCACAACATGGTAATCCTAATTAATGATTAATTACAAGTTGGGGGAAATATGGGTTTTACAATCCCCTCCCCCATAAAAAGGAGCATCGTTCTCAGTTTTATTTCTTAGTAACACCTGTCATGCCTTTCTCATTCAGTCACTTCAGAAGTCTTGACCTTTTTTATGGTCAGGTCATTTTTCAAACTCTTAACCTTTGTCACATGTCTTCAATAATTTTGGGACAACAATCATATTAATCACAATTTTATGCGAAAACATCTTACCGTTGTTCAAAATTCAAGAGGAAAATTTCATAATCTAGCACAATACTTATCTGTGTAGTTTGTGGATTTGTATCCACATTGCTTTCTTTTTATTCAGGCTCACCATTTTTCCCGAACATACCCATTGTGTGCATGATCCCAATCAATAGTTTATAAGAACTATCATAGTCTCATCTTCCTTGCGATCACTCACCCTCCAAACCCAAACTCAAACATCCCCTTCTTTGCTATGTAGTTCCTCGGGTGATCCATCTTTCCTTGCCAAGGTTTTCTCACACATGAAGAATTACAGAGACTTCATTGATCCTTACAGTCGAGGCATCCCTCAGACTTTCTCTGTTGAGGCGTCCCTCTATCTTGTGTTACCTCAACACAACATATTCTAGGCGATGATGGCTTACCACGGGGTTGCCATGGCTCAGTGGTAGCCATTTTTCATGCTTTTTGGATCGAAGGCCTTCATCTGTTCTTTCTGGATAGATATTTTCTTCTCACATGTATCATAGGTATACAAAAATTCATGAGACATCTTCGTAAATTCTAAATTCATAATTTTTCTTGTAAATCCATCACTTATAGACTTCCAAATTCCACATTTTGTTTTTAGATGTGTTCCGCACGGAAGCAGATCCACCAATTATGGGACTTTCCTTCCCATAACAATTTGGCTTAGTAGGCAATTTTGGTCTTCCTTACAGCTTATGACACTGCCATATCCAAGACCCTTTGCTTCCTGCACTTTTAACTTCAATCAACCAAACAAATTGTTGGTTTCTCATGCACATATATTTTCACTACACCTTTATAATGTCATCACAAACAATTCTTAAATTGTGCATGCTAACAATCAGATCACTTTTATCTATTCAATGATACAAAGAAAAATGAAATCTCATTCCTTACACATGCATCAGTTCAGTATATCAACTTTTCAAAACAAAATTCATATGTCAATTGACTTTAATGAATGTACCAACATTCGTGGCCACATCCATACCTAGTGCACCCTTGGATTGATTTTAGGTTATCACTTTTCAGGTTAAGCACTCTTGCCAAGGTGTGTTGGAATTCAACCAACTTATTACCATATGGATTCTTTGTCCATATTTATTATTTTAGCAGAACCATATTTTCTTCTCTGAATCGATCACAACCTTAAATCATCACTCATGAAACTCAAAGTTTCACATGAATGCTTTTAAGCATTCCCTGATTGGTCAATTCATTCATGACATGTCAGTTCATGAATTCTTCCAAGGGTTACAAATAGTCTTTACTACCAGAGGTTCGTACCTCCATCATTCAGGGTCTCCTTCCTGAATCATACCTTACTTGGGTATCCAAGGCATACGACTGTCTTTCAAAAGTTCATGCATAACACTAAGACAATAAAATATTTCATAAGGGGTTCTAACCAAATCTCTTCATACCTTGTGCCGCATAGGCACAAATATCTTTATACCGGCTCTTGGCTGCTAGCACCGTCTTTCTAATTTTTACCTCATTAACAATGCTTTATGGTGGATTTTACAGCCCTATCAACATTCTTTCAACCACAACCTTCTCCTGATCATCCTATTCTTGAGGTTTCTCATCATTGGAAATTGTCTTCCTCAACAACTCCAATTCCTTTCTATACATAGCATGCATCATCATAGTCACAATTACATTAGTTGTAATATTAAACCAAATGCATGTATCATAACATTCAAAGTCATAAAACATCTTCAAAATGTCCTAGCATATCTTTATGCACTTCATCACATTATCCTCAAATGTTTCCACGAGTGCAACACAAGCATATTTTGATTGTTTCTTGAGCAATACAACCCTTATCACTATGGTGTCAAAACATTTTTACTTTCATTAGCATACCAACTTTCTCATCCTAGAGAAAAAACATAATACTCAGCAAGAAAAGAATTGAGGGCTCTCCCCTTCTTCCAATTCTTTCTACATCGCTTGAGATTTTTCAGCCCAGTTGAGTTATCTTTAAGGCCTCACTGCCTTTTCTTAATCATGGCTTCAACCAAGCCTATTCAGTCGAACATACTCATTTATTCATTTAATCATACTCAGGGGGTTTATTTTCCTTTTACCAGTTGTACTGATTTCCGCAGCTGCTCTTTTTATTCTACGGCTTTGTTAAACAATTCATGGTTCTTAGGGTGAGAA
>ML783592.1:943642-968786 GCA_009831015.1 Picea engelmannii
ATAGGAATGTCACCCTAGGTTTATAGCCATCAAAAATAAAATCCTAACTCACAAGTATCAATTACAAGTGCTTAGGCTAGTATTTTTCACAAATAAAAGCTTGCTGGAAAATTCATTTTAATATCATTTTATGAATATAATAGTTGCTGAAAACAAGTGTAAAGACAGAAGTAAGACACCAAGATGATAATCAAGACAGATGAGACATAAAACAATCCTCTTTTTCATTCCAATTCACAAAAGAGTCATTTTCTTTACAAAATCTCATACAGAAAATTTGGACCAAAGTCAAACTTAGACATCCCCGATGGAACATACAAAAGGACCTCTGACATAAAACCAAAACTGTACTCTAAAAGTTGGATCAACTTGCCACAGATTGTTGCCCACTTGAATATGCACAATATCCTTTGTCAGTCATGAAAAATAATTCACAAATAGACAAGTCTACACAGACTATCAAAGATAGATCAACACCTCTAAAAAGCAAGTGTCTGGATGATGCAATTCAGCCCCGAATGTTGAACAAGACCCTTCTATCATAAAAGAGAATTAGGCTTGTGATAAATTAAGGAATGAATGAAAACTGAACTATCTCAATATAAAATCAAAGAGAAAACTTTAGTATGCTTCTCCTTCTATCCTCCACTTGTTCCTCCCCTTCTTTTTTGCCTTTAAGCAAATTAGAATTGGTTGAAGTAGTTGAACCACCTCATTATTTAAGTTAACTAAGAACTCAACCAAATTTTTAGTTAAGGGGGGAAAAGTAATAAGTCATAATAAGGGTTTTAAATAAATAATAACTAGTAGGTGGGACCACTTGTAACTCTCATTTAGATCTTAACAATTATAACATAACTAGTCAATTAAGAAATAACAACTCTCCTTGTGACTCCCATCATCACAAGCACATTTGACATTTTATCTCATTTATATTTGACATTGTTTTCAAAAATGCATTACTCGTATATCCAAAAATAAAACATGTTGTCCAAAAATTCCTGATGTCAACTGTCATCAACAATAGATAAAATAAAATAAAAAACTCAAAAGCCATATTTCCCACTTTGAGATGCAATCTTTCCTGGATTGCTGCTATCACCCTTTGATTTTCTTGAATTTTCCTTTGGCTTTGCTGAGACTTTAGGCCAAATCTCGTTGATCACGTGAAAACAATCATCCCTCAAATGCATCTGGGAAGACACAGATTTATCAGAGCCATTGGAGTGTGAGGAAGGGGCAACAATGGTTTTTACTTTGTAAAGGGCATGGTGGGCCTTGTATTTCAACCCTTTTCTAGCATGAGAGGACTGAATTGGTGAGTGAACAGGTGTAGCTTGGACAATGGGGTTAATAGGCGAGGGAGAAGGTAGGGACAAATTGGGCCAACCACAATGTTGGGAGACTATCAGATGGACAATCTCTTTCCATTTATCATTTTCAGGAACCTCAGGTTGCAATGAGACATGAGGGGGCATGAGAATACCAGGGGATTCTGGAGCTTGGAAAGGAGGCCTTTCAGGCCTAGGTTGGACTATTCCTTGCCCAATCCAATTGAAAAATCCATCCTGAAAAAATTGGCTTAGCTCTTGTGAATCAACATCAAAGTGTATGGAGAACCTTGGCCTTCTTGGGCATCTTCTCCAATTACCTCTCCCTCGGTTGCCTCTGCCATGGCTACTTCAGCTGAAAAAAACTCATTCCTACGTGCATGATGGATTAGCAAATAGTCTTTTAAACAACCATACATGATAACTCTTTAAAATTATGAAATAGATTTTGGATCAACAACATATCAGGCTCATGCAATCTAATCCATAAAAATTGTTTAATTGTCGTAAATGAGAAGGGGGTGAACAAAAGGTCGTGGGATATGCGAGGGGCTTGTATTAAGCGAAAAATGATAAAATGATGGGGAAAGAAACACGGTTTTTGCTCAAAGACCACATTCAATCAACTGTAATGCAATAAAAAATAACACCACTGTAATCCAATGACTTTAAACTATTTCAATACATAATTGTTCTTGGCTGTAATTAATTTTAGAAAAGGGAGTGAAAAATGAATGTGGGAAGGCGAGGGGGTTGTAATTAGCAGAAAGTGAAATAATGGTAGGGAAGGAGAGTGATTACTGTTCATAAATTAATTCAGCGATCCATAAAACCATTTTGCAAAAGGAAACACACCAACCAAATGACCACTGAGACCCCAAACAATTACTGTGTATTGTCTAAACAATTCTACATATTTAACTTGCTCATTGTTGTAATCAAATATTTAACATAGTATCATCAAAACAAACAATATGCATTCCAAAACACCCTGTAGGGGAGCTATGCTCCTCTCATTTATCCATTGATATTTTCAAACAATTCCCAAATGCATAACCAGTAAACTATTTCCACTTTGTTCAACATCAAAATCAACCACTGCCCATGAATTATTCCAATCATCAAATACAAACTCAGATGTCGTGCTCGATTTTGTCTTTTAATCATTTAAAAATTGAAGTGCAATGAAGTTATACTGTCACAGAACCAATGCCTATCACTATTAAAAAGCATGGTATTCATTTAACATACATAGTGGACAATCAACACCACAATTCATATCCAAATTACAAGATCCTGACTTGCCATTTAAACACATAGACAACAATCACCACTTCACTCATGCTATGATGTGGGATACACAAAACCTTTCGACCAAACACAAGTGTATTTCTATGACTATATAATTCCAATTTTCTTTGACTCTAAACATTCAAAATGTTGGGCTATCCATCCAATACAACGAGGCATCAACAACAAGCTCGATTTTACAAAACAATCAATCAAATTGCAATAAATCCATGTTCAAAAACCCATGACCTTATCCAATGGTGCAATCAATTAATATCGATAAAAAACATAGTGGAAAACCATGCCATAATCACCACGAATGCAACATTCCCATTGAACAATTCTAAAACACACAATCATAGTATTATTAACTCAACCTATCGGGTCGAGCTATCAATCCAATACAAAGAGGCAACAACAATATTGTCCAAATTAATCAATATTGTAATCGAACCACACTGTGTAAAACTTGTGCCCCTCCTTGATGACTCAATCAAATAACCATACATATATATTTGGATGGAAATTCCATAAACACCCCGATTGAAATAATAATTTGGCCATTAAAAACACACAGTTACAATAATCATTGATTCATGCTATAGGAACTCCACTCATACCAACGCATCAAGCACGAAGCATCATTGTGCATTAATCAATTAAAAGAAGTGTTGGGTTATCAATTTAATAAAGACAAGGACAATGAATGTGTGCTTTAGTTAACAACTCATTCCAATTAACCATGCTAAGATTATCCACCTAATTATAATAACAATTGCAGTGACCATATACCAAAACCAACATCACTATCATATAATCAACGGGGTGAGCCAGTAATCCACTCTGTCGACATCACAACACCAATCCATAACTACCAACAATACACTTGACAAGACATAACAATCTCCTCTATCAACACTCAGACTTAAGGAAGCAAGGGTTTTCTCTGTGGACCAACACAAGGAGGCTAGAGTCGACTCTTCTTGATGGTGAAAACCTCTGAGACCAATGGTGCACAGATAAGAAATACCATAATTGACTTCGTGGACAGGGTGAAAAAACCCATGACAGGAGAAGCTATGAATAGAGGAGCAGGGCTCTGTTTGGGCCTTGTAACGATACTTAGCACATGCAGGGTATAATCCTCAGGGCTCTTCCATCCAACCAACTAACAATTCTGATATGAAGCAGAGCCGAGAAGAAGAAATATAAACCACTGCACGACCAATAATAGCATGAACAACCCAATGAACAAGTGAATAATGTGCAGTGACACCAGACATTTCAAACCCATTAAACCCCATAAAAGCCAAGACTCGGTATGGGATATGAATGTGTGAAGACGACTAGTCATTCTAGACCAACGAAACCCTCCAACTAAAACCGATAAGGATGAAAGAGAGCCTCTATGGTTTCTAACACTCAGGATGACCAATAACATTGTGACTCCAAACATTGTTGCAGTGAAACCCACCAACGATTCATTCCAAAAATCACAATTTTACATACTTTCCATACTTAAGGAAAGTGAAAACCCATACATCTAAGACAATATCTATTTCATAACCAGAGTAGACTCATGGATGGAAAAAAAAAGACACACCTATAATCAAAAGCACCTTAAAACACAAGTTGGTCGAGCGGTTCTCCCTCTGCTTGAAATTCATAGCATAACCACAACCAATACAGTTGAACAATAGCCGATAAGGGTGGCGACCAGTGGAAGGAGTAAGGGTGATGTGTAGTAAATGCACGTCACCTCCATTCCCAACTCATTAATTCCTTAGTACACGCCAACAAGCTTCCCATTAACTCAATTAATTAATCCATATATCAAAACCATCACCCACTAAAACCAATAGTGTGACCCATATCAAAGTTATGCCATAACATAAATCAACATTTCATATAACTCAATCAAATCACATAACTATTAGCTTATTGCTAGGGTTAACAACAACCATTTAAATTTCAATGCATGCAGAGTAGTATATAACATAGTTTAATTCCTTCCCTTTGTGTTTGTTTACATTGCTTTTTCCTTTGTCCAACTGCTCTCTAGTATTATTATTAACATGTTTGTTGTGCAGGTGTCAAAGTAGCAAGCCCAGGAACAAATAGCAATGGATAACATAGGAAATCATGACATGTGATTAGTGCTCATAACAAAACATAACATGCTTTACCCAACATTCACTTGTCGCACATAGAACCAACAAATGATAAGCCCAATCTATCACCAATAAGATATCATCAACCATGTAAGCAGTGTCTAACAGCGGCACAAACATCAAATAAGATCCAAATATTATCTCTGATCTACAAGGGGGTCCCACCTACTAGTATTATTTATCTTTTATAGTAATAGGCTTTAGCAACACTTTGCGGGAAAAACTTCGTTGCGATTTTAATCGTCAACAAACTGGCGACTCCATAGGGAAATTTGTTTTCAATAGATTTAGAACTTAGAACTCATGGTTTCGTAAACCAAGAACAATAGATCAAGAATATAACCATGAAGATTATGCAATAGGGGGAAGTGAGTGTATTTAATGGAAAAATGACCAAGAATTTTGGAATAACTCATGAAAAGTGTTAAGTATGAGGGGTTTTACCACTGCATGCATAATCATTCAACCGAAATCTTCTCTTGACTTCAAGGATAAATTTTTTAGACTTTCTCTTAAAAATATCAATGGATGAAGAAATGGCAAGAAGAAGCGGGATATAACCAATTCTTAATAAGACACCAATGGGAATATATAACAATTTCAAGGGTGCCTTCAGAGGAGACATCATGACAGCCATATAATCTTGATTGTTATTGACTAACAATGCTTTGTAGGAGCGTCACTGTGGAAGAATTGATCCAACATCCTCTTTCAACCAAATAAACTCAAAAATGACAGGAAACAAAATCATGACACAAGTAAAATTGCAAAAATTAAAACAACAACAATAAAAGACATAAATGAAAAAGTAGGAAGGAAAGTGTTAACACAACAAGAAGAAGTCAAACTACTGTAAAGAAGAAAAGAGAAGAAAAAAATGAAAGTAGAGCTAGATACTAGTATATAGAAAACCCAAACAACATTAGAACTTTTCATGTTGGTCCCTCGTAATGTTTCAAACGAGAACTGTTAGTGTTGTAGGAAAATGATTGCTCTTGTATATATTTTAGAATGTAAGAGTTAGTATCCAGGACAAAAGCAATTTTGAAAGGATCCAGAAATAACACTTGGAAATCTGAGGTAATTATCATCCCTTTAATGTATATGATTAGATCATTAAGGTAGATATGGATGTTGATCAATTCATCAAGAGTTGTGTGTATAGTTTTTTCAAAAGCGATACTTGCATAAGGTAAGCCAAAAATCTAGCATTTGTAAGACATGGTACCCCAACTAGTGATAAGAGTGGTTTTGTAATCATATTCTCCTTTTACTTTGATTTTCCTGAAATCCAAAATACTGTCAAGTAAGGGCCTCAATTGTAACTCTACAACTTTCTATAGAACTATTCCCATGTTGAGAGGAGGAAAAGGAGTTCTAATAATAGCCTGACTGAGAGTGCGGAAATTAATGTAGGTTCTAATATGATCAGTGGTATTTGAAGAAGGTACCCAATTGGAAACCCATTCAGGGTGAACTGAAAAAATAATCCCAACCCTTAAGAAATTTTCCAACTCCCTTTGAAAAGTTGCTTTAAATGCAGAGTTAATAGATCTTTGTTCTTGCATAACTGGTTTCATGCTTTCCTTGATGGGAACACTGTTCTGTAAAATACTAGGATCAAAACCATGAATATCCTTATATGGCCAAGAATAAACCTCTTGAAATCCACCAAGTAGCTTGACAATCTTCATTTCTTCCTTATCAGAACATTGGGTACTTATGTTAACGTTCCTTGAAGATCTGAGTGCCCCAATGTTCAAGGGGATGGGTTCACCCACCCTCCTTCGTAACTCCTCTTATTTCTATTTTTATTTATTTCCTACATCACTTGATGAAAATGAAATCTCAAGAGGAGTCAATCCCTCAGGAATCTTATTGTTTTCTATAAGTATAATTTCCTCGGGCTTGAGAGGTTCATATTGAATGAAATCATAAATGCTCCCATCGTTAGGGAGGGCCTGCCAATATTCTACATTTTCAGGGATATATGGACAATATAGAAATTGAAAAGAACAATTAGTCCTATGAGGCAAGAGTTGTTGATTAGGAGAAGTCGCAAAGTAAGCTAACCGATCAGCCATTGAATTCAACTCCCTCTTAACATGAGTGATGTTGAAAGATAAAAGGTTAGAGATAAGCGCCCAAATAATTTGGGTGTATTGTTCCATCAACTTGTTTCTAGGAGAGCATATCTTACGTATCAGGTTCACAACAAGCTCAAAATCTCCAAAAACTGAAAGGTGACTGCAACCAATATTACAAGCATTTTCAGTGCCTAATAATAAAGCTTCGAATTCAGTGACATTGTTTGTACAAGCAAACTCTAACCTGCAAGGAAAATTATGATTTTTTCCTATAGGGGAAACGAAGATAATGCCAACCCCATTACCTTTATTAGAACGTGAACCATCAAAGTACATGTGCCACATATCATCATCTAAATCGATTTGTTCCAAAGGAATATTATCCTCCTTAGAAAATATGTAATACACTCCTAGGTCCTCTTTGATATAGTTTACACTAGATTGTGGAACACTCTCTATGTAGGGTGAAATCCTTCCCTCTCTAAGGACTATAATTTTCTTACCATTATGAGGCATGGATGAATGCATCCTGTTGAGTGAGAGGTACCCACATGTTAGGGCTTGCCAATCTCTTCCTAAGATAATCGAGTAATTTCTTATAGGCATATCAATTACTTGAATGCTGAGGGTTTTCCTTATTTCAATATGAGCACATAAAACCAAGGTCACCTCCTTAATCTCTCCTATGGTTGTTTTATGTAGACTATTATAGGAGAGCATGCTTCTGGTGTTTTCATTTGTACAAGACAAGCCTAGCTCTTCCATAATATTCTTTGATATTCCACTTGGGTCCGAACCGCCATAAATGAGGCAACAATGGGCAATCTTATCCATAATATTTATAGAAATATAAAAAGGGGGATTTTTTTATAGGATATGTAAAGTTATGTACACCTACTTTATTTATAGAAGAATTATCTTCGTTTACCTCTTCGGAAATATTGGCTACAACATAAGCTTTTCCTTCCATGAATTGTTTTAGATGCATATGTTGTTCAGGGACAACAACCATGTCTAGAAGGGTTGCATCTGATTTGATGTTGGCCAACTGATTCAAGATATTGTACTTGGAACAAGGGAGAGGGGGAGTAATTCCTTGACTCTCAGGAACTTTAGGAACCTGTATTGTTGCACCAGGTGAGGATGAGCTTGGGCTAGAAGAGCTGTGTGGAGGATCAAATTTTCCCTTGGGAGCATAGGCTTTGTTCCTAGTGTTGATGACCATGACGTCTTCTGGCTCTACAAAATCTAGGACAACGATAGTAAATTCTGATCTCTTACCAAAGATATTATCTCTGGCACTCTTCTTTACCTCACATGTGGTTTCCTCATGGTGTTCCTCGCAGAATTTACACCAACTTTGAGGCAAGATAACTTTAGGCTGAAAATTACTTTCCATTGGACTTCTAAAGGGGGGTGTAGAAGAAGAGGAAGATCCATGGGTGAGAGGGGAGACAATTACTTTCTTCTCATATCCTATCATACGATTGTTCATGTCTTGTACTATCTGTAAAAGTTTGGACATGTTTGTCTGTCTAACCGACTCTCCCTGGGGAAGACCAGTTCTTTCAAGCAGTTCTTCATACTCTGAACAATAATGCAGAGCGAAAACAATATTATCAATGGATTTTTCTTTGAGCCTATGATGATAGGGGGAAGGTAATGCATTGTAGTAATTCATGAAATCGGCTTGGTTTTGGGGGTAGATAAGTTCGAGGATTTGATTGTATAACTTGGTGAAATGAAAGTTGAAAGACTTGATGGTATCACCATCATTATAGGTGACATTATTGTATTCCCTTAACTTCTCAGTTGGGCTTTTAGATTTCCCATAAGTGGATTTGAACCAATAGATTAACTCCTCCTAAGAAGATAGATCGTTAGGAGGAAGGTCAAATAAGTCAGCCACAACCTTTCCTTCCAAGGAATTTATGAATAAGTGCATGCAAGTATTGTTGTCATTAGCTCCTATGTTATGACAAGCATTAGAAAATTCCACCAGGTGTTCGTTTATAGTGATAGTGTTATTTCCTGAAAACTTAGGAAGATTCTCTTTAAATTTAGGAAGGGGACGAGTAGCAGGTGCTAGGTTAAGAGAAAATGACACATGCCATGGTGTGGTTGTGGCATCTTCTTCAAACTGAAAAATCCCATACTTTTTAATGACTTTGGTGGGGTTTGTGGTATATTGGGCAGGGATATGGTGGCTATATAAGCTACCAATCATTGAATATGATGAAGACTGAGAAGAGGAAGCACTTCTAGTGTCGCGAGAGTCACCACTAGATGCCATCTTGTGGATGATAGATGAAGGAAAGAAAGATGAACTGTATGAATTGGATAAAGTTCTCCTTAGATCACTTTATTGGGCACAATGTTCCTTCTTCCTATTTCAGCAATAGGATTGATTTCAGGTGATAAGCCTCTTCTTCTTCTAGAAGCACAAGAGTATAAGGACATGAAAGAAAGGCCAAAACTGAAGAAAAAAGAATGTTACTACTGATTTATAGGTTGTTTACATCTAGCTTCCAATATTTATTGAGCATTAATATCTCATTCAATTATTGCCCGAGAATGATTAAGCTCAACACAGGTATTGGCAGTGTCTAAAATGGTGTTAAACAGATTCAAAGAAATGTTGGTTTGGTCTTGGAGATTGGGCTCAATATTGGGTTGCCTTGCAATAGACATAGTCATTAAGAAATAAAATAGTCAAAGAATCAATATCAGAAAAATAGATGTGTCGATGGAAATCGAGTATAAACATTAACCAGAGAGATATCGAAGATCTCCCCAGTATGGTCGCCAAATAAATGTTGAGTAAAATATATGAAATGATCTTACTCAAGCATTTTCAGATTTTGCTTGGCTAAAGAAAAATAGACGGGAATGTCACCCTAGGTTTATAGCCATCAAAAATAAGATCCTAACTCACAAGTATCAATTACAAGTGCTTAGGCTAGTCTTTTTCAAAAATAAAAGCTTGCTGGAAAAATCCTTTTAATATGATTTTCTGAATATAATAGTTTCTAAAAACAAGTGTAAAGACAAAAGTAAGACACCAAGATGATAATCAAGATAGATGAGACATAAAGCAATCCTTTATTTCATTCCATATCACCAAAGAGTCATTTTCTTTACAAAATCTCATACAAAAATTTTGGACCAAAGTCAAACTTAGACATCCCCAATGGAACATACAAAAGGACCACTGACAAAAAACCAAAACTGAAGTCTAAAAGTTGGATCATCTTGTCACATATTGTTATCCACTCGACTCTGCACAATAGCCTTTGTCAGTCATGAAAACTAATTCACAAACATACAAGTCTACATAGATTATCAAAGATAGATCAACACCTCTGAAAAACAAGTGTCTGAATGATGTAATTCAACCCTGAATGTTGTTGTCTACAATAAGAACCTACTATCATAAAAGAGAATTAGGCTTGTGATAAATTAAGAAATGAATGAAAAATGAACTATCTCAACATAAAATCAAAGAGAAAACCTTAGTATGCATCTCCTTCTATCCTCCACTTGTTCCTCCCCTTCTTTTTTCCTTTAAGAAAATTAGAATTGGTTGAAGTAGTTGAACCACCTCATTAGTTAAGTTAACTAAGAACTCAACCAAATTTTTAGTTAAGGGGGGGAATTAATAAGTCATAGTAAGGGTTTTAATTAAATAATAACTAGTAGGTGGGACCCCTTGTAACTCCCATTTAGCTCTTAACAGTTATAACATAAATAGTCAATTAAGCAAGAGCAACTCTCCTTGTTACTCCCTTCATCACCTGCACATTTGACAATTTGTCTCATTAATATTTGACATTGTTTTCAAAAATGCATTACTCATATATCTAAAAATAAAACATGTCCAAAAATTCCAGAAGTCAACTATAATCAACAAAGATAAAATAAAATAAAACTCAAAAACCATATTTCCCACTCTGAGATGCAATCTTTCCTTGATTGTTGTTGTAACCCTTTGATTTTCCTGAATTTTCATTTGGCTACACTGAGCCTTTAGGCCTAATCTCATTGATCACGTGAGAACAATCATCCATCAAATGCATCTGGGAAGACATGGATTTATCAAAGGCAATGGAGGGTGAGGAAGGGGCGACAGTGGCTTTTCCTTTGTCAAGGGCATGGTGGGCCTCGATTTTCAAACTTTTGCTAGCGTGAGAGGACTGAACTGGTGAGTGAACAGGTGTAACTTGGACAATGGGGTTAATAGGCGGGGGAGAAAGTAGGGACAAATTGGGCTAGCCATGATGTTGGGAGACTGTCGGATGGACAATCTCTTGCCATCCGTCATTTTCGGGAACCTCGGGTTGCAATGAGACATGAGGGGGCACGGGAATACCAGGGTCTTGTGGAGCTTGGAAAGGAGGCCTTTCAGGCCTAGGTTAGACTATTCCTTTCCTAATCCAATCGAAAAATGTGGCCTGAAACAACTGGATTAACTCTTGTGAGTCAACATCAAAGTGTATGGAGAACCTTGGCCTTCTTGGCCTCTCCCTCGGTTGCCTCTGCTATGGCTACCTTGGCTGAAAAAACTCATTCATGCAGGCATGATGGATTAATAAATAGTATTTTAAAAAACCATACATTATAACGCTTTAAAAATATGAAATATATTTTGGCTCAACAACATATCAAGCTCATGCAATCCAATCCATAAAAATTGTTTAACTGTCGTCAAGGAGAAGGGGGTGAAAAAGAGGCCCCGGGATATGCGAGGGGCTTGTATTAAGTGAAAAATGATAAAATTAAGGGGAAAGAAACGCAATTACTTCTCAAAGACCATAATCAATAAAATGTAATGCAACCAAAAACAACACCACTTTAATCCTATGACTTTAAACCATTTCAATACAGAATTTTTCTTGATTGTAATTAATTTTAGAACATGAAGTGAAAAATGAATGTGGGAAGGCAAGGGGGTTTTAATTATCAAAAATTGAAATAATGGTAGGGAAGGAGAGTGATTATTGTTCATAAAATTAATTCAACGATCCATAAAACCATTATGCAAAAGGAAACACACCAACCAAACGACCACTGAGACCCCAAACAATTATTGTGTATTGTCCAAACAACTCTGCATATTTAACTTGCTCACTTTTGTACTCAAATGTTTAACATAGTATCATCAAAATAGATAGTATGCATTGCACAATAGCCTGTATGGGAGTTCTCCTCCTCTCATTTATCCATTAATATTTTCAAACAATTCCCAAATGCATAACCAGTAAATTATTTCCACTCTATTCAACATCAAAATCAACCAATTCCCACAAATTATTCCAATCATCAAATGAAAACTCAAATGTCGTGCTCAATTTTGTCTTTTAATCAATTAGAAATTGAACTGCAACAAATTTATATTGTCACAACACTAGTGCCTATCACTATTAAAAAGCATGGTATTCATTTAACATACATAGTGGACAATCGACACCACAATTCATATCCAAATTGCAAGATCCTAACTTTCCATTTAAATACACAAACAACAATCACCACTTCACTCACTCTATGTTGTGGGATACATAAAACCATTTGACCAAACGCAAGTGTATTTATGTGATTGTATAAATCCAATTTTCTTTGACACTAAATATTCAAAATGTCAGGCTATCCATCCAATACAACGAGGCATCAACAATAGGCCCAATTTTACAAAACAATTGATCAAATTGCAATAAAGTCATGTTCAAAAACCTGTGACCTTATCCAATGGCACAATCAATTAATATCAATAACAAACACAGTGGACAACCTTTCCATAATCACCACGAATGAAGCATTCCCATTAAACAATTCTAAAACACACAGTCATAGTATTATTAACTCAACCCATCAGGTTGTTGGAACAGGAGCAGACCCAGGGTTCAACGCTACAACAATACACCAACAAAACCCTAACTACTAGCGCTTTCGGTAACACCTGCGAAGAAGATGAAGTCTCAACCGAGGTAGAGGTAGGGGTGATTGTAGGACTCATATGTCTGCAACCTTAGCTGGGACATAGATCTGTGATTCTAACATTTAACAGAGCACTTAGCAGTAAACATTCATCAACATCCAGTTCTTGGTAACAATGCAGACAAACCCTAATTACAAAGCATAGTAGTATCCAACCAGATCTAGCATCTAACAACACTTAGCATGATGAAACAAATAAGGTCTTAATAGATTCAACACTAAGCATATGTATATCAGTCAGATCTAACATCCATCCATATTATTAAGCACTAAGAATCAACAAATCATTCATCTATATTAAAGCACTAAGCACATTAACATATAAGCACATCAACACATTACACAAGGTAGAGAAACACAACATATACGTGGTTCACCCCCCCCTGGGGCTACATCCACCAACTCTTCTACTCTTCTATTATCTTTTGTTAATCAGTTACATGCACAGAGCTCAAAACCCTACCCTGCATAGGACAAGATATCTGCGCGCACCTCGCCATATCCTCCTTCCCTGAGCTAGGTTACAACACTAAGCCTTCTACAGTCACTTGCACTCAGCTTTGCAAGTTTCACATGGTATGCACAAAGCACTTACAATACTTTGATCACATAGATCGATCACTAGCGCTTAGCACATTGGCCTAACATCACATAGATGCCCCCCCCACCCGCGTACATTCCCTAGATATCTATTTATACTTTACAAAATAGGCCTAAACATGGGTAAACCCATGAGCTGACATCCCATACCCATTACATAATCCCAAACCCAAAAAAGGACCCAAAAAGGGGCCGAGATCCTGTGATATCTGCTTCATATTGCACTCCTCCTTTGACATGCTGTCAAAGTCCCAAAACAAGTCAAACTTGACCCAGGATCTCCCAAAACTTGGTCAAGGGCCAACATAGGCTGAGCTATCAATCCAATACAAATAGGCAACAACAATATTTCCCAAATTAATCAATATTGCAATCAAACCACACTGTGGAAAACTTGTGCCCCTCCTTGACGACGCAATCATATAACCATACATATATAGTTGGATGGAAATGCCATAAACACCCTGATTACAATAATCATTTGGCCATTAAAAACACACAGTTACAGTAATCATTGATTCATTCTATAGGAACTCCACTCATACCAATGCATCAAGTGCAAAGCATCATTGTGCATTAATCAATTAAAAACAATGTTGGGTTATCAATTTAATAAACACAAGGACAATGAATGTGTATTTTATTTAACAACTCATTCCAATTAACCATGTTGAGCTTATCCACCTAATCATAATAACAATTGCAGTGACCATAAACTAAAACCAACACCACTATCATATAATCAATGGGGTGAGCCAACAATCCACTCCGTCGACATCACAACACCAATCCATAACTACCAACAGTACACCCGACATGCCATAACGGTCTCCTCTATCAACACTCAGACTTGAGGAAGCAAGGGTTTTCTCTGTGGACCAACATAGGGAGGCTAGAGTCAACTCTTCTTAATGATGAAAACCTCTGAGACCAATGGTGCACACACATGAAATACCATAATTGACTTCCTGGATAGGGTGACAAAACCCATGACAGGAATAATGTGCAGTGACACCAGGCATTTCAAACCCATTAAACCCCATTAACGCCAAGACTAGGTATGGGATATGAATGCGTGAATACATCCAGTCATTCAAGACCAACAAAACCCTCCAACTAAAACCGATAAGGATGAAAGAGAGCCTCTATGGCTGCTAACAGTCAATGTGACCAATAACATTGTGACTCCAAACATTATTGCAGTGAAAACCACCAGCGATTCATTCCAAAAATCACAATTTTACATAGTTTCCATACTTAAGGAAAGCGTAAACGCATACATCCAATCCAATATCTATTTCATAACCAGAGGAGAATCATGGATGGAAAAAAAAAGACATGTCTATAATCAAAAGCACCTTAAAATGCGAGTTGGTTGAGCAGTTCTCCCTCTGCTTGAAAGTCAGATCATAACCACAACCAACATAGTTGAACAATAGCCAATAAGGGTGGTGGCCAGTGGAAAGAGTAAAGGTGAGGTGTAGTAAATGCATGTCACTTCCATTCCTAGCTCATTAATTCCTTAGTACACTCCAGAAAGATTCCCATTAACTCAATTAATTAAGCCATATATAGAAACCATCACCCACTAAAACCAATAGCGCGACCCATATCAAACTTATGCCATAACATAAATCAACATGTCATATAACTCAATCAAATCGCATAACTATTAGCTTATTGTTAGAGTTATCAACAACAATTTAAATTTCAATTCATGCAGAGTAGTATATAGCATAGTTTAAAACCTTCCCTTTGCATTTGTTTACATTGCTTTTTCCTTTCTCAAACTACTCTTTAGTATTATTATTAACATGTATGTTTTGTAGGTGTCAAAGTAGCGAGTCCAGAAGCAGGTAGAAATGGATAACATAGGAAATCATAACATGCGATTAATGATCAAAACAAAACATAACATGCTTTACCCAACATTCACTTGTCGCACATAGAACCAACACATGATAAGCCCAATCTATCGCAACTAAGATCTTATAAACCATGTAAGCAATTTCGAACAGTGGCACAAACATCAAATAAGAGCCAAATATTATCTCCAATCTACAAGGGGGTCTCACCTACTAGTATTATTTAGATTTAATAATAATAGGATTTAATAACACTTTGTGGGAAAAACTTTGTTGCGATTTTAATCGTCAACAATGGGCAGTTAAAACCATGCCCAAGGTAACAAGACAACCAATTTGGCTTCCAATTGGTCTTGATCAACAAATCTCTCAATCAAGGAGATCTTTTTCTAGGTTCCATTCACTATGGTCCAACTATACCTGTATGGCTACCATCCACCACTAGATGTCATTCTAACCCATTGGGCTTCTAGAAGTCCCCAAACACTTCCTTTACCAAATTTAGGATCAACATTTAATCAACCATTCTACCTTAATTATAATAAGTTTTTAATGACTAATAACAATTGGAATATTCCCTTAAATCCCAAATGCAACTTTGAGTTATGTTACTTACTAAGTATCCTAGTTCAGAAATCTAGAGTATCTTTAGGTCAAGATCAGTCTTAACCATTACACCTAGTATTATTCCTTCTATTCAGCAAAATTCAGGGAAGGAGGCCACTCTCCTCCTCCCACAAGAATTCTACAATATTAGTTTCCTATCCACCAAGCAAGGGAGGCTTCTATGATTTCTCACTCAATCACTCTATATTTCTATAGCTCTGTTTATCGGCTTGATTAGGAAAAACCCTCCCTAGAAATTTTTGTACACAGAAACAAAAATTTGTTTCTTAGTTCCCTTCGAAACATGAGAGTTGCGCATGCTCTTCCCTTTCAAAGAATGGTCACCAGACTCATTCCAATGACCATGAGGGATTATACACATATACACGGTTTAACCCTTCATTAAAGCAATAATTATTACTACTACAGATCCTTTCCATTTGTTCACATCCAAGTCTTGCTATTAGTGCCCATCAACATAATCCCACTCTTGTAGGATTGACTATCATTTCCCAAATAAATGTTAGGCTTCCTTTACCATAGACTAGCATGATTCAATCTCATTGGGTAAAATCATAACTGTATTTTAATCTACATCCTTCTACTCAAGGAATTTATGTAGAAAATTTATGTTTGGAAGTAGTAGTCTCCACAGGCTCATCTGAGCCTTGGTAACCAAATCTTATTTTTGTACAACAACACATACGATTGCAGAGTGAAGTCATCTTATTTATTTGGAAATATTAGCAACATACCATGAAAATTTCCAAAACGTCTATCAACGGTAAAACATCTCATTCCTCTCTTCAGTAGAGGTTTACTAAGCTTCTCAGGAATCAGGTAAGGTAGGGTGTTACCCCTTAAAGTCCTTTAAAAATATTTTCATACGAATCATGCATGAGCCCAAGCTGACCAAGTGTTGTTGTTGTGCTATGATACCAATTTGGAATGCACACGACCCCTAGGTGCTCATTTAAGGGGTGGGGCATCATAATTTCATTTTCTTCAACTATCTCAAACCCTATGCACCCGACCCATAGGTGCTCTTTTAAGGGGTGGGGCATCATAATTTCATTTTCCTTAACTATCTAAAACCGTCCATTCAGGGTCTCTATGTAATTTTTCTTGTCCAAATCATTCCATCCATGGTCTCCATGCTCAAAACTAAGCTCAGATATGGTAAATATACCTCTCCCAAGTTACTCGGGTGTTCATTGGTCGAGGCCATGTGGATTCCATGTGGTTTTGACTCAATATTCTTCATCCTGAGTTCTTCGATATCCCAGAGCTTCCAACATTCCTAAATCTATGGTGGAGATTCATCCACCAACCAATCCAACGATTGGGCTTGATCCTCGACTAACTTGGAGGCTGGGAGGGAATTTGACATTCGACCTTCAAATTGAATTCCAGGCCTATCCCCTTCCATCCATCTACAATCGCATGCGACCGCAGGCTATGACTAGACACCGAGACAAGAGGCTCCAAGACCACCACTGTGCGAATCCTCCAAAGTGGAAAATCTCTTAAGTTCACAATCTACCACCGCATGTCTTCAGAGCATTTGATGGCTCTGATTCACTTCAGAACTCTAGGATTTGACAATTCTTGAGTCTTCACACATGAAAACCCCTAGAGTGTCAGATATTTTGACATGCATTCTCCTCTATTCAATGGTCATGATGAACTCCATTGCTCTGGTCTTCTGGAGTTCTTGACCCAGGAAACACCACTTTTATTCTAGAGTGACTTTTCTTCGAAGTGGTAGATCTTTTTCCACACATCCTCCTTCACGGATGACTGACATGACTTCATGACTATGGCCTTCGGGAGTCCTCACACCTCCACTCTTCAACTCTTTTGGAGTACTACTACTCCAGAGTGCGGGATCCGGTGACACCTATCCTTGCCAACGGGTGGCTCAAATCTGTTCTGGCTCCCGAATCCTTGGGAGTTTTCCCAACTCTTCTCTATGCTTTCTTCAGAGTGTTATACCTTTGGTGCTCCTGACACATTCTCTCCTCTATCAACGGTCAGGATTTACTTCGCTCTTTAGGAGTTTGGGAGTTTTTCAAACTCCACACGCTGAATCTTTCAGAGTGATAAAACTTCATAGTACAGGATCTGGTGCCACGTGTCTCCTGGTGCCAATGGCTAGGATAGACTCCAAAACTTCGGGGCTTCAATGATTTCACCCACTCCCCGCCTATAAACTCCCGGAGTTTCCATTCTCTGGACTAAAGGATCTATCGCCACACATCCTTTATGATGGATGGTTGAGATCTAATCCTGCCTTTGGGGGTTTTGACGTTACAATACCCCTGTCGTCTCAAAGAAGTCAACGCCAGGCTGACTACATCATAGATTCAACAATCAAGATAGATCCTGAGAATCCTCAAATCTACAACCTAGATTAACTTCAGGAATTCGGGGGATTCACCTCCTATACGACGAATATACCCAATTTGTCAGACCCGCGAAGTTCAAAGGACTTGAAGGATTAACATCCGCATCCTTTCTCCAGATCCGACGATTGTGAAGAGCTTCGGCTCCTCCAAAAATAATATCATCCCTTAATCTTCCAAATGAAAGGATCTTCCCTTTTGAGACTTGAATCTCACTTTCCTTCCTGAGCTTCGTTAGCTCTAAAATACTTAGGCACTTTGCGTTATTTATTCTAATATTAACACTCAGAGGAATTATTCCACGCACCCCTTGCACTCCTTCATCACTCTAGAAATTAAGAAGTTCTCGATCTCTACCCGCCTCACAGAGAGCTTGTGCATACATGCACTATATTTCTCGAGATTTAACAAACTCCTTCCTCCAAGGGAATCATAACGACTGGGAGAGTCGACATGTACATGTGAAACTATTCCCAAGGTCGACGAACTCATAGTTCCTTTATTTTAACTTGAGCTGCCACAGGGCTCAAGCAAGTACATGTACAAGCCAGATAATTATTTATTTGCTTGAATAAATTTTCAGGAAAAATTAAAGGGATTCAATGTAACCATTAATAAAACATGCACATCCATGAAAAATTCATACAATATCCACCTTTAATATACAGTTATAGTTCAATTACACGGGATATGAGAATACTTATCTATAATATGTTGCAACCAACTAACTAACTATGGGTGTTCTATTTTCCACCCAACCATAGGCTTAGAGGCATTCATTCTTACTGCTATGACCACCCTCGAGCCAAGCCATGATATCAATAGGGAATTTACAATAATTCTCAATGATCCTTGCTCTTTCACATCTTCTGTGAGGTTTATCATATGCTTCCTCAGCATCAAGCTCACGGTCTTCTACTCGGGTCCCATTCTTTGCATACTCTCAGAGAGTTCCTTCTCTGTCACAACCTCAATGAGGTTTATCATATGCTCCCTCTACATCAAGCTCGCAATCTTCTGCTCATTCTCTGCTGGAGAGATTCTCACATTCTCCACTCTTCTCTTTTTTCCCTTGCGTGCCTTGCATGCACATCCCTTTTATACTTTTCCTTCTGTCAAAAGGAAAACCCAGGTCATTCTGGGTCTGTAGGACCCTATGGTACTTTGGGCTGACCTTCTGTAGCTAGAACATGCTTCCATTCATGGGGGTGTTTGACGGTTCAACCAATGGTCATTTTTTCATTAACTGATTCCTCCTTGGGAACCGAATGAGGTTTATTATCCTCAACAAAGGGAAATTTGAGTTCATTCGATATAATGAACCCTCTCTTATAGTTTTCATGTTCTTTCCTCTAGTGATATCATGGCCAGAACTTTCAAGGGCTCACCCCCACAATCAGTTGCCTGGCTATTCAAACAATAATACATTTACATTGTTCCCATGCCACAACATGGTAATCCTAATTAATGATTAATTACAAGTTGGGGGAAATAAGGGTGTTACAAAATGTAATTACAACGACTACCTCATTATTGACGATAGGTAAATCTAGAAACTTTTGCATCAAGAGAGTTCCAAAATTCTAGTTTTTAAGAAATTTCTATGGAGATTAAAAACTTCTAGTAAGAAACAAACCTTTCTCAAATGTAAATAAATTTGTCTTTTTTGGGTCAATGAAGAGAATAGCCTATTAAAGTTGTAGTTTATGAATTAGTTTGTGATTTTTGTATATGTTTGAAGGTTTCTCAGTTGTCGCTGTGTTTGGTGACTGTTTCCATTTAGTCTATCAATTATGGTATTAGGGCTAGTGTCTTGTTGAGCGGATTGAGCAAGAGAGAGGTTGGATCGATCCATAGAGAGATATACATTGAGGAGGGTACTTTGTTGAGGTTAAGCACTATCCAATTGTATTTTCATTCTAATTTTTAGGGAAGAAGTTGTCAATGGTTTCACGATTCAATTCCATCTTGAATATCTAGCAGTCGAAGGAAATTAAATTGGTTGATTTGAACACTAAGGATGAGCCTCAAGATGAAGGGGAAACCTCAGGAATGATTATACTTCTCATTTGTATCTGGAAGCACCCGTGGATCGGATCACAAAGAAATTATCCGTGATTCCTCCATCTCACGAAGGTTAGTTGGGTTTATTCTATGGAGAGGAGGCTGTGGATCGAGGGTTTTAGAGCCCAACCACAAATTGGTGAAGGCCAAGCCACTATAGAGTTCTTTCCTTGGGAAGAAATCTAAAGTCTTTGACAGGTTTAAATAGTATAAGGCTCTTGTTGAGAATAAAACATAGAAAAGAATTATGGTGTTGAGGACATATAATGGAGGATATTTCTGCGGGAATGAATTTGAAGAATTCTGTAAAAAGTGTAGTATAAGAAAGGAAGAAGACTAATCCATATACACCTCATCAAAATGGAGTTTCAGAAAGGATGAACATAATGTTGATGAAAAAATAAAGGTTCATGCTCGGTGGTGTCGGGTTAGGGAAAGAATTCTGGGAAGAGGTAGTGGGTATTTCATGTTACATGGTCAACAAATCACCCTCATCAGCGCTGGATGACAAGACTCCACAAGAGGTATGGATTGGTAAGAAACCTTCTCTCACACATATCAAGGTATTTGGCTATGATGAATATGTTCATGTTCCAAAGGAAAACAAAAGTAAGCTAGATAAGAATGCTAAAAAGTGTATCTTTATTGGATATAAATATGGTCTCAAAGGTTATAAGCTTTGGAACCTAGAAACTAAGAAGGTAGTGTATAGTTGAGATGCAGTATTTAGAGAAATGAAGGATGTTGTTAAACATGAATTCCTACCAAGTAAGGAAGAACCAAAGAAGATAGAGTTTTATTTAAAGGATGATGAGTCACACTCTATAGAAGAATGGGAATCAGAAGAAGAAGAAGATAATCATACTCCAATATTGAGGAGATCGGTTCGAGAAAGAATCCTATCGGTGATCTAGATTATTTTTGGCTTGAAATGAGAGTGGAGATATGATAAATAAATGTACAAATATATCTTGGATATCCAATAATATAACAAAAATGTATTATAGATGAAACCATAAAGATAGAGATACAATAATACACAATTTTCTTTTAATGAGCGAAACTGTATAAAGACTGTAAAAATACAGAGTGAAAGACTCCCTAGAATGGTGGCAGCTTATCTCTGAGAAGAGATGTGTCTTCTACTCACATTCACAAGAAGATGATTTTACAATGAGGCTCCAAAGGCCCTTTTATCATAAAGAAAATAAAAAACCCTAACCCCGAAGATGAAAATCCAACATTTGTTTGGACCCCGTTTTGGGTAGTTTGGTGTATCAACTTCTTGGGGGCGTAACTTTGGCATATGATATTTGTTTGGGGTGCATGATAGCTCATTGGGTATCGTCGAGGATATTAATTTTGGGGATCAATCAGAACCCTTGACTATCATTGAGAATCTCGATCCTAGAATACCTTCATTTAGGCCCTCAAAATGATCTTGGAAGTTAAAAATTGCTAAAAATAGTAAATCACCAAAATTTCCATAAAATTGTTTTGAGCCAGTTGGAAAAGGTGTGCGACCACTGATATCAACCTATATCAACCAGAAAGGTATACTCCATCTGATTTCCATTCAATTTTTTCTTTTTTTATTACTGATGATGATCCTAGAACTGTCAAGGAGGCAGTGGATTCAGAGGATGGAAATCTCTAGAAAAGGGCCGTGGACGAAGAAATGACAGCTTTGGATAAGAATGAGGCTTGGGATCTAGTTGAGTTTTTGACAAGAAGAAATCCCATTGAAAGAAAATGGGTATTTAAAAATAAGTTGAATGCATAAGGAAAATTGGAGAAATACAAATCTCGGTTAGTAGCAAAAGGTTATTCCCAGGTTGAGGGAATTGATTTTGGTGAGATTTTTTCTCCTATTTCCAAGTTAACCTCTATAATATTTATGTTATATTTTGTTGTTGCATTTGATTTTGACGTAGAACATATGGATTTGAAGACAACACTCCTACATGGGGATCTGGAAGAAGAAATATATATGAAGCAACCAAAGGTTATGCTGTGAAGGGAAAGGAGCTGGTATGCAAGCTGAAAAAGTCCCTGTATGGTTTAAAACAATCACCAAGGTTGTGGTATCGAAAATTTGATACTTATATGTTGGGAATTGGCTTCAAAAGAAGCAAAGAGGATCAATGTGTGTATTTTAAATTAATTGGTGATCATTTGATTTACTTGGTCTTGTATGTGGATGACATGTTGTTGATAGGAAACAATGAGTAGATTATCCAGGATGTGAAAAATAAGTTGTCCTCTAAATTTGACATGAAGTATCGCGACACTTAAAATTTCATTTTGGGCATGGAAATTAAAAGAGATTGGAAAAAGAGGAAAATCTGGTTAAATCAGAGAAAATATGTCGAGACAATATTGCAGAGGTTTAATATGAAGGAATGTAAACCAGTCAAGGTTCCTATTGCTCTTGCTGTAAAGTTATCTATGGATCAATTTCCCAAGACACAGGAAGAGGAGGAGGAAATGTCTTGTGTTTCATATGCAAGTGCAGTTGGCATTTTGATGTATGCAATGGTTTGTACTAGACCAGACATTGCACATGGAGTGGGAGTTTTTAGTAGGTATATGTCAAAACCAGAGAAGGAGCATTGGACAATAGTAAAAAGTGTTTTCAGGTATTTGCATGGAACTGCTAGCTATGGATTGTGCTACCAAGGAAGACCAGGATTGGAAAAATTGGTGTATATACATGGATTTTTGGATGCAGACTGGGTTGGATATCTGGATTGTAGGAGATCTACAAGTGGGAATGTATTTAACCTATTTGGAGGAGCAATAAGTTGGATGAGCAAAAGACAGGATGTAGTGGAACTTTCAACTACAGAAGTTGAATACATGGCAGCCACGCATGCAAGTAAGGAATAAGTATGGTTACAAATATTGTGTTCAGGTATTGGGTTGGTACAACAAGATATAAGGATAGATTGTGAGAGTCAGAGTGCAATTTTTCTAGCGAAGAACCCAACTTATCATTCAAAGGCCAAGAATATTGATATTCAATATTACTTTGTGAGAGACATGATTGAAGAAATTAAAGTGTTGTTGATGAAGGTGGACACTTCGAAGAATATTTCATATTCATTAACAAAATCTATGAGCACTGAGAATTTCTCTTGGTGTAGAGGATCCATGGGTATTGCTTCCCTGGATTGTTGACTATGTAACCCTGTAACCCCATGTACGAAAAGAAAATAACAAGTGGGAGCATGTTGAGTATGTGTTATATTCTTTTCACTCTTTGCACTAAATTTTTTTTCCTTGAGAAATGTGTTGCATTTTTCCCTCTTTTTTCATGTTGCCTTGATTTTCGTGTCCATTGTTGGGTGGTTTTTTGGCACATGGATTTTTGTCGATCGTTTTCTATTTTCGGTTTAGTAATTAGGGTTGTTGATTAATCCAGGTCATGGGGTTAGGGTTTAGGATGTCACTGGATCCTATATGTATATTGTATTGTAAACAATGTATCACTATGAATGGATATAGAATATGTTGGTTTTCCCGGTTTGGGTTTTCGGGGGAAAAAACTTTGTGTAATGTTTGTATTTTCCATTGTATCTTTTCTATTATTTTACTAAAAACATGTTTGCAGTAGATATTGTAAAAGGTTAAAATATACAATAATAATGGACTCAAAACCCATGTACCATATCTTAACTCGTCAAGTCCTTGGGGAAAAATATTCCAAATGTATTGTTATTCTCCAAGAATTCGATCTCGAGTTTTCCAAATCAAAAGATAAAAAATCATTGGTTTTGGTGAAAGGGATCTGCGATATTCCCTATATTGATGAGGATACTGAGCCTAGTTATTCTCTTCCTGACAAATCTCTGTTCCTCATTAGCACATCCGACCCTTGGTATGGATATATTCTTCTCTATATCCAAACCCAATGTTTCCATCTAGACATTTCACGTGACAAACGTCATCGTATCCGCCACCATTCTAAACGCTACCTTATCATCAATGACACTTTGTACCACCATGGTATTGATACTATCCTATGATGTTGTTTAAACCACGATGAGGTTGAATGAGTTTTGAATGACTATCACCTTAGAGCTTGTGGCAGTCATCTTTCTAGGATGGCTACAACCTAGAAAATCTTATGTGCTAGTTATTTTTGGCTCTCTATCTTCAAAGATTGTATAGAGGCCATCAAACGATGCCCACCCTGTCAATTTTTTCAGAAAAAGGAACGTACCCACCATACTCCACTACATCCCATTGTTGTCGTCAACCCCTTTGCAAAATGGGGCATCAATTTTATGCAACGAAATCCTACCTTTTCTAGGGAGCATAGTTATATCATCGTTGTCGTCAATTAGTTCACTAAATGGGTTGAGGCTATGCCTATATTTATTAATGGTGTTCGTACTACAACACTCTTTGTTTTTAACCACATCATCACTCGCTTCGGTGTCCCACAAGATATTGTCACTGATCATGGCTCACACTTCCAAAACCAAACGATGAGTGAGTTGCACATCAAGTTGGGTTTTCACCATGAAAACTCATCCCCCTACTATCCTCAAGAAAATAGACAAGTTGAAGCTATCAAAAAAGTCCTAAAGTCCATTTTCCAATGCATGGTAGGGATGAACAAAACCTCTTGGCACTTGCAATGGTTCTCCACACTTTGGGCCTATCGCACTTCAGTGAAAACTGCAATTGGATTCACTCCATTCCAGTTGGTATATGGTATAGAAG
>ML783592.1:1014866-1034222 GCA_009831015.1 Picea engelmannii
GTTTCTCTTACATCTCAGGGCTAGGGATATTCTAAAATACTTCTATGGCGTTTTTGAAGAACAACTTTTGTTTTAGAGGGTCATCCCTTTCTTCTTTAGGTGCTTCATTCTGGATCTGAGTTAGATTATCAACATCAACTCCTATCCTTTCTCCTCCTCGAGTGACGATATTGAGGTTGGGAAATTTTCCTTCACTAACTCTCTTGGTTTCTTAACTGATGAGGTTAGTTCCTCGTTGACGTTTCCCATTTTGCAATTACTTTTGGGAAATCTTCAATTGTGCGCCCATTGGTTTTGCAGTGGGAGCACCATGGCTGCTTTGGGTGAGGAAAATATCTCTCCATGTGGCCTTGATCATCACAGTTATAACATCTTCATGTTCCTATTCCCCCCATTCTTCCTCCTATAAATTCTCCTCTAACTCAACCTCCTCGACCTCTTCATGGTCCCTGAGGGTTTTCGTTCACTCTGAATGTTGTTCGGTCCAACTTGTCTGCAAGTGCATCCAATGCTCTACATTGATTGGTAGTATGTGTGGTAGATGCGCATAACTCATAGTATATTGTATTTGGTACTATCAAATATTTATGCATAATGGGGAACTGTCTCAGCCCATGCCCATGGATTTGACAAATCTCACAATACTCAATTGTTGGTGTTGCTTGGCCCCCTGGAAAAGCATGATATGGGGTGGGATTATGGAATGGTAAATTCACAAACACTTGCAAAAATCCTCCCGTGGGTTCTGGTGAGGGTCACATCGAATTATTAGGAGGTCCCATTCCCCTCATTCATGGAAATTAATTCACCAAATGTCCCTCTGTATAACATTTAGTGCGCCAGACCTACGGTCATCATGGTCTAGGTATCATCAGTTCTTGAATCTTCTCTGTAAGCATTGATATTTTCCCTTGTAGTTGTACCAGATTTTCATTTGCTGGGGGTCTGGTCACTCTCAGGATCCCAGGGTATCCCACCATGGCTTCATTATTCATTGATTGTTCCAAGGCGTCTGTCAAAGTGGCTATCCGTTGTTGCATTAGCAGAATCCATGTGAGAGGTAGCAGTCCATAAATGTACCATTCTATTTGATGTTCCTCATGGATTGGATGTGCTAAGCTCCCTATAGCATATTTAAACTTCTAGTTTTATTCCCAAGTTGATTCCCCTTCCCTTTGCTAGATCTCGCACAACTTAGACAAAGCCTATTGTTCTGATTGAGGTAGCTTAAACTCCGCTATGAACCTTGTCTATACTTGGCCAAGTGTGAATGCTTGACCTTGCATTACTGGAACTCCTGGCTCAATAATATTCATGTACCACTTGAGAGCGTGACCTCTCAAGGTAGTTTGGAACTCAACCAACTTATTTGCATCCGGAGTCCCTCTGGATCTCCATATTGCTTCGCATAAGAACTAGTGTTGCTCAACATCTTCATCTCCCTTACCCCAAAATTCTAGGTATCGGGAAATCGAACCTCCTATGTGACCAACCATTTCTCATCTTACTGCTCTTATCAAAATAAAACCTAATGGTCCTTCTTGCAATGTACTAGGGGATCCCAATATCCTCCCTGTACTCACACTTCATGGTTGTGACTGACTAAATAATTGTACTGAAATAGAACAATCATAAGAGGGTAGTATCAAACTTACCACTTGTATAGAAGACACTTGGGGTATGGGTGATTTGGGGCTGGTGCCACTGGCTTCAGGGTGGTTTTATTTTATCTCGGGGGTCTCATTTTCTTCCACTGAAGCAGTCTCTTCCACTGGATTCTCGATCTTTCTTGTCGTCGGGGTTGAATATTCTCTTTCCTCTTCAATATCCATTATGGCTTCCTTCTCTCTTGCTTCTACACCTTCTCCCTCTTGTCCACCCTCCTGGGGACTTCTTTCACTTTGAGCTTCTCTCTCACTTAATATTTGACTGGGCAGTCTTTCCTATCTTCTCATCTTCCGCAACTCCTCCATCTATCTTTTCGTTACTTCTCCTATTCTGACTTCTTTTTGCAACTTCTCATATTGTCTTGTTGTTTTCTTAATCTTTCCACACCACCGCTTCTCAAATATGGCGGCTATTTTCAAGGCTTGCTCCTCTCTTGAGTCCATTTCTTATTCTTTCACCCACTCATCAAAGAACCCTTCACCTCTCTCAGACCATGAATCTACCCCAACCTCACCCTACCCCAAGCGAGGGTGTTTACGTTGCCATCTCCATCGGGGGCATAGTCAACATCCCCTCTTCTATCAAGAAAATTTTAATCCATAGGGGGATTTCTCTCAGTAGTCTTCCCCTGGCGTATTTCTTGAAATCCTCCTCTACTTGTAAAAAATATTGGTGATTCTTGGATGCAAACTCGATAATGTATCCTTCTAATGTGGTATTGACCCAGAAATCAATCGCTCGTGTAACTGGACAATCCAACTAATGAAGTGCTACAATATTTTATGTATCCCAAGTATAGGTCCTCTTGACTCATTCTTGGAACTCTAGAGCATCTTGGAGCCTATCTATCTAGTGGAAAATTTCTTCTATGAACTTAATCTAGAATATCTTGTATCGGTCGTTCAATCTTTTTGAGTAAAAGAATACCTCCTGAGTATCTTTCACATATTTTCTTCTGAGCTCTGCTTATTTTCATATGAAGGCATCACAGTTTCTTTCCCACCATTGGTAAATATTAAATCTATGAATCCATAAAATCATCCTCCCTACAGGTTCCCTTTTAACATAGGTCCTAGCAACAAAACCATTTTGTTAGCGTAAGATTGATCAGACCAGGGTCCTTCTTAGGTTACCAACAAAAGGTACTGAGCAGTTTAGAGCGTTGGCATTTTCATCTCCCTCGAAGATAAGAATTCTCACCTGAAGCGTTGCTGAGACAAAAGTGTAAGTTTTAAACCTATGAAGTAAAGCAATGCATATAGATTCTTAAGCAAAACATAATTTAATCAATGGCTCATACACAAAGTACACAGAGATTTTATACTGAAAACCCTCAACCGGGAAAACCTTTCTTATATTCATTATATCCAATTTCACCATTCACCATACAATATATATATAAAAAAATTATGTATTTCGTAGATACCAAAACCCTAATCCCTTAATTTGGGATTAATTTACAAAACCGCTAAAAATAGAAAAAACTGCCCAAAAAAAAAAATTGGGGCATTGCCCTGGGTTACTACCCGTTGTCGAACACTGTGTGTAACCAGGGGGGGGCATACCTTCCCCCCCCTGGGACCCCCCTAGGAAACCACCCGGTGCACATGACACAAAGTAAACTACTAGAGGGATCATCAGACGTAGTTGTCATATCTGACGCGCCCACACACACACATGCAAAAAATATAACACATACCCAACATTCTCCCACTTGTTATTTTCTTTGCATCCAGGGGTCTAGGGGATTATATAGTCAACAATCAAGGGAAACACTGCCCATTGTTACTCTACACCAGGAGAACTTTTCTGTGCTCACATACTTTTTCAATGAATTTGCAACATTCTTCAAAGTGTCAACCTTTTTCAACAACACCTTCTTTTCCTCAACCATGTCTCTCACAAAGTGATATTGAAAATCAATATGCTTTGTCTTCGAATGATAAGATGGGTTCTTTGCCAGGAATATTTCACTCTAACTGTCACAATCTAATCTCACTACTTGTTGTACCAACCCAATACCTGAACACAATCTTTGTAACCATACTGCTTCCTTTCTTGCATGAGTGGTTGCCATGTATTCAACTTCTGTAGTTGAGAGTGCCACTACAGCCTATCTTTTGCTCATCCAACTGATTTCTCCTCCAAATAGGTTAAACACATACCCACTTGTAGATTTTCTACGATCTAGATCTCCAGCCCAGTCTACATCAACAAATCCATGTATGTCCAGCGCTTTGTCCAATCGTGGTCTTCCTTGGTAGCACAATCCATAACTGGTAGTGCCATGAAGATACCTTAAGACCCTATTTATTGTTGTCCAATGCTCTTTCCCTGGTTTTGACATATACCTGCTCAAAACTCCCACTGCATGTGCAATGTCTGGTCTAGTACAGACCATTGCATACATCAAACTACTAACTGCACTAGCATACGAAACATGGGACATGTCTTCTTCTCCTTCCTGTGTCTTGGGACATTGATCTGTAGATAAATTTACGCCTATAGGAATAGGAACCTTGACCAGTTTAATTCCATGCATATTAAACCTCTGTAGTATCATCTCAACATATTTTCTCTAATTCAACCAGAGTTTCCTGTTTGCACGATCTATTTTAATCTCCATTCCTAGAATGAAGTTAGCAGCACCGAGATCCTTCATGTCAAATTTGGAGGATAGCTTGGATTTCACCTCCTTGATAACATCCATGTTATTTCCTACCAATAAAATGTCATCAACATACAACACTACATAAATGACATGATTACCAACCTGCTTGGAATATACACAGTGATCAGCCCTGCTTCTTATAAATCCCAATCCAAGGATGTATGTGTCAAACTTTTGGTACCACATCCTAGGTGATTGCTTCAGACCATATAGTGACTTCTTTAGCTTAAATACCAGCTCTTTCTTTCCCTTCACTACAAAGCCTTCTAGCTTCTTCATGTAGATTTCTTCTTCCAGATCCCCATGTAGGAATGTTGTCTTCACATCCATCTGTTCCACTTCAAGATCAAAAGMAACAACAATAGATAAAAGAAATCTAATAGAAGTTAACTTAGCAACATGAGAAAAAATCTCACCAAAGTCAATTCCCTCTACCTGGGAATAACCTTTTTCTACTAACCAAGCTTTGTATTTCTCCTCTTTACCTTGTGCATTAAACTTCTTCTTAAATAGCCATTTGCTACCAACATATTTTCTTCTAGCTGGAAACTCAACTATATCCCATGCCTCATTCTTATCCAAGGCATCCATTTCTTCAACCATGGCCTTCTTCCAGATTTTACTATCCTGTGAATTCACTGCTTCCATGACAGTTCTAGGATCATCATCAGTAATAGATAAAGCAAAATTGGAACGAACATCAGGTGGACTATACCTTTTTGGTTGCCTTTTATATCTCACTGATCTCCTCAATACTGTGGTATGAGGTTATTCTTCTTCTTCTTCTTCTTCTTCTGCTTCCTCTTCTTCAGATGATTCAGATTTTGCATCATCCAACTCAAGCTCTATTTTCTCAGGTTCATCTTGCGTAGGAATTCTTGTTTGGACACATCTTTTACCTCTCTGAAAACAACATCTTGACTATAAACAATCTTCTTGGTTTCTGTTTTCCAAAGCTTATAACCTTTCACACCATCTTTATAACCAATAAAGATACACTTTTCATCCTTTTTATCCAGCTTACTCCTATTTTCCTTTGGAACATGTACATAAGAATCACAACCAAACACTCTAATATGATGAAGAGAGTGTTTCTTTGCAGACCATACCTTGTGTGGAGTTTTATCATCCAATGTTGATGAAGGTGATCGATTGACCAAGTAACATGTTGTACCCACTGCCTCTACCCAGAATTATTGTCCTAACCCAGCACCGCTGAGCATGCTCCTTGCTTTTTCCATCAGTGTCTTGTTCATCCTTTCTGCATCTCCATTCTGGTGAGGAGTGTATGGAGTAGTCTTCTGCCTTGCTATACCACACTTCTTACAGAATTCTTCGAATTCATTTCCGCAAAATTCTCCACCATTATCTGTTCTCAATACCTTTATTTTCTTCTCTGTCTAATTTTCTACCAGAGCCTTAAACTCTTTAAATTTATCGAATAACTCATATTTATTTCTAAGAAAATAAATCCATGTGTTCCTTGAAAAATCATCTATGAATGAAACATAATACACAGATTTACCAAGGGGTGGAATAGGAACAGGTCCAAACACATCACTGTGTATCAACTCTAATATCCCCTTTGCTCTTATAGCACCAGATGGGAATCTTACTCAATTTTGTTTACCATATATTCAATGTTCACAGAAATCAAAATCTAGAGTGCAATTAGACATACCTTCAACCATGCCTTTACTGTGTAGTGTTCAAAGGCCCTTTTCTCCAATATGCCCCAGTCTTTGATGCCACATCATGGTCTTCTTTTCCGGGACGATATTGTTCTTGTCTTCTTTATTTGTCTACTCAATGAAAATAAAACTGTTACACCCATTAGTATAAGTGCTTCCCAACAACTTGTACAGAGTTCCACACCGAACTCCCCTCATCAACACCATTTCCCCTCGTACCATCTTGCAAGTGTTATTTCCAAATACAGTATCCACTCTTGCATCATCCAGCTTGCTTACATATATTAGGCTCCTAGAAAGTTTTAGAATGTGCAAAACCCTAAGGATTGTTCTAATCCTTCCATCTTTTAGCAACAACTTAACCCTTCCACGTCCCAAGAATTTTTCTATCAAGTCATCTGCTAGGAATACATCACCACCATCATATTTTTCATATTCAGAGAACCACTCCCTCTGAGGAGTCATATGGTATGATGCACCTGATTCGACCAACCATACATCGTGGTATGCATGTGTACTTGTAGATGCTAGGTAAACATCACCTCCTTCTTCAATGGAGGTTTTCGCCTCTGTGGAAGAGGTAATATCAAATCCCTTTGTTTTTTCAACCTTCTTAGACTTTCAATCTTTCTTATAATGCCCTATTTTACCACACTTCCATCATTTCCTCAAAGATTTTCTTGGAGATTGAGATCTACCTGTAGATTTAGATCTCCCCCCTGAAGGCTTACTAGAATTCCTGTCTTGGGTATGACTTCTTACAAATAAAGCATATGTGCTATGACCATCCATGCTTTTCCACCTCATCTCTTCAGATAACAAGGATGAAACTACATCCTCATACTTCAATGTAGATTGAGTGGTATTACCAATTTCTACAACCAGATTATCCCAAGTGTCTGGCAAAGAACATAACAAAGTAATACACTTATCTTTTTCTGCAATCATAATATTAACAAAGACAAGTTGACTTACCAAAGTATTAAATGAATTTAGACATTTTGTCAAAGAATCTCCATCTTCCATCCTAAGATGATACAACTTCTTTCGAAGAAACAACTTGTTTACCAGGGACTTTGATTGATACAAATTCCCCAACTTATCCCATAGTTCCTTAGCTGTAGACTCTCCTGAGACATTCAACAACACATAATCTATCAGGCAGAGTCGAATAGTACTCCTTTCTCTTATGTCCAACTTCTCCCAATATTACTTTGACATACCAGGAGGTGGTGTACTCGTAGTTTGTGTACTTGTAGATTGTGTACCAGTAGCTTGTGTGCTAGTAGCCGGTGTACTAGTAGGTTATGTACTAGGATCCACAACGATCCATTATTCTTTTTCTACAAGAAGGTCCTCCATATTCAACTTCCATAGCTCAAAGTTTTTACCATTGAACTTCTCTATCTCAATTCTAGAAGATCTTGCCATTCCTCTTTCTGCACTCAAATCACCATTGCAAAAGCTCCCACTAAACCTAGGTTTATCATAGACCCAAGATAAACTTGATCTATTAAGACTGAGCCAAACCCTCAAAAACAAAGGCATCCCTCTGAAGCCAAAAACAAGCTCTGATACCACATGTAAGCTTTAAACCTGTGAAGTAAAGCAATGCATATAGATTCTTAAGCAAAACATAATTTAATCAATGGCTCATACACATAGTACACAGATATTTTATACCGGAAACCCTCAACTGGGAAAACCTTTCTTATATTCATTATATCCAATTTCACCATTCACCATACAATATATATAATGTTTTTAGGTATTCTGTAGATACCAAAACCCTAATCCCTTAATCCAAGATTAATTTACAACGATGCTAAAAATATAAAAATCCGCCAAAAATAGCAAAAACCGCCCAAAAACAAAAAAATTTGGGGCACTGCCTCGAACCCCATTGTTGAACACTGCACGTAACCTGGGGGGGGCATACCCTCCCCCCCCTAGGAATGCATCCAACACACATGACGGGAAGAGAAATACTAAAGGGATTGTTAGACGCAGTTGTCATATTTGACGTGCCCACATACACACATGCAAAGAATATAACACATACCCAACAAAAAGGATAGGGAAGGGAAAGGAAAATACTTGGGAGGATTCACAGAACCTTCAATATTCATCCTAAGCTTGCACAATACATCTAACTACAGAACATATCTGAACTCATATGTGCAAGAACTTAATCTAATTATGTTGCGGAAAAGCTTTCAAACATGGGGACATCATGTGGAGCTTATGAGCCATAAAGAAGAACTGTAAATATACAATGCATAAGGATAAACATAGAAAGACACAACATATTTTGAAATTTTGGATCCTTCTTCATATATTATCTTCAGGTTTGTCTCAATTACAATTTTAGAGATACATAGTAGCGCTCTATTACAAACTCCTGGCTCTGGACACATGTCGTAGAACTCTAACCCCCAAAATGGTGTACAAATTACATTACAGACTCAAAACATGACTTCCCAACTGTTATTGGATAATTTGGTAAATGCGGACATAAACTAATCTTCCTAGATCCACCTAGATCTAGAAAAAAACAAGACAGGACATGACGCTTTCCCTAAGTTATAATCATTGAATTTACTACCAAAGAAAGAATGGATGACATACCTTTAGACATTGCTTCCTTATATCTTTGTTGTCCCTGCTTCACTCCGGTGCTCTTGTGATATTGATCCTGTAATGAAAAACAAACCAACCAAAGTGAAAGAAACAATAACAGATTCAATGAAAACCTAAACATGTGATCAAGGAGTCATGTAATAAAATGCTAATGATTTTATGGGAAATAAACATGTCACCGTATTATATTAAATAATGTGGAAGAAATATACAACTAGATGCCTTGATGTTGTCAGGTTCCTTCCAACAGTTCCTTTCTTCTCACACACTTCTTGCTCCAAGGATTCTGAGACCATGGATATGATAGCTACTCACAATCTATCTTGACAAAGCAAAGCTCAAAGCCAACATAAATTTCCCAAGCTCAATCCAACTAACTTTCTCCATGAGATCTCCTCGCCTTTTATAAGTTGAAGAGGATAAGGTGAGGAGGTTAGGATGATCCCACTAAATCATGAAAGCGAGTAAGATCCAAACCATTCAGAGGCCACCTCACCATAGAAGCTTATCCTTCTAGAAGCATCGAGAAGATGCTCATTTTTCCCACGTACAAAGCTCGCCACACCCTAGTTATAATGCAGCCTGCAGAAACTTCGCAACCTAGCTATAGTGCAACCTTTGGAAATCAGGAATTTCCACACCCTGTGTGTATAGTAGCCTGCAAAAATCCTCTTTAATAGGGTTTTTACAAAGGAAAATACAACAAATTCTCTCAAGGAAAGTTCTTCTCCCTTCTTTCTTCAGGAAATCAGGCCACTGACCCCTCTAAAGGAAACAGATAGGTTTACATCATTAATGGTCATAAGGGTGACAAAAATAATGTGTAACAGAGAGCCCCCAAAGTATGAAGTTAGAACAGAATGATAGTTGAAATACTTTGTTGAGTGTGTGTAGGGAACAAGGAACACATCGGTCAGAAACCTGCCAACAAACAAGGAAATATAGTACAATAACATATAATTACTGAGGTAGGCATTCCCATACTCAGAATACAAATGACTCAAAGCATAAATGTTGACATGCAAAGATCCATGTCAAGTAATACAGGTCATTTCCACCAAACATACATTGTGGTTTCATGCCATTATGACTCAAATATGAACATAGCCACCAAAAAATACACAACGGATCTATGTGTTAAAGACTAAATTTGAACATAGCCACGAGACATACAATGTGGATCTATGCAACAGTACAAACTGAATATACTCCAACGCAACCTGAATCTGTGAGAAAATATTTAGGTTCTTCATCTCCACCACTCTATAGTACGAATCTAACCATGTGAATACATGTGCTGAAGTCGAACATGGTAGAAATGACTTGATTACCGATCATTAGTGAATATTGTTAACAAGTGCGAGAGAAATCACCATTAATGTCAATGATTCCCAAGGTACTCTAGTACAATCCAACGAATGTGAATCAATGATCTGAAGTCGAACACTCAGTGGAATCTCCCGATCAGGGGTCAATCATGAAAACCTACTGTCAAAAGTGAGAAAACCTACCATTGAGGCATGCAAGTTCCAAGGTACCAATTAGTTTCTAATTCTAATTCCTGGATAATGTGTTGGAGTCTATGGGAAAAGACTCATCACAGGAGGACCTTAATGTATCCCCCATCAATGACATAAAACAGGTAACATGATTTGATGTAGATCAAAGTAAAAAGTGATTCAGGACTGACTCAGGGATGGTCGATGCAATAGAAGGCTTAAGGACTGCAGAAATGGCTAATGCAATAGAAGGATTTCCGGGTTGAACTTCTCTTTGAACATATTGACGACACAACAACTATGTTGGAAACACTAACTCAACAACAAGGATCATAGACCAATTTGTAATCTTATAAAGGAGTATGATCAAGAGACAAGTGGATTTTCCAACCTAGACACAAAGCGAGTGAAAGGGTGTCATGTTCAAAGGTGACTCTTTCATAGAATACAGGTTTAAACACATTTCATTCCCAATTTCTCCCCCACCATTTCTGGCGAGTAGCTCTTTATTTTTACACAATCTTGAGGAGGATAACATATTCTTGCGATGTAAGCTCATCCTTTGGATGAGTCCCTTGGAATATGTTTAACGAACCCTAAGAAGGAGTGGTTCAGTCCCATATGGGCCTTTTGATGTTTGTTTTACGAGTCCAAAGAAAGAAAACTCAAGAGTTTTTCATGTTTAGAGAGTCTGAAAAGAACTTAAAGAGAACTCTCAGAGTTCCTTATTTGCAAATTAGTTCGATGAGACCGAAAAAGTGATAAACTATCACCCATCAAATGTTTTCTTCAAATACTTTTACGAGCATGAAAAGAACAAGGTCGCTCGGAAATCTTTTCATGTTTAGAGACTCTGAAAAGAGATTAAAGGGAACTCAAGGGGGTTCCTTTTTCTTATAACCTTCATGAGTCTAAAAAAGTGATAAAATTTTACTCAGTTACATTCTCATTGATTTACGAGCACGAGAAAGAACAAAGACTAAGCTCGGTAACTTATTCTCATGTATTTACGAGCATGAGAAAGAACAAAGACTAAGATCAGGATTGTTTTCATTTTTATGCAAGATTTAAAACAAAACAAAACTATGCTTGGGATATATTTTATTTTTTTCACAAGCTTAAAAAACTAAACAAAACTATGCTTGGACCTGGTTTCATTTTTACACAAGATTGAACCAGAGGAAAAATATTTTTGAGGTAAGGTGGTTTCATTTTTACACAAGCTTGAACCATAGAAAACTATTCTTGTGACTTCCCAATGCATGGTTCATAGATTCGCATGGTTGGTACTTATCCCCCAGCTTAAGAAGTTAGTGGCTCAACCTCAGCATGAATTCCAGAGGCTAGAAGCATTGCCCACCAAGTGTCATTTTGTTCAACTGCAAAGGCAGATGAAATGAAGCTTCAAATACTAGATGAAGGACTTGACTCAAAAAGAGAGAGGGAAGTTGTTTCATTTTTTTGACGAGCTAGACACAGGATAAGAACTATGCTCGAGACTCTAGGTGTAATCCCTAGACTGTTGTTTCATTTTTCAATGAGCTTGACATAGAAAAAATAGCTATGCTCGTAACCTCTATTTCATTTTTTAACGAGGTTGCCATAGAGAAGAAAAAATATCCTTGTAACTAGTTTCATGATCATGGCTCCAAGAGGACAATGCTCTAGAAAGACACCATGTCAAGGGACAAAACTAGGTCATGGATTCTAAGAGATCTTCATTTGACGAAAGAAACACACTTTGAAAGGAACACATGTCGAGGGTCGCGATAGGGGTAAGGAGGTGAGGATCCAATAGCCCTAACGAAAAGATCACCATGTCAACTATCGAATCTAATTCATAAGAGATGAATCTTACAATGAGAGGCTCATCATCATCGGTAGGTAAAGACATGGGAAACAATGCCACATAATTGACTTATGGCATGGGCGACATCGTCTATATATACGAACTGTTTAGGGAGGTAATCCAGTCAGGGATGATGAATGAAAGTTGATCAATAGTCACAATTCTTCCATCGTGAGGGAAAGATATCACACAAAAAAGAGTGTACACAATAGCTTTCATGGTATAGACATAATCTCACCCAAGAAGTAAAGTGAAATCCAAGGGGTCTTGGACTACCATGACATCAATGAAGACATTTTTCCCTCCCAAAGTTACAGGAAACTGAGGAAGGGTCCCTAAAGGTTGATTGGTTCTTCTGTTAAAAGTTAACAAATTCTGCATATCTAGCATAAGCTGAGGACAACCCAAAGCCTGCCAAGTAATAGAGGAAAAAATACTAACGGATGCACCTTCATCTATCAGTGTCTGAGGAATGTCTTGACCACAAACCTATACTATAATCTAGAAAGTAATGTGAGAGGGAAGACGAGGTCTAGTTAGCACACCCCAATTAAAAAACATGGCTTCATTACTTGGGGGAGGTTCCATGGGAGAAGGAGTAATCCCCCCTGGTATGGTAGATTCTATATCAACAATAAAAACGTGGGCAACATCAAGTTTACTCTCTAGAAGGAGAGTAGGATCGACTGATAATGACATCAAATCGACCACTTGAGTTTCATTCTCCAAGGGGAGAATGGGATCGACGGGTGGAAACGGATTGACCACTTGGGTTGCACTCTCTAACAGCAAAGTGGGATCGACTGAGGATGAGATTGGATCGATGACTATGTCAATTGGTTCCACTAAGGATGTGACCATATTGACTACATGATCAACTGGATTGATCGACATAGGAGCCGGATTGATCACTACATCAACTACAGGGGGGTTTAGAGAAATCTTGCGATCAATAGCTGGAAGTTGAGGCTAGGGAATAATCATGTCTTCCAGGAATTTCAAGGTTTTGTCTATATGAGGGAAAAGGTGAGTTAGATGACTACCTTTGCATAACATGCATAGGAACTTGACTTTACTTTTCTTCTTCTCAATGGTATCTTTATTAGTTGACGAGAGGTCATCAACATGTTGTTCAGAGGCTGATGAAACGAGCTGGCGAGGGTGTGTAGACCATGCTTCTATGACCTTGGATAGACTAGGGAAATCCTTAAGAATATGGTTACCCTTACAAAGCCTGCAAAGGTACTTGGGCTTACAGAAAGACACTCAAATCAAGAGACCAAATCTTTCAAAAGACAAAAAAGAAAAAATAAGGCAAAGATGGTTGAAAGCAGATTCAAATTTGTCAAGCAGACTGTAAACAGATCATAATCAAACCCAAAAATTCACCCAAAAACCAAATCCAAGATCTGGGTAAGGAAAACCCATAAAAAATCAAACTTTTCACAATTTCCGCAGGCTGTAGATTAACACAGTGCAGAAATCCCTAATTTCCGTAGGCCATAAGACCAATACAGCACAAAAATACCTGATTTTCACAGCCCAGAAGACCAATATAGTGTGGAAACATCACATTGTCCCTCAAAGTAGGGTGCGGAAATCACACAAAAAATGGAAAAAATAAAAAGTGTGAAGGTTTTCCAATGAATTTAAACATTTAGAGAGTCAAGCTGGATCTCCCAGTGACTTAGAAAATAGAACCCAAGAAATCAAAGAAAGAAAGAAAGGAAAACTAGGAAAACAATTTGTTCCCTAGTGGAGTCACCAATTTTGTTATTGGATAAATCGGTAAATGCGGACATAAACTGATCTCCGTAGATACACCTAGATCTAGAACAAAACAAGACAAGACATGACGGTTTCCCTAACTTATAATCTTTGAATTTACTACCAAAGAAGGAATGGATGACATACCTTTAGATATTTCTTCCTTATATCTTTGTTGTCCCTGCTTCGCTCCGGTGCTCTTGTAATATTGATAATGCAATGAAACAAAAACCAACCAAAGTGAAAGAAACAATAGTAGATTCAATGAAAACCTAAACATGTGATCAAGGAGTCATGTAATAAAATGCTAATGATTTTATGGGAAATAAACATGTCACCATATTATATTAAATAATGTGGAAGAAAGATACAACCAGATGCCTTGATGTTGTCAGGTTCCTTCCAACAGTTCCTTGCTTTCCACACACTTCTTGCTACAAGGATTCTGAGACCATGGATATGATAGCTACTCACAACCTATCTTGACAAAGAAAATCTCAAATCCAACATAAATTTCCCAAGCTCAATCCAAGTAAATTTCTCCATGAGATCTCCTCTCCTTTTATAAGTTGAAGAGGATAAGGTGAGGACGTTAGGCTGATCCCACTAAATCATGAAAGTGAGTAAGATACAAACCATTCAGAGGCCACCTCACCATAGAATATTATCCTTCTAGAAGCATTGAGAAGATGCGCGTTTTTCCCACGTACGAAGGTCGTCGCACCCTAGCTATAGTGCAGCCTGTGAAAACTCTGCAAGCTAGCTATAGTGCAACCTACGGAAATCAAGAATTTTCGCACCCTGTGTATATAGCAGCATGCGGAAATCCTCTTTAATAGGGTTTTTACAAAGGAAAATACAACTTCTTCTCTTAGGGAAAGTTCTTCTCCCTTCTTTCTTCGTGAATTCAGGCCACTGACCCCTCTGAAGGGAACATATAGGTTTACATCATTAACGGTCATAAGGGTGACGAAAATAATGTGTAGCACCAACAATAGACAATAAATATGACCAAACCTTACACTTGTGATACTAACAAAATCCAACCAAAATCAACCAACCAACAACCAAAATCAACAACCTTTTTACAATTATATTCGTCCCTATATATAATAGAAGTCATGTCTTTTGTCTTCGGATTGCATGCTTTCTTGTTCTGTTACAACCGCTTTTTCTTTTCTTGCATTGCGCTATCATTTTCACAAATGATTTATGTTGCTTCTCCTTGCTCTATTGTCCATCTTCTTTTGTAGCTTGCGTAACTCGTACTAGGCCAAAACTGGGACTATAGTCCTTCTTGCACAACTCCTTATACAAAAATGAAGGGCCCAACAAGTCATAAACTAGGACCAAGTCCCCTTCCACAAAAGCACAAGGTTGAACGGATTTTTCATATAGACTTTTCATTCATTTTTTATATGTCTCGTTAACGAGAGAAACATCGCGATGTGTTCTGTCCAACTTGGTTAAATACATGAATTGTTCCTTTTCAACAGAGGTGTGAGGTAGGAGTTCCATGGTGAGTTTCAATGAAGGGATCTCACACTCGATTGGTAGCATCACTTCTATACCATATACCAACTGGAATGGAGTGAATCCAATTGCAGTTTTCACTGAAGTGCGATAGGCCCAAAGTGTGGAGAACCATTGCAAGTGCCAAGAGGTTTTGTTCATCCCTACCATGCATTGGAAAATGGACTTTAGGAATTTTTTGATAGCTTCAACTTGTCTATTTTCTTGAGGATAGTAGGGGGATGAGTTTTCATGGTGAAAACCCAACTTGATGTGCAACTCACTCATCGTTTGGTTTTGGAAGTGTGAGCCATGGTCGGTGACAATATCTTGTGGGACACCGAAGCGAGTGATTATGTGGTTAAAAACAAAGAGTGTTGTAGTACGAACACCATTAATAAATATAGGCATAGCCTCAACCCATTTAGTGAACTAATTGACGACAACGATGATATAACTATGCTCCCTGGAAAAGGTAGGATTTCGTTGCATAAAATTGATGCCCCATTTTGCAAAGGGGTTGACGACAACAATGGGATGTAGTGGAGTATGGTGGGTACGTGCCTTTTTCTGAAAAAATTGATAGGGTGGGCATCGTTTGATGGCCTCTATACAATCTTTGAAGATAGAGAGCCAAAAATAACTAGCACATAAGATTTTCTAGGTTGTAGCCATCCTAGAAAGATGACCGCCACAAGCTCTAAGGTGATAGTCATTCAAAACTCATTCAACCTCATCGTGGTTTAAACAACATCATAGGATAGTATCAATACCATGGTGGTACAAAGTGTCATTGATGATAAGGTAGCGTTTAGAATGGTGGCGGATACGATGACGTTTGTCACGTGAAATGTCTAGATGGAAACATTGGGTTTGGATATAGAGAAGAATATATCCATACCAAGGGTCGGATGTGCTAATGAGGAACAGAGATTTGTCAGGAAGAGAATAACTAGGCTCAGTATCCTCATCAATATAGGGAATATCGCAGATCCCTTTCACCAAAACCAATGATTTTTTATCTTTTGATTTGGAAAACTCGAGATCGAATTCTTGGAGAATAACAATACATTTGGAATATTTTTCCCCAAGGACTTGACGAGTTAAGATATGGTACATGGGTTTTGAGTCCATTATTATTGTATATTTTAACCTTTTACAATATCTACTGCAAACATGTTTTTAGTAAAATAATAGAAAAGATACAATGGAAAATACAAACATTACACAAAGTTTTTTCCCCCGAAAACCCAAACCGGGAAAACCAACATATTCTATATCCATTCATAGTGATACATTGTTTACAATACAATATACATATAGGATCCAGTGACATCCTAAACCCTAACCCCATGACCTGGATTAATCAACAACCCTAATTACTAAACCGAAAATAGAAAACGATCGACAAAAATCCATGTGCCAAAAAACCACCCAACAATGGACACGAAAATCAAGGCAACATGAAAAAAGAGGGAAAAATGCAACACATTTCTCAAGGAAAAAAAATTTAGTGCAAAGAGTGAAAAGAATATAACACATACTCAACATGCTCCCACTTGTTATTTTCTTTTCGTACATGGGGTTACAGGGTTACATAGTCAACAATCCAGGGAAGCAATACCCATGGATCCTCTACACCAAGAGAAATTCTCAGTGCTCATAGATTTTGTTAATGAATATGAAATATTCTTCGAAGTGTCCACCTTCATCAACAACACTTTAATTTCTTCAATCATGTCTCTCACAAAGTAATATTGAATATCAATATTCTTGGCCTTTGAATGATAAGTTGGGTTCTTCGCTAGAAAAATTGCACTCTGACTCTCACAATCTATCCTTATATCTTGTTGTACCAACCCAATACCTGAACACAATATTTGTAACCATACTTATTCCTTACTTGCATGCGTGGCTGCCATGTATTCAACTTCTGTAGTTGAAAGTGCCACTACATCCTGTCTTTTGCTCATCCAACTTATTGCTCCTCCAAATAGGTTAAATACATTCCCACTTGTAGATCTCCTACGATCCAGATATCCAACCCAATCTGCATCCAAAAATCCATGTATATACACCAATTTTTCCAATCCTGGTCTTCCTTGGTAGCACAATCCATAGCTAGCAGTTCCATGCAAATACCTGAAAACACTTTTTACTATTGTCCAATGCTCCTTCTCTGGTTTTGACATATACCTACTAAAAACTCCCACTCCATGTGCAATGTCTGGTCTAGTACAAACCATTGCATACATCAAAATGCCAACTGCACTTGCATATGAAACACAAGACATTTCCTCCTCCTCTTCCTGTGTCTTGGGAAATTGATCCATAGATAACTTTACAGCAAGAGCAATAGGAACCTTGACTGGTTTACATTCCTTCATATTAAACCTCTGCAATATTGTCTCGACATATTTTCTCTGATTTAACCAGATTTTCCTCTTTTTCCAATCTCTTTTAATTTCCATGCCCAAAATGAAATTTTAAGTGTCGCGATACTTCATGTCAAATTTAGAGGACAACTTATTTTTCACATCCTGGATAATCTACTCATTGTTTCCTATCAACAACATGTCATCCACATACAAGACCAAGTAAATCAAATGATCACCAATTAATTTAAAATACACACATTGATCCTCTTTGCTTCTTTTGAAGCCAATTCCCAACATATAAGTATCAAATTTTCGATACCACAACCTTGGTGATTGTTTTAAACCATACAGGGACTTTTTCAGCTTGCATACCAGCTCCTTTCCCTTCACAGCATAACCTTTGGTTGCTTCATATATATTTCTTCTTCCAGATCCCCATGTAGGAGTGTTGTCTTCAAATCCATATGTTCTACGTCAAAATCAAATGCAACAACAAAATATAACATAAATATTATAGAGGTTAACTTGGAAATAGGAGAAAAAATCTCACCAAAATCAATTCCCTCAACCTGGGAATAACCTTTTGCTACTAACCGAGATTTGTATTTCTCCAATTTTCCTTATGCATTCAACTTATTTTTAAATACCCATTTTCTTTCAATGGGATTTCTTCTTGTCAAAAACTCAACTAGATCCCAAGCCTCATTCTTATCCAAAGCTGTCATTTCTTCGTCCACGGCCCTTTTCTAGAGATTTCCATCCTCTGAATCCACTGCCTCCTTGACAGTTCTAGGATCATCATCAGTAATAAAAAAAGAAAAAATTGAATGGAAATCAGATGGAGTATACCTTTCTGGTTGATATAGGTTGATATCAGTGGTCGCACACCTTTTCCAACTGGCTCAAAACAATTTTATGGAAATTTTGGTGATTTACTATTTTTAGCAATTTTTAACTTCCAAGATCATTTTGAGGGCCTAAATGAAGGTATTCTAGGATCGAGATTCTCAATGATAGTCAAGGGTTCTGATTGATCCCCAAAATTAATATCCTCGACGATACCCAATGAGCTATCATGCACCCCAAACAAATATCATATGCCAAAGTTACGCCCCCAAGAAGTTGATACACCAAACTACCCAAAACGGGGTCCAAACAAATGTTGGATTTTCATCTTCGGGGTTAGGGTTTTTTATTTTCTTTATGATAAAAGGGCCTTTGGAGCCTCATTGTAAAATCATCTTCTTGTGAATGTGAGTAGAAGACACATCTCTTCTCAGAGATAAGCTGCCACCATTCTAGGGAGTCTTTCACTCTGTATTTTTACAGTCTTTATACAGTTTCGCTCATTAAAAGAAAATTGTGTATTATTGTATCTCTATCTTTATGGTTTCATCTATAATACATTTTTGTTATATTATTGGATATCCAAGATATATTTGTACATTTATTTATCATATCTCCACTCTCATTTCAAGCCAAAAATAATCTAGATCACCGATAGGATTCTTTCTCGAACCGATCTCCTCAATATTGGAGTATGATTATCTTCTTCTTCTTCTGATTCCCATTCTTCTATAGAGTGTGACTCATCATCCTTTAAATAAAACTCTATCTTCTTTGGTTCTTCCTTACTTGGTAGGAATTCATGTTTAACAACATCCTTCATTTCTCTAAATAC
>ML783593.1:0-17440 GCA_009831015.1 Picea engelmannii
TTTTATCATCTTTTATGGCCATTAGTCCCCCTAAAGATCAATATATATTGAAATGACCAATTTTGTAGCCATTAACAATTTATTGATTAATTACTTGCAAAATGTTATTTTGACATTATTTTATGGGGTTTTGTGTTGAGATGTCTAAGTTTTCATGTATGTTGATAAATGTGTGTTTGTAATAGGTTTTCTAATGACTTATGAATGATAATTTTACTTGATATGGAGTGTATGTTTGTTTTTGAATGATTATTTAGTCATTCCATCAACACATAATATCTTTCACCAACACTTATGCACATTTTTCCAAGTTATAAACCAAAGGGTAGAATAGGTTGCAGAGTCATTTCCAATTTTTAGTGTGTTATAAACTCATAAAATCAGTTAAAAGATTATACAATAGGTAGAAACCATTCAAAATATATTAAGGTGTGTAGATTTTCTCGGATACCTTATCCTAACCAAGAAGGACAATGAGCTTGTCAGTATGCTCTTTCAGTGGTTCTTTGACCCGATCAAGGAGGAAGATGGACTTGTGAATTATATAACATCCTAATTATTCAATTGATCAAGGAGGAATATGTACTTGTGAATCATCTATAGTATCCTATCAATTTAGACAATCAAGAAGGATAATGTGCCCAAGAATCTATTTCCTCAACATCCCACCAAAATCATAGATAACTAGTGTGAGGAAGATAACGATTCTTTAGGGAGGATTAGTTGGAACAAGTCTTGGAACTCTATATAATTCTTCAAGGATTCAATAACTCCCCATTATAAATACACTCATTTATAGCTTGATTTAATGTAAATTATGGATCTTTCACAGTTAGGGTTAGAAGTATAAGATGCAAATTAGAAGTTGTAGTCTAAATACATTTTCATTGATGAAATAAAAATTTTGCTCTTTTGACTTAAGTTAAAATATACCACATGGGTTCATCGGTCCTCTTCAAATTACGGCCCACTTAAAGAGGATTTCTCAGTGAATGCAACTCTTTGTGTATAATTTGTATTTTCTATGTATTATGTAGTCGTGTGTTTTATAATTCCTCTTTTTATGTTAGCTCAGTATTTAATGTTCCATGGATATTGAGGAATCATGTTGTGTTTCATTTTAATAGTTAGATTGTTCATTTTGTATGCTAAATATTCATTTCCATAACATTAGACGTGTTTCCCTCAAAAATTAGTTTTATTTTCTTTAACATTTAACTTGTTTTAGTGGTTCTTTACTTTCAAGCATTGTATTTTAAAGTGGTGAAGTGTGAAGAAGTCCTATAGCCTTGGGCCTAAAGAGTCAAATGGGAACTTTGTACCTTGGATGAATCATGTTTCATAGTAATTGAATCCTTTCTAATATAGGCTAGTTACAATAGTTTCATTTAACAACAATTAGTTTTCTAGTACTTAGAATTAGCAAAGCAATCTTAATTCAACAACATTTGAAGTTTTGGGTTGCATAAGTAGTGTGCAACACTTCACAATCTTACACACCCTATTCAATAATTTAAGTATAAGTTAGGGGATTTAGCATCTCTTAAATCTTTGTAAATATTTAGCTCACAATCACTCCAATGAACATTGGAGCAAAGCTAAATAAGGATGAAGTAGGAATTCTATGTGTGCAACCCTTATAAACAGATAGTAGGAAGTTTGACATACTTAACTATAATTATGCATTATATGCATTACACAACTAGTACAATGTCTAGATACATGGTAGATCTGATAGAAATTGACTTGGAAATAGATAAAAGAATATTGGAATATGTGAAAGGATATTGGGATGGGAACCTTAATTCTCCCAATGAAATTATAATTTGGAAATAATCAGTTTCATATATTTTAACTAGGTTGCATGTATGAATGATACACATTTGGTTTTTTGTTTCATGTTGGTTTAGCTATTGTGACTTGGAGAAGTAGTATGGTTTCTTTATATTAACAAATTGTCTAGTACATAGTTTCTTTGAATGCATCATGTGAATGATTTTGGATAAGGCATTTTGAAAATGAGATTGTCACAAGGTTTTGATTAATATCTTAAATCTTGTTATAAAAACTAACATCAACAATTTTGAATGCTTATGTGTTTTAATTCATAATCCTACTTATCCTTCATGAGTTAGTACTAGTTCTTTCACTAATAATTTATATTATCAAGATAATACAAATATAAATGATCAAGATAACACTACATATATTTAAAAGTACTACTACACCAAACTCTATCACATCCATGTATTCAAAAAAGATATCCAACTTAAGTATGCACTTTCATTGTATGTGAAAGTATTTGTTCTCACTAAGTCGACCAAATGAGTAATGTTTAGAATACACTATTATGTGCAAAATTATGCATCTCCACCACAACTTCTGAGATCAAATATTATTGGCTGCCAATATGACACTATAGTAATGAGATCCTTAATATTGATAGTATACATTTTTTTCGTATCCTAAATGAATGGAAGGGATGACTAACATCAAGTATATATTCTTATATCATGTATAGGACCAAATACTGTAGTATATCTCCCCTTAATTTTCATTGTATAAAATTTAGTCTTTTCCCTAAATATAATCTCAAATGTCCTTTAGAATTTCCTTCAATAATTTATCGTTCCTTCGAAGATGAGGAATATTGCATTAAAATGGTCTTGGGAATTGGGATTAAGAGTCAATACGGCCAAATATATTGCATTAGAATATTCTTGAGTATTGCATTAAAATAGTCTTGGGAATTGAGATTAAGAGTCAATATGGCTAAATATATTGCATTAAAATAGTCTTGAGTATTTCATTAAAATAATCTTGGGAATTGGGATTAAGAGTCAATATGGATAAATATATTGCATTAGAATAGTCTTGGGGATTGAGATAACACAAGTCTTCTCATCCTTTAATTTGTGTGTAACAATAACATGTATATTTGTATTAAAAATGTTTGCAACCAAGCTAGTCAATAGTGTAATACAAATATAGAAGATTGTAAGTCCCAACACGATGCCAAAAAGTTGGATTTGTAGTCTAAAATAGATCCATTATATCTATCCAAAAACTAATTGTACTATTATGGTATGTATATAAACAAACAAACTACCCTAAGATGAACCATATTTTGTAGTACATAGAAACATGTCAAAAGAACTAAAAAGAAAATCCACAAGGGACTCGTTCCTGCCACTGTGAGTCATTTTCATAGTTGGGCTTGGTACTTAAAACTCCTAAGAGGAGTGCTTGCTCATTCACTACCATGGGAGCTTCAGGAACCCACTCTGCCTTAACTTTTGCATACCCATACATGGATTCCTTGTATGTTACATGGTTGAGGATATGATGAGGATCCTTCTTTGCCACATGCAGACATAATTCTATGATTACTATGCTACCCTATAGTGAAATCCATTTTTCCCCCAAGGCATGATTCCTATCTACTTGGGAGCTTATGGACTCCTAATATTATTTCACCTTTACTCCAAGATTATGAAACTCGGTCCCTGTCTCTATAATATGTGTTGTAGTCCAAGGAATGATTCCATGCATTCAAGAAGAGAGAGCTACATTATAGGAGAAATAATAGGCAAATGTGTACTGAATAAGAGAGAGATATTTTTGGGAAGGATATCCATCCAAGTCTGTATTACATCTTCATGAGAATTTATATAATAGAGAGATGGTTAGAGCGGTTGTACCCACTCCAACTAATCCTTCATTAGGTTCATCTATCCTCTACGTGCATTTACATATTGTATTACATGTATTAATGCATTATTATGATAATGTATAATGTATGATCGATTATTACAAGGACCTAAAAGGCCTCCCAACATATCCCTCACACTCAATTATTTTCTCATCCTGAGAAAGTGTGCATATAACTAATGGAATGCTACTCTTTAGCCTTCATATTCAATTTGGTAAATGTATGTGCAGTTAGTGAGTCTCCAACGCTCAATTAAGCAACCCAACACTGGTGCTCTTGAATCTCTTGTTACACCATCGTGTGTTAGGAGCAATGTTTGGCCCAACCTGTGCTCATATTTCCCCTACACACACCTTACGGTGGAACACCATGCTTTGGCCAACCTAACATTTCTCTACTTTATGGCTTTTGAGGTCACAACTCAAGAACTATAATGCAAATTTTATACCAGGGGGCTCAATCAATTTAGTATTTGTGTCATCATATTTCATTTAATCTCTTGTGTGTGTGTGTCTGTGTGTGTGTCTGTCGTTTGATCTCTGATGTCTCTTTCTTAAATGATTTCAACCGCTACCAAAATTTTGTGATCAATGCTCATCATCAATGCTCAATATTTTGGTGTTTTACTACTCTCCTACTCATCAAATTTTGTTGTGCTTCTCTATGATTTTCTGGTCCCTAAGAATATATAGAGTCTGCATTTTATATTACATGAAAGAGAATATATAGAGTCTGCATTTGATATTACATGAAAGAGGACGCGACTATGACTTTGCATAATCATGACTTGACTTAATGAATCAAAATAAATACAGATTTTTTATGGAATCATACTTCTACAAAATCAACTAACTATTGTCGACTAGGTATCAACTATATCAGCAAGGAACTGATCTTGTCAACTAAATATTGGCTTGCATTACATGAGTGAAAGGGATCACCTACCTTTGAAGATGCACATTTAACCCCATTCTTTGTATTTTGACTCCATTAACTAAATTGAGAACATTATATTCTCATTTTATTTTTTGACCATACTTTTAACTTGATGCAACTATCTTTCATGTAACTTCTTTTTCACTCGAAGACTTCATATTCTTCACCAAATTTTATGATAATAATTGACTATCATACATATGACTCTAGTATTTCACCTTTTTATATAATCCAATTTTGAGAACATTATATTCTCATTTTATTTTTTGACCATACTTTTAACTTGACGCAACTATCTTTCATGTAACTTTTTTTCACTAGAAGACTTCATTTTCTTCACCAAATTTTAAATTTTATGATAATAATTGACTCTCATACATATGACTCTAATATTTCACCTTTTTATGTAATCCAGTTTTGAGAACATTATATTCTCATTTTATTTTTTGACCATACTTTAAACTTGACACAACTATATTTCATGTAACTTCTTTTTCACTCGAAGACTTCATATTCTTCACCAAATTTTATGATAATAATTGACTATCATACATATGACTCTAGTATTTCACCTTTTTATGTAATCCAATTTTTTAACCAATGAAATAGCAAGTGTGTTAATGCGATATTTAAAAAAAATGAACCTAATATTTAAGTGGATAACCATAACATAGGGTAACATTCCAAGTGGAAAGTGTGGATGGTCCATCGTCCAAAAATAAAGGTAGAGGACCGAGGTGATATTTGTTTCACCACTTGCTTCACTACCTCCATGATTCACAACCGATGTTGATATGAATGTTGTATAGCCATGGAAAATGTGTTTCCCTATTCATGTGGTCTCGATCTAGTAGGTACCATTAGTAATCATTACAAGTTAGAAAATCTGAAAAGAAATATCCAAAGATGCATGGTTTATTTCTTACTCTCTAATTTGCATGGTTTGTCTTTTACTTTTTACTCTTTAATGTGATGTTTTTAATATATATATATTAATATATATATATATAGAGAGAGAGAGATTTTATGTTAATTGGGTGTATCTTGAATGGTTGTAAAGAATTTATCTTCTTTATTAGAGTTGAGTATAATTCTCATAATAATATGAATAAAGCTCATAATAAATAATAAGTATGTTGTAATGGCTTTGAACATTATAATGTATACCCCCGGATGGGGTGATAATGCGGGACACATGGCACTCGGAGGTGTTGCGAAATGGCCAGCATGGCGAGGGCCATGTGATTGAAGCGTGGCACACCCCACTGCCACCCCCATGCATTTAAATCCCACTTGCTTTTATCCAGGCACCATTACTCCTGGTGCGTTTGGCCTGCTTCTGTTGTCTCGTCCATGGCTCAACTCGATGAATTTTTCATTCCTCTACACATGAGACATCGCCTCCTTATTCAACTATGAATTCATGCCTTATTCCATTCTCCCTCCTTTGCTACATGCCCCTGCAACTAGCTTCATATTTAGCTCCTCATTGTCTACCCGATCCCTTCCCCTATGCTTCCCTTCTCCCCCTGTGATGTTAGAATGCCAAGAAAAAGAGGTAAGCCAAGGCGAGGCTCTCCCTGGAAACCACTTCTACCTCCACTAGTCCTCTCTCCGGTGCTTGCACTTTCCCCGGGCTCTTCTCCTGGTTCATCCCCCTCGCACTCCTCGCAGTCTCAGCCTGAGCAATTCCCAAGCGCCCCCTCCTCCCCTCCATCTTCCCGAATCGGAGGGTTGGCTCTCTTCGATAGCTCACTGGGTTTTCACCCATGACCCATCTCCAACTTGGCTTCTTCTTCAGTGTCGCCTCTTGCAGTCCCACCGAACTCACCAACTAGTGCACCAGGCCTGCCCAAGAATTCCTACACTCGCCCACCCTTTTTCCCAGAAACCCAATCGGGGCCACATTCCTTTTCAAACTCTGTCCAAGATTTGCAACTGCAAGATAGCCTCACCATTCTCCATGGTCTGGTCTTAGAGCTTTGACAGAGATTGGACGACCTCCAGTTTCAACTTGAGATACTGGATGGAAAAACTGCTACACACCTCCAGATCCTCTCCTCTTTCCAGGGGACCTTCCATTCCTCACCAGTTGCAGCTGGGACAGCAGAGTACACTCAAGCAAAGTACATTCAAGCAGGTGACTCAAGGGGCGGGGGGTTTCCCACAGGATACGGAAAGTCGGGTCCGGCCATTCACGTGGCCATGGATGTGGAGTACATGCCCTTTGCAGAAGAATCACCCGGTGAGTACGTTGCAGCAGGATCGGGCATGCATGTGCCTAGGGAAATGGGAAGCACTCGTCTTGGCAGAGAAAAGGAAAGTGGTGACGAGGAGGCAGCCATGCAGAAATAGATGGAATGGAGGGGGACAATTGTTGAAGAGGAGCCCTGGGACCCAACGACCTTTGTCATCTCTCCATTGGGAGGGAAAATCTACAAGCCAGGTGTATGACCTCTATCCACATGTCATGTCTGACCTCTGTACCACTCGGATAGCTTTTTGCTTCTTGTTCTTAGTTTGCTATATCTGGACTATTCTTACAAAAATTGCAAGATTGCTAGATACTTTGGTCCTAATACCGGTTGGATGAACTGGTTTCCCTCTAAGGGAGTTCATTTATTACAACACGACACTATGCAAATTTTGTAACTCTGTTTTTTTGAAGGTTCTTTATAAAATTTCTTACTTATAAAAAAAAAAACATTATAATTTATAAAATTGGCAACATCGACATGGATATCATCATCATCACTCAAGAAATCAATCTTACTCTGCTAGGCTTGATGCAGTTTCTAAGTCGACCAGAGACGACAGAGGAATGATGGAAAATACTTGTATCATGAAGCACATGCACAGAACAGTCGATCATGCCCATGTGCGTCCTCCACGCACCAAGTAGGGATCACGATGAAACTTTTGACAATATTTCAATCACTAGTCGAATGGTCGAACTCTTCAACATAGCCTTCAAAATATCATCTCGGGTTTGTAGAATCTATCAATCACATGATTGAAAGGACAAGCAGAGCCTACATGAATTGATTTTGATCTAGTTATTTACAGGAAAAAAATAGATATTCTTGTGTGAAGAATATCTATTACAACGATAAGGTAGAGGTGGCTTCAAGTTAACAACAACGATGGCATCATTCTCTCATCTCCTAGAATAAATATGCCATGGGCGTTATTGTTGTCCACATTACCATCACCATTAGTGATGATATTTGTATTTTCATTTGTGTTACTTTCAGACGATGGTTGTGAGTTTGATGAGTGTTGAGGAAATGGAGCTCGGTACATGAAATTCATGTATCCATAAAAGTTCCCAATGTTACACCACACGTACCAATTTGAAAAAATCATAAAGCAAATTTAGGGTTGCCAATTCATCAACACTGATTTTTTCTTTGGGCATCTCTTTATAGTAATTCAATAACTCGATATGTTCAAAGGAACATGAGAGTTGATCTAACAATGTCTTGATGACACTCATATTTATACATTCATTGATTTCGAAGATACTATATGCAATCAAAGTATCTGGTTTTTTTCATATATTTTCTTTATATCAAAACAATTTGTACTTTATTACATTCAAATGCTTGAAAAAACTTATTTATTTTTACTTTTTGGCACATAGGCAATATGTATTATATCACATTCAATGGAACTCTCCACTTGGATCTTCATATGTGGAGGCTTATTTTGTGTGGCTCTCACCACGAGGAAAAAGGTTGTTCCAAGATCTTTTCAACTCAACAATTCCACGAGCATCTATTTCAAATCTTCCATCGAAGATCAATTTTCTAGCTTGTCTCCTTAGCCTTGTACCATATTTACTGCAAAAAAATATTCAATAAAAGAACAAAAGGATACAATGGAAAATGCAAACATTACACAGAGATTTTTCCCTAGAAAAACTAGCATATTCTATATTCATTCATGGTGATACATTGTTTACAATACAATATACATATAGGAGCCAACTGCATCCAAAACCCTAACCCAATGACCTGGATTAGTCAACAACCCTAATTTCTTAACCGAAAATAGAAAACCATCGGCAAAAAACCATGTTCTGAAAAACCACCTAAATATGTCACATGTTTCCCGAGGCAAAAAAACCAAGTGCCAAAAAAACACCTACTACTTGTGCAAAGACTATAACACATACCTAACACAAGTCACATGGAAATAGAACCAAATTGTTGTAGTCCAAGAAATAACGACATGCATTCAAGAAGAGAGAGCTACATTATAGGATAAATAATGGGGAAACACATACTAAAGAAGAGAGAGAGATTTGTGGGAAGGATATTCATCCGAGTTTGTATTCCATCTTCATGAACATTTATACAATAGAGAGATGGTTGAAGTAGTTGTATCTACTCCAACTAATCCTTCTTTAGGTTATTTTATCCTCTACATGAATTTGCATACTTTATTACATGTATCCATACATTATTATGCTAGTGTATAATGTATGATGGCATATTACAAGGGCCTAAAACGCCTCCCAACATTGTGCCTAGAATTCTCTTCAGATGCAACACGAAAATGCTCCTCCCATTTCTCATGCATGTAAGTCCATTTTAGAGCCACAATATGAACCTATTTATGATCCACCTCAATTCCCCTCGTAAACACCCTCATTTACCTTCAGACCTCAACCAACTCACACATTGCACATCATTTGTGGCCTCCATGAACCATGGTTGCAACCAATCACCCAAGAAACATGACGCCATGTAGAGTGATGAATGAATAGAGAAACCCTTTGATAGAGATATTCCTACACATAGATTTATGTGGTGGAGATGGACTCCTACACCAATAAGTCCCACCAATGTAAGCCCCAAACAAATCTTTAATACAAGTGATCCACCATTACGATGTATGAATTGGGAATGAGGGTGGCATTAAATTTTCATAATGATCATCATGCATGCTCTTCCATTACTTGTCCTTGATTCAATATCCATTAAAATCCATGATCCATATTGGATCATTATAGTATTTTTCATCTATCATAGTACTTTTGGGTGGAAAAAATCGAGGAATCAACTTGTAGGGCCATTTTAGCGGCTGGTCCAAATTTGGAATTTGTGTCCAAAAAATCATTTAAAATATTCTGAAGCCAATTTGAGGCATCAAACAACACTTTTTTGTGGTCAAAACCTTACTATGAAGGAATATTATATATTTTACACATTGATACCTTTCCAATGGGGCAAGAATTGCCTCAATCGAAGTTCGCATGCAAAAGTTATGTCTCCCACAAGTTGACCTATCATATTGATCATCATGGTGTGAGTGGATGCCACATTAGACTCCATCACTTAGACATATAGGGATTGCCACAGTGTGTATTTTCTAAGAAAATTATAGAAGGTCCAAAATATTATCACAATTGAGGGTTGAGGAAGTCAAAACTCTACCCCTAAATGGCTATCAGGTGATGTTAAATATCAAACCACTAGGAGAAGAAGGAGTTCCATTATATGTTATTGTATTTTGTTCCATAACAGAGTAGAACAACTGGTAGTAAAAATATAGAGAGAATAACAGAGGGGTTTTTTTTTTGTATAATCCTACTAGGCCATAGGTTTGAGATAACTTCATAGAGAGTGTCTTCTCCTTTGTACTTGCATTATTTCCAAACTAGAGAAAAGAGAGTAGAGAAACCTCACCTTCTAGTTGAGTTTTCTCTCGAAAGGGTTTCCTAGAGAAAATATATGTGTTATTTTGTGGATGGTGTGTGATTGTATTTTATTGTTCTTTATTTCACGTATTTTATCTGTTTCATGCATAAGCAGAAAATTACTAACTTAAGATTCTAGAATATAAAGGAATTTAACCTTCACAATGTAGATTTCAGTTTTATTTATCAGATCTGTTGTGACGAATTGTTACCGTGGAATATACACAATAGTTTATAGATCATATTGGTATGAGAGCATGTTTTCTTTTGGGTATTTGTGGGAAGTTGCAAGATACAGGATTCCTCTTAAAGAGAAGTTAGAGAAACCCTATCCATGGAAGATGAGTTTGTTCATAACAACCCTTAAGATCCAAAAGAAGAGATATCTAAGAGGTTGGAAGCATAGGTCACCAATATCAGCCGCAATATGAACCTCCTCATGGAAACTATAGAAATAACTATTGGATTGTTCAAATATGATGGAGGCTCTAACTCAAAGATCAGATCGAAGGAGAAATCGGGATATCAAGAAGACTCGAGAAAGGATCCATGGAAAGAAATCGAGAGAGAGCAGTAGAGTTTGAGTGGTGTTAACCAATCACAATCCATATTCAAGATGGAAGAGAAAGTGGACATAATTCATACCAAGGTGAGATAGATGCATTAAAAATAAATCATTGGTTGTAGCAACTAGAAGTTTATTTTATCATTCACCATATAGATGAAGAGCAAAATATTTCATTTGCTAGATGGAAGTTAGAGGGCCATGATTTAACCTGCTAGGAAATCCATAAGAAAAAACTTAGGATATAGGGTGATATACTAGTAACTAGGTGGGAGGACTTCAAAACCCTCATCAAGTCCCAATTCTACCCTATCATGTATGTAGAGAACCAATGAATCCAATGACACTACTTTAGGAAGAGGCAGGGGCAGAGTGTACAAGACTACACTATCGAGTTCAAGAAGATGTCCATCATGTTGGGTATCTCTTCTAAGAACCTAGATGTACTCCTCAAGTATATTGTGGGTATACATAGTCATCTTCGAAATAAACTAATGTTTTTCAATCCTAGGACAGTGGAGGTGTGTTGGCACCCAAATTTTTGGGTTCATTTCGCATGCATACACAAACGAAGTTGTGCATGCTCAAGTCCAAGTTTTTTATGCACCCATTCCAGTTTTGCGCATGTTGAATATGAATGCGTAGAGAAAGGAAAAGAGTGTGTGTCAGACCAAGTTTTGATATTGCATGCCAGGCCTAAAATGTTATCAAATGTGCACCAACCCTAGTTTTGATGTGCACCGAAAATCAAGAAGATACAAAATGGAATCAAGAAAGGAATCATCAGGAAATCCTCTCAAATGATTATTTCCAGTAGCAAAATGGATAATGGAGCTGACAACAGATGAGTTGGTGAGCCAGTTAATATTTCCCTTATTCATGAAGGCTATTTGGACTGCATGCAGGTGCCAAAAGCATGTGATAAAATTTTGTCAATATAATGAGTGGAGCTTAGCAGAAAGAGACAGATATCCCAAGCAGAGAAAGCTATAAAAGGAAGAAACGACAACAAAAGTAGAGTTCAATGGTTAGATGATGAATATTGAGACACTCTCATAAAGGATTCAGAAAGTTGTAGTGTATCGAGCTCACTCTGAGCCTATGTAATGTTTCAATGCTTCTGAATATAATTATGAGTCTATCATATGTCTAAGGTCTTGAGAGAATGTGCATTACATGATGTGTTGTATTTCTGAGGAACTATCTAAAGAATATATGAAGCTCTATTGTTGTCTAATATATCCTTCTTAATGTATATTGTGTGTTCTGGAATGAAAATAATAATAAATTTGTGGTGGTTTTGATCTATTGTGTGTCTATCATGTGTTATTTGGATATGTGTTTGTATTGTTTTACTTATTATCTCAGTAAGTCGTCGAATATGGAATATATGAATTCCATCCCAGATGGGTCCTAATATGTTTATTCCTTCATCCTTGACACAATACCTTATGGTCTTTTTGATCCTCTCTACATCACGAGTGAGACCTTCCTCAGCATTGGCTAAGGATTGATATTTTGATGCTCTAGGGTTTTTGTTGGTCAACTCTCGACAAACCCTGGGTATAAAATCCCTAGCATTAAGGGAACACACAAGCATGAACAAAACACCAACACATGGTTATGGTGTTGGGACTTGAAAGTATTGTAGGGAATGATGAAGGTAAGAGATGAGGTGGTATCCATCTTGGGAGGAAATTCAAGACTGACTAATGAAAAAATAGCATGAGTTTTGCTTGCGAGAAAATCAAGGACTGAGAGTGAATGTGAAGCAATGGAAATATAGGTATCTCTAAACTGATATGCATGAGTTTTTCTTTGTTGAATTTCCTTGTATGTTGTATGAATGGATGAAAAGTAAAATTTATACCAATTCTATTGTATGACCTTTAGAACCCATGGTTTGGGATCAAGTTATGCTTGATAGATTGAAGGTGTTGGACAATAAGTGGACTCAGGCCATTGATGGTTGGTTTTCTCGAGTAAATGAGGGATATATTATTAAGTTTTTTTTGGAGTACATTGATTCTTTCGGTGAGGCTGAAAGAAATTTCATGGAAGATCCGAGGAAACAAATGCTAGAAGAGATCCCACTTTGAATAAAAAAAATTATTCATGGAGAAAGGGTTGATGTGCATGGAGCCTGATAGAATGGTTGAGTAAACTCCCCTAGCACCCGGGGGGGGTTTACAAGAATGTGGGGAAATGAGAGAGGAGATGGATCCATTGAGGAGGATCCAGTCACTATAGAGATGAGGTCAGGAATGGAATGGACCCAAAGAAGCAAAGGAGAAAAATATTTGAGAGATATGAAAGAAGAGTTGAGATAAGAAGAAAATTAGAACAAAGAGGTGGAAAAGAGTTGGATAGAGGTGAACGACGAAGTGTCATGCCCGGGATGAAGAGAAAATGAACCGCACCATGTGGTAGTGTAGAAGCGTATGTTGTTCCATAGAGGAGCACATATTAGGATAGGCCCGCAAATATGCATGGCATTGAGGATAGGGTGTCTAGTGGGGATATCAGTAGTAGTGGTAGTGGTGGTGGTAGTATTAAAGTACTAGATGATGAATTTTTCACCCCTTGGATATTGTAGAGTACTACAAACTTAAAGGAATAAAGTGTATAGTAGTGATGCATTGATAAGAGAAAAATATGGAGCATAGAGTAGTCGTGTGTTGTTAGGAGAGAAAGATGGTGCACAAAGTAGTGGTGATTCAATAGTAGAGGAAGATGGAGGCTCCCCTAGTGGTGGGGGAGAAAAAATGGCAATATTAGATGTTCTTGTGCATGTTAACCCCCACAATGTCTGAAGGAGATAGACTTACCACCCCCCCCCTTTGAACCCACCCCCTTGCGCATTTGTAATCAAGAAGAAAGAATAGCAAATAGTGAATTGAATTGATTTGGAGGAGTAGAAGAATAAATAAGAGAAGAGAAGAGACAAGTGAAGAAGAAGGTGAAGTCAGTGCCACTTCACCAAGAAGAGTATCAGTAGCACAAAGTTTGACAACCAACAATCAAAGTAGCAAAGTTGGTCTGAGAGTGACGATGGAGAATAAGGATATTACCCTTAGGTTACATGTGTTCCACGTAATGGGTAAGGATGATGTGGAACAACATTGGTTCATGTGCTAAGCAATATGGTCTGTGAAGAGGTTCACAGATAAAGAAACAAAGATCATGTAGCTAGAGACCACATTCAGGGATAGATCCTTGACATGGTACATGAAGTACAAGGCCATTGCTCCAACGGGATAGACAAGGTCACTAATAGAGATCAAGAAGGATCTACTTAGGGAGTTCCATAAACCTAATTCAGAGTCTCAATGTATCACAGATATAAAAGAAATTAAACAGAAGGAACAAGAAATTGTGTGGGATTATAACCATTGGTTTAAAATTTTATTGAATAGGATAACATTCCAAATCTAGGACGTGCATCACAAAGAATGATTTATTGCAGGGTTACTTCCCTATAGTTGAGTCTTTCTCACTCAACAGAAGGTGACAACTCAAGACGAGGTGGTATAAATTGCAATGCACCTAGAAGCTACGCTAGGAGAGGTAGAGACATCAACGAGATTGGAACATGTGCAGTCACAACTAGCCAACCTGACGATGTAGTTGCAAGATATGGAAAAGGAAAAGGTCATGCATGAACACGTATGGTGTACCATCTGTTGCTCAAAGGGGAATAGAAGGGATGAATTCCATGTACTTCCAAGTTATGTGGTGACAGGTGTGTAGAGTCCATTTCCATCTGGAAAAACATAATGGTGTGAGATATATAGTGGGGCTATGTACCACGCTACTTCCCAACTTTGCAGAATTACCAAACAACAAACCATACTCTATTCTGTGAATTTTGTAAATCCATGGGGCATAATGTCAATAACTGCCACTTGCTCCAAATGATGCAATATAATACTCATGATGCATTTCGGGTGAAAGAGGATAATAAGGGTGGTGAGTGTGGCGGTGCTGAAAGAGGTGGATACTAAGGTGGTCCTTGGGGTGGATATGAGCATGGTCATGACCGAGGATATGGTGGAAGGGGATTAAACCCCACACTTGTTTCAATTGTGGATAAATTGGTCATGTATCAAGGTTTTGTTCCAAACCACGTGTGCTTTGTGCATGCTTCTATAGTCATGAGAAAGTCACCAAAGATTTTTGTGACTTGTTTAAAAAGTGGGAAGACAAGAAGGCCAATTGTAACATGGTGCATGTGGAGCCGCGCAAGAATAAGAAGAAGAATGAGGAGGTTGATGTCTGGGTAGTAACCCAAGGAGAAGTAAAAATAGGAGTGAACTTTGAGCATGGTGAAGGATCAGGTCAAAAGTCAGAGGGGAAGATAAGGAAGGCATCTCATCCCCCTCCAAATTTTGATGCTACCCAACAAAAAAAGTTCATGCACAATGCTTAGAGAGTTATGGAAGAAGAAAGGGTGTGTGAGGAGATACAACACTGTAACTCAGAGCTCATTTGAGAAGGCTCGGATCCGAGAAGAAGTACATAGGGAAATAGAAAGGTCATTGTAGGAATCTAGGATCTACGAAGAGCTACAACGAGTAACACAGAGGTCACTGGAAGAGGCTCTCTCTTGTGAAGAATTAGAGCATGTGACACAACAATATTTGGAGGAAGCTCATGTGCGTGGAGAAATATAGTGTGTGATGCAAAAATCATTGGTTGAAGCTCACAGATAGATCAAGTTGTGATGTGCTAAGTATAAAGCACATGAAGAACAACATCTGGGGGAATTGCAACATCCAGTGCATGCAAAATCCTTGCACGACTTGGGTCGTAAGGAATAACCTAAAGACCAAGTAAGTTATTTATTGTGATGTTATTTATGATTGTTGAATTATGTAGAGGCTGCAAGTAATTTGACACATATTTTAGCTACTTGCATGAGGGAACAACGATTGGAGACAACTATATCATCTCCTCTACCAAATAGATATGTATATAACAATATTACCAACTTAACGAGAACTGTGACTTCAAAACGAGAACTCTAGCCCAAAAAACTCATATTTTTGCATAAAAAACATGAAAATCAACCCCAAATCAAAAAGTGGTGCTACTGGTAGCACCAGTTTTTTTAACGGGGTCAAAATTACAACATTTTTCAAGCATGACCTTCAAAACTTATACAATAGCTTAGAAAACCTTAAAATTAACACCTAAATAAAAAAGTGACAATAACTAAAGAAAAATGTTTTTTCTAAACGTTAAAATTATGGAGAGTCCCCATGATCTTGAAAACCAACTAAGAATCCTCAAGGAGTTTTGCTCCAATATGGGTATGACTGTTAACACTGATAAGACTAAGGTCATGATTATTAAATCCAATAAGATCCCTTATGATACCTTTGCATATGACAACAACAACTTGGAGGAAGTGACTTCATACAAATATCTTGGAATTGATATTCACCACAAGCTCAATTGGAATTATAGCATTGAGAAAAGGATTATTGGCGAATGGCAAGTTTTTTATGGGCTTGAAAACAATTGTAAATAAGTTGATCTTTGGAGTTGGGATAAGAATAAAATCCTTTTTGAGACTCTTGTTACACATGTTATTTTTTATGTATGTAAAGTCTGGGGCTGTAGTATCTCTTGTGAATCCTGGAGAAAGATAGAGAAAATACAAAAGAATTTTATAACCTATAATCTCAAAATTAAATGAAATACGCCCTATCCCAACCTCCTCTTAGAAACTAGTCTCTCCCCCATTGAGAGCATGGCTATGACTAGATACCTAACGTATAAGAACATGTTAAACAACATGGAAGACAAGAGGTTTCCTAAAATTGCTTCAAAATCGAGTCATAACCACCATAGACTAAAACGAGGATGGCATAAAGATGTCAGGTCTTGGCTAAACTATTTGGGAATCATGGAAGACACCATTGTGTAGAATAAAGATACTATAAAAACAAATGTCAAATAAAAATTTAAGGAGAAAATGTTGTGTGATAAAGAGTTAGAGGAAAAAATAAATTAAGGTATTATAATGATGTAATCAACCTTAATCTAGAAGATCAAAATTATCTATCAGTTTTTCCAAGTGTAAAGAAAAAAATAAGCATTGCTAAGATAAGAACAAATTCTCATGAGCTCCATAGTGAAACTGGAAGTTGGTCAATTCCTAAAACGCCATGGGGTGAAAGAGTGTGTCACATTTGTGACACTAAGAAGGTTGAAGATGAAAAGCACTTTCTCTTAGATTGTCGAGCCTATACCCATATTAGATCTCATTTTCAAAATATTTCTCACACTACCAACCTTTCTAACCTCTTAACTCAACAAAAGTATGGTGATCTTAGAAAGCTTCTCTTAATGTTTTTCAAGCACAGAAATAAAATTCTAAAAAATCACAAGTAGTCACTTACCCTCTTAAGGTCCGATAAACCAATTCAAACTTAATGGATGTTAATCATCATCATCATGATATATATATATATATATATATATATATGATATTATATATAATATATAGTTTATATAT
>ML783593.1:17642-29914 GCA_009831015.1 Picea engelmannii
ATTTTAAGATTTAAAAAAAATAAAAAAATAAAATAAAATTATTGTATAAAATAATTTATTTTTAGGATTATATACATAAGTTTTTTGTTTTTTTTTTAACTTTTTAAAAGTGTTTTTGGTCATAAATATAGTTTTTTTCCTCTCTTTTTTATTTTTAATTTTTCTTATTTTTTTATATAATTTTTAATTTTTTTTGTTTTTTGCTCTTTAATTTTTAAAGTTTTTCTTTATTTTTTTTAATATAAATTTTTTTTTAAATTTTTAAATTTTTTTTTATTAATTTCAATTGTTTTCTTTTCTTTGGTTTTTTTAGTTTTTAATTTATAAAAATAAAATAAAATTATATTTTTTTGTTAAATATTCAAAAATAGTGTATTTAATTACAATTATTTTTTATGTATTGAAGTAAAGGTAAACAATTTGTTCCCCGGATGGGGTGTTAGTGGGAGCCACGCGGCGATCGGCGGTTATGAACAACAGTCACCAGGATCCGGGGGCACGTGAAGGGCTCGTGCCACCCTACGCCTGATTTATTAACCTGCAACTCCACACACTGTGCATTAATGCAAGCGTTAATTCGGATGTCCCTTCCCTCCGATTATTTTGATATGGCTGGAATGGCAGGTTTGAGTATTTGTTATTTTCATTCTCCCACAGAGCTTGCTCTGCTCTGGACATGGTGTGACTTTGCACTAAAGGTTTTCGAGGCCGAGCTCAGACCTGCGTATTCCCTGAACCATCGTCCTCGTGCTGTGCTCGGGATTCTTCCTGTTCGCAGTAAGGGCCGGACCATGACGCGTCCAAGGGGAAAACCTCGACAAGGCTCGGCCTAGAAACCACGACGCCCCTCTGTTTCCCCGTCTAATTCGCCCTCCATCACCTCCTCTTCCCAGCACCACTCCAGAAAACCCTCAGCCTACTCCCGTGGCGAAACTCACCTGCACCCTTCCAGCCGAGCTTTAGTGCCTAGACTTTCTAGCTCACCTCGGCGTCATGAACGTAGTCCATCCGACTCGACGTCTGCCAATGCTCCTCACTATGCTTCTCGCGGGGCTAGGCCTCTCCCCAGTGGCTCATTCACCAATCTCCAACTGTGGGATAGCATGACGACCCTCTATGACCTTGTTTTCGACATTCGTCAGGAAGTGAACGACATCAGCTTTCGGCTTCAGGACACCGGAGCAAAAGTAGATGTTTTTCTGACGACTCTCTCCTCTCTGAAGAGCTCGCTCATATTTAGCTCGGAGGAGGAAGTTCCAAGGGAGATGCCGGCCGAAGGAAAGGACGAAGAGATAGAACCTCGGCCAGACGCACAACCACGAACAGCTCCAGGGGAAGAGCCAGCCATCAATAGAGACAGCGACGGCGAGGCTATGGACGAAGTGGAACAAGAGCGCAACGGGCCAGCTTAGCCAGGTTTCTAGATAGTTTAATTTTGTTCTATCAGTAGCTCTTTGTGTCACAACCTCGCTCACCAGCTTATGGGTGATATCGTTGTAACTTTCTTTTCAAACACTAGACATTATTGTGTTCAGGTTTTAAACTGCTTGGATACACGGACTGGTTTCCCCTTTGTTGGGGCAGTCCTGTGGCTCCGCATGGTTTTCTCTGTATTTTGTCATAACTCTCAGTCTCTAGCAGGCTTTTAATATATACCTTACTTACTTACAAAAAGGTAAACAATTTGTTAAAAATGATGTTTTCCACTATATTTTAAATGTATGGAACTATAAAATAATTAATGAGACACAATTATATGAAAAATATTAATTTCAAAAAAGTAAATGGTAAAAAATATTTTTAAGATTGAAAGAAGTATGGAAAAAATGACTAAAAACAACGCTGAAAAAAAAAATTAAAAATTTGAAAATAGATGAAAAATAAGCATTTAAAAAAAATTATTGTGGAAATATTATGGATCAGAAAATTTAAAATATCAAAATATCACCTAAAAAGGGAGGGGGTGCTACCAGTAGCACCATTTTTAAAAACAAGGTAAAAAATGTGACCCTTGAAAAAATGAGAACTCGACAAAGTTCTCATTAAGTTGGTAATATTGTTATATGAGGTCAACAAGAAAAAACACGCTCACGAAGAGTTCAAGATGACAGTAGAACTTGGTGGCTATGACATGGATAGATTCATGTTGGATTTAGGTTCCAACTCGAATATTTTATCGAAGAAATATTGGGAGGTGATGGATAAACCAAAATTGATCTGGTCACCCATCCAACTGCGATTGGAAAATCAATACAAGATCTATCCAATAGGCCGACTAAAGCAAGTGGAAGTGAATATAGTAGGAGTAAAAATAAAGGATGACTTTGAGGTCATAGAAATTATGGATGAATCTAATCCATATCCTGCCTTACTTGACATTGATTGGGTCTTTGATAATAATGTGGTTCTAAATTTAAAGAAGAGGGAGATGTCATTTGAAATAGACACCCTGCACACGGTCGCACCTCTAGATCCATATGAAGGAGACAGATGAAATGACCCAGTGGATGATGATGTGTAGAGGTCGGCTATTGAAAACATCTATAAGATCACAGGGTGTAGGGAGGATTACATCAAACCCACTACAGATGGATAATTAAGCTAGAGAAGTGTGAAGTCTTATGACTTGGATTCTGAAGATGCCATGGATAGATGGAAAAACAAGCTATATTAAGTGTCAACGAGGAGATACATGCATATCTTTGCAGAGGAATGCGGGGAATAATTTAGATTCTATCGGTATGATGGATCAGAATCGGTGGACACATTTATTGCATGGATACAACACATTCCCGAGCATCATAAGGAACACGCTCTTTATATAGTACTCATAAGAATTCTTGTGCGATGGTGGGTTGTGCATCGGGAGTCTTATCATGAATGGGTAGTTGTTGAGGCTTCCATGCAGGAAAGGCTCAGACGAGATGTAGATATTTGTCACTACACTTTCCCATGTGAAAGGAACTGGATAGATAAAAGGAATCATGACACATAATTGATATATGAATGTCTGGCACGTGCTGCCAAAGAAACACCTTATATCCTTGAGTCCATGTTCCTCCACTTGGAAAATCAAATGACCACATGCGCAAGAAATATACATATATACTCTATCCATACCTCCCAAAGAGATGTTCCCTATGATTCTCTCTCCCAACCCCATTGAGCCAATAGATGACTTGGGAAGCACCACAGAGGAACTGGTTAATCAATGGATCTTAGTAGAACCGACCAAGCTTAGTCATGTCCTTCCTTGGAGAAAGATGATCTGTTGCGTTCGCATACAAAAACATGGTGACCCACCAGGGGTTGTTGTGTCGAATTGAGACACACTGGAAGAATCATTGGGGTCAAGAGGAACATGTGTGATGCCCCCGAAGAGTAAATTCGCACATGTGTTGTTGCACCTAATCCATCATTAATTTTGAAGATCTACCGACGACAATAAATTTGTGATCACAACGATCAAGGTGACATGTAGTTCTAACATGTCAACTTCATCCAATTTTGGGAATGTAGGCTCATTAACACCACTGACAAGAGGACGATTTTCCCGATTCAAAGTAAAGCTAAATTTGATTGTAGGAATTGGAAAAAATATTGGCATTAATGCGAGAATGGATGATTAAACTCCAACTCGATAAATCTAACTGTCGAAATGGGGAATGGTACCATCCAACTCAACAAAAAGATGGGACAATAACTTTGCATGCATGATTAGCCAAGTGTCATTATGGCTTCATTATATTAAGAAGAAATCCATCTTTCCACTTCCTTACCTCTTCTCTCCATGTTGAATATGCTCATTCCTCGCCTTAGTAGAAAATCCTTTGTCGATCCAACTATTCCATTCTTCCTATAATAAACCAGCCTCATTGCCACCATTTCTACTATGGCGTCATCAAGCAAACCTAAGGATATTCTATTTACATGTAATTTCCATAACGTGGTAATCTTTCCCCATGCAGCTACAAGTAAAATGAAAGTAGTGATTCCCTTATGTATTATGGAAAGGGATATTATAGCCATTCAAAAAATGGTCATCCAAAGACCAACCTCCTTTCTCAAAGGTACAATTTGAATTTGAACTAAGGAAAAATAATTTCCATGAACAACACAAGGCCACAACTATTGGAGATGACAAATCCAACTAGCCAAATAATACAGAGTCTCCCAACTCTGATGAATGCATTCAACACTCTAGTCATTCTGACATGGAAAATACAACAACCAGAAAGAGAAAGCAGCCATCCAAATATTAGGCCGCAACTCATATCGACATTGACTCTAGTTTTGAAAGAGATCACTCACCTCCACCACACCCAACCCCTACTAAAGAAGAAATTGCAATGCCCACTTCCCCGTCCAAACCTCAGTTTGGGTCCATAAAAAATCATCGTACAACATACCAAAATAAAACCAAGGTGGTTTCCCCCACTCAAAGCCAACAATTCACAAAACTGATGAAGGATATTTGCATGTAGTTGGAAACATAAGCCTCCCAAAATGACATGATGAGGAAGATGCATATTTTGGGCCAACAATTCACTTTAACCTTCCTACCGAGAGCCCCATCCTCATTTAATCCAACCATCGATGTTCTAGAAGCTAGTCCATGTAAAGTGCTAAGTGACAATCTACTCATGGTGATCCCTTCAATATTGACTAGGACAGAACTATACGTGTCATAGATCCCTACAACTCAAATCCAAAGCTTTACCACTACCATGGTCCACGATCTGTGGAAACTCCACCAATATATCAACAGTGAGCAAATCTAGTTACGTCTTCAAGATGAAAAATAACTTTCCAGTCATGTCACCATGAGATCCCAATTACAACAGTGATCCCATGCGCGTCAGGAAGTTGAAAAGGCCCATGAAAATTTACAGGACTTATACATTGTTGAAGTGGTTGTGCATACAAAAACTCAGGGTCAATATGTGGTAATCCTCATCGAACATAGTGAAATGATCACTTCTCGTAACCAGACCTATTCCCAAGTTTACCAACATGAACAAGTGCAACCAGAACTTCCATCCTTGCCAAAAAAGAGAGTGATCACCGATTGTGTTCAGGTTCTGCAATCCCAAAAACTAAATTTTTTTGCAAAGATGCAATAGGTAACGCTAGAGGAGACAAAACTCCAGAGGCATATAGTTCATGCCATAGAAGCCATCCAGGAGGGTTGAAATCGTGCCCAACATTTCGCTGCTATGGTTACACAAATATTTAACTTGTGGGATCATTTACAAATTCCCCTCGAGCTCACTACTATCTATGATAGGGCTTAAGAAGTGGAGGATGAGATCACACATCATAAATGTGACTTGGGTTCCTTTCCTCTTGGTGAATGTGTCGTTGTGATGCTTGTCATTGCGGAAAAAATAAAACAAATTACTGCAACTCAGGATAAGCAGTAGACTATGGCAGATATGATCACTTCTATGGCCGATACGTCCTTGGTCGGGTTTACTCATCTCTCTGACGTGCAAGTTTCTAATGGCCCTCTCATCAAGCAACTCAACAAAATAGACCTGATAGTCTCTAAAGTTACAATCATGTAATCTAATGTGGCTTTTCAAATTACACAAGATCTCAAGGGATACTTTAATGAGCTCAAGTTCCACTTTAAGGTTTTTGTGCAGGAAATCAAAAGCGATGTGTCATTCATTGAGGTAGTAATTCCATGAATTTTTTGGCTCTAGGACAAGCCAAATAATATTGGTGGGGGCATGTTGGCACCCAAAGTTTTGGGTTCATTTTGCATGCACACAAAATGAAGTCCTGCGTGCTCAAGTCCAAGTTTTGTGCATGCCCATTCCATTTTTGCATGTGTTGAAGTTGAATGTGCAAAGAAAGGCAAAGAGTGCACATCAAACCAAGTTTTGCTATTGCACGCCAGGCCTAAAAGGTTATCAAATGTGCTTCGATACCAATTTTGATGTGCACTAGAAATCAAGAAGACACACGTTGGAATCAAGAAAGGAATCATCAAGAAATCATCTCGAATGATTACTACCAGTAGCACAAGGGATCATGAAGCTAACAAAAGATGATTTGGCGAGGAAATTAATATTTCCCTAATTCGAAAAGGATGCATGGACTGTAGAAAGGTGTCAGAAGCATGTGAGGAAGTATTGTCAGTATAACAAGTGGAGAATATAAGAAAGAGACAAAGCTCCCGAGAAGAGAAAGTTGTAAAAGGAAGCAGCAATAGTAGAAGTAGAGTTATATGTTTAGATTATGAAGAGTGAGACACTCGCATAAAGGATTCAATTAATCATAGTGTGTCGATCTCACTCTAATCATGTGTAATGTTGTAATTCTTTTGAATACAAATTTGATTCGTTCATATGTAGAGGACTTAGCACCAAATTCTCAGGAAGAGTTAGTAGAGGACACAGTTTTACATAAGAGGACCAAAAATACAAGACAAGGGTAGCATTATCTTTGGTAGATTGGGTTGAAAGGACAACTTCCAAGCAAAGAAAAGTGGTACTATATGGAGAAGGTAGAGGAAAAATTTCCTCACCTCAATTAGTAAATCTTTTGAGGACCAAAAGCCTCCCTAAATGAGAAAGTATGATCTATATTGGATAATTATATTATTTCTCGTCTATCTCATTACATTATGGGTGGAAAAATTGGAGGAATCATCTTGTAGGGCCATTTTGACAGCTAGTCCAAATTTGGAATTTAGGTCCAAAAAACCATCTGAATATTCTCGAGCCATTTTGAAGCATCAAACAATAGTTTTTTATTGTGCAAACATTATTATTGAGAAACATTCTATATTATACACATGATACCTTTCCAACAGTGCAAGAATCACCTCAATTAGAGTTTGTATACGAAATTTATGCCTCCCGCAAGTTGACCTACCATATTGATCACCATGGTGTGAGTGGATGCCATGTCAACCTCCATTACATAGACCTATGGGGCTAGCCACATAGTGGATTTTCTGATAACAATCTATAAGGTCCAAAACCTTATCATAATTGAGGGTTTACGAAGTCAAAACCCTACCCCTAGATGGCTATCGAGTGATGTTAAATATCGGTCAACTAGGAGGAGAAGGGTGTCCATTCCATGTTATTGTATTTAGTTCCATAGTAGAGAAGAAAAAATGGGAGTGGGAAATTAGAGAGAATAACATATAGGGTTAATGTTTTGTAGCAACCTATTGGGCCATGGGTCTCAAGTAACTCCATAGAGAGTGCCTTCTCCTTTGTACTTGCATTATTTCCAAACCAGAGAAAAGTGAGTAGAGTAGCTTGACCTTCTTGTTGGGTTTTCTCCCATAAAGGTTTCTTAGATAAAATATTTGAGCTATTTTGTGGATGGTGTGTGATTGTATTTTATTGTTCTCTATTTTTCACTTTTTATCTATTTCATGCAAAAGAACAAAATCAGTAACTAAAGATTTTGGAATCTAATGAAATTTAACCTTCATAGTGTAGATTTCAGTTTTATTTATCAAATATGTTGTGAAGAATTATTTTAATGTAATATCCACGACAATTTATTGATCACTCCATGTGATTAATGTCACAGAATAAAAACATATCTTGATATCCACCCCTTTATAGTTATTCCTCCCTCTGTATGAGTTTTTCTTCTATTTTAAAAGCCATCAACCCTTTTGTTGAGATAACAAAGATCTTGAAAACGTAATATGGAATCGACTTGTTCCATGATGTCATAAATTATCTATATATTCCTTTTAATCCTAAGGAATAAGGAATAGAAAATTTAAACAAAGAGACTTCTCCAATAACAATAGCACTCTTAATGCATCTACCTTTAATCGATAGAGTCCTTAATAAGTCACTAGAGTTTCAACCTCATTCTTTGAAGCAATCTCGAAACCTCAAGTATAATCGATTTCCTCTTTTCCTCCTAAATCAAATATTGATATATATTATATTATGTGTTGAAATATAAAACAAATTAATTTACCATATACATCATTAAAGTAAAGTTATATGCTTTAAAATAAGAAAAGTTAAAAGCATTCACTCTCGAATCTACTAGTGGTTCCTTAAATTACACAAATGCTTAATATGATTATTTTGTATGTTCAATTCAATTATCACAATCCTAAATTTTATTTTAAATTCAACGATGACACCTAATTGGCTATGTTGATTTAGACTAATTTTCAATTTATTTACATTAAAAATTTAACCCTTATTTACATTAAAAATTTAACCCTAATGATATTTAAGAACTTAAAATACATTATTGACCATCCATGTCTGAACAAAAAAGATGTGAAATATATTATTTATAGAAGGAAATATGTGACTTACTCCATTATAGAAGTCAAGTGCATTAGTGCCCAAATTGAAAATTGTGTCACTAAGTGTACTTATGATGTTGACTTAATGTGTCCTTACCAAAAAAAAAAGTTTAAACATTATGTCACCTTGACTTGAATTTGATCCACAACATGGTTAACCAAAGCTTTTGAATTTGATCCACAACATGGTTAACCAAAGCTTTTCTTTTATTTGTTTGATGTACAAAATGCAAATAATAAATTAGATTCACCATTCACACGTGAATCTTGTTCATTTTGCTAACCAGTTTTGTTCATTGTATAGATATTTTCTAGCGATTTGTCAAAAGTGCATACACAAATATTGACAAATTCACTCCCATATATCCAAACCATCATTCATAACTTTCAATCAATATCTTAATTCCAAGAGATGCTTTACATCAGGATTTTAACTTTCTTTTAAAATGGGGTCCATCTTTTGGGACATGATATTTTGGAGCATCTTGGGGGTAAAATCAAATGAAATATAAAGAAAATAAAACCTAAACTAATTATGATAAATTTGATTTGTTTAATAATATTTTGTAAATAAGTATGGGATTCAATAACAAGCACTTTGTTATACGAAAGTATTTCAATGCCAATGACTTTATTGGAATGATGCTTCATCAAGGTAACATTTCCCCCATTAAAATCGATATCTATTGAAATAACCAATTTTGATCAAGGTAACATTTCCACCATTAAAATCGATATCTATTGAAATAACCAATTTTGTAGCCACTAACAATTTATTTATTAATTATTTGCAAATGACTATTTTTGGAAATACTTTATGGGTTTTCATGTTCATATGTCTGAGTTTTCAGGTACACTAATAAATGTGTGTTTGCAATAGGTACATGAATGAGTTATGGATGATATTACTTGCTATGGAGTGTATGTTTGTTGCTAAATGATTATTTATGCATTTATCAACGCATAATTTTTTTCAACACTTTTTCACATTTTTTAAAGTTATAATCCAAAGGGTTAAATAGGTTGCAAAGTCATTTCAAATATGTAGCATGTTATGCACTCATAAAATCAGTTAAAAGATTACACAATAGATAAAAACTATTCAATAAGGTGCATAGGTTTTCCCATTACATTAACCCCACTAAGAAGGACAATGGTCTCATGAGTAATATGGACCTAGGATTTATATCAGCCCATTGATGTAGTCAACAAAGGAGGAAGATGGACTTGTGAATACTTTACAAAATCCCATCGATTTATCCAATAAAGAAGGATAGTACGCTTAAGAATATGTTTAATCAACAACCCACTAAATTCATATATAATTTGTGTGAGGAAGCTAATGATTCTTCAGGGAAAATTAGTTGGGACAAATATTGGAACTCTAGAATCCTTTAGGCATCCAAAAACTCCACATTATAAATACACTCATCTATAACTTGATTTAGGGTAGATTTTGGACCTTTCACAATTAGCGTTAGAAATATAAAATGCAATTTAAAATAGATTTTGGACCTTTCACAATTAACGTTAGAAATATAAACTGCAAATCAAAAGTTGTACTCTAAATACATTTTCATTGATGAAATAAAACTTTTGTTTTTCTACTTAAGTTAAAAGATACCGTTAAAATATACCATAAGGATTCATTAGTCCTCTTCAAATGAGGTCCCACTCGAAGAGGGTTTGTCATTAAATGCACCTCTTTGTGTATAATTTGTATCTACATATTTATTATGTAGTAGTGCATTTTACTATTCCTCTTTTTATGTTAGCTTAACATTCCATGTTCCATGATGGATAATTGAGGAATCATATTATGTTTTATTTTAATAGTTATAAAATTAATTTTATGAGTTAAATATTCTTTTCCATAGCATTCAACTTGTTTTTATTAGAAATTAGTTTGGTTTCCTTCGACATTTAAAATTGTTTTAGTGGTTCTTTATTGTCAAGCATTATACTTTAAAGTGTGAAGAAGTCATGTAACTTTATGCTTGAAAAGTCAAAGGGACACTTTGTTACTTGGATGACTTATGTTATTGAATAATTGAATCTTTGTTAGGATAGATTAGTTACATTAGTTTCATTTAAAAATAATTAGTTTTATAGTACTTATAATTAGCAATGCAAAATTAATTCAACAACATTTTAAGTTTTAGGGGTTGTATAAATAGTGCACAACACTTCACAAGCTTATGTACCTTGGTCCATAATTGAAGTTTAAGTTAGGGGATTTAGAAACTCATAAATTGTTGTAAATATTTAGCTCACAATTGCTCCAATGAATATTGGAGCAATTCTTAATAAGGATGAAATAGTAATTCCATATGTGCAACCCTTCATAAACATATAATAGGAAGTTTTATCTACTTAACCATTACTATACATTATATGAATTACACAATTAGTTCAATGTCTAGATACATACTAGGTATTATAGAAATTCACTAGAAAATAGATAAACATATCACAATATATGTGAAAGGATATTGATATAGGGACTTTAATTTTGCCAATGGAATTGTCATTTGGAATTAATCAATTTCATAGATTTTAACTAAGTTTCATGTATGAATTATATGAAGTTCACATTTGGTTTTATGTTTCATGTTGGTTTAGATATTATGATTTGGAGAACTAATAAGAAGCAATATGGTTTCTTTATCTTAAAAAATGATCAAGTACACATTTGGTTTCTTTATCTTAAAAATTTATCAAGTACACAATTGCGGTCAATGTATCATGTGAGTGAATTTGGCTAAGGCAATTTGTAAATGAGATTGTCTCAAGGATTTGATTAGCATCTTAGTTCTTGCTCTAAAAACTAGTTCATTAACAATCTTGTATGCTTCTATGTTTTCATTCATAATCCTATCTATCCTTCACAATTTTGTACTAGTTATTTCAGTAGCAATATATAGTATCATGATCCTACAAATATAAATGATCAAGATAGCATTACAGATATCTAAATTTACTACTACACCAAACTCTATCCCATCCATGAATTTAGAAAAGATGACCAACTTAAGTATGCACTTTCAATATACGCGAAATTATTTCTTCTTGCTAAGCCAACCAAATGAGTAAGGTATAGAAAACACAATTGTGTGCAAAATTATACATCTTCACCACTACTTTTGAGATCAATTTTCATTGGCTTCCAATGTGACACCATGGTAATGAGATCCTTAATATTGATAGTAGAAATCATTTCATATCCTAATTGAATGAAAGGGATGATTAACGTCAAGTATATACCCTTGTATGCAAGGAAAAATTGAGGGGATAAATTTTACCCATGGGTTAATTTTCCATTTTTTTTTCCAAAAAATGATTCATCAATTTCCATTTTTTTCTAAAAATGATTCACCCAAATTCTATAGCATAAAATTATTTTACTTTAGAAATTGCCAAAATTTTATAGAAACTATATACAATCCTTATCAATTTGAATATTTTTACAAATATATCACCAAATATTTAATAGTTGGAATTTTATGAATTAATAATATATCTTCAAATGTGACCTCAAATGTCCTTTAGAATTTCCTTCGGTGCTTTATCCTTCTTCAAATATGAGGACTATTGCATTAAAACAGTCTTGGGAATTGGGACTAAGAGTCAATATGGATAAATATATTGCACTAGAATAGTCTTGAGTATTACATTAAAATAATCTTGGGAATTGGGATTAAGAGGCAATATGGATAATGTCTTGGGGATCGAGATAACACATGTCTTCTCACCTTTTAAGTAATATGTGTGTGTGTGTGTGTTATAAATTTTCATGACCAAACCAATTGGTAGTGTAATAAAAATATAGAATATTGCATGTCCAAGCATGATCCTAAAAACATGGACTTCTATCCCAAAATATATCCATTCCATACATCTAAAAACTAATAGTACTATTATGGAATGTATATATACATACAAACTACCCTAAGATGAACCAGAT
>ML783593.1:30014-47857 GCA_009831015.1 Picea engelmannii
GAGTCCACTTATTGTCCAACACCTTCAATCTATCAAGCATAACTTGATCCCAAACCATGGGTTCTAAAGGTCATACAATAGAATTGGTATAAATTTTACTTTTCATCCATTCATACAACATACAAGGAAATTCAACAAAGAAAAACTCATGCATATCAGTTTAGAGATACCTATATTTCCATTGCTTCACATTCACTCTCAGTCCTTGATTTTCTCGCAAGCAAAACTCATGCTATTTTTTCATTAGTCAGTCTTGAATTTCCTCCCAAGATGGATACCACCTCATCTCTTACCTTCATCATTCCCTACAATACTTTCAAGTCCCAACACCATAACCATGTGTTGGTGTTTTGTTCATGCTTGTGTGTTCCCTTAATGCTAGGGATTTTATACCCAGGGTTTGTCGAGAGTTGACCAACAAAAACCCTAGAGCATCAAAATATCAATCCTTAGCCAATGCTGAGGAAGGTCTCACTCGTGATGTAGAGAGGATCAAAAAGACCATAAGGTATTGTGTCAAGGATGAAGGAATAAACATATTAGGACCCATCTGGGATGGAATTCATATATTCCATATTCGACGACTTACTGAGATAATAAGTAAAACAATACAAACACATATCCAAATAACACATGATAGACACACAATAGATCAAAACCACCACAAATTTATTATTATTTTCATTCCAGAACACACAATATACATTAAGAAGGATATATTAGACAACAATAGAGCTTCATATATTCTTTAGATAGTTCCTCAGAAATACAACACATCATGTAATGCACATTCTCTCAAGACCTTAGACATATGATAGACTCATAATTATATTCAGAAGCATTGAAACATTACATAGGCTCAGAGTGAGCTCGATACACTACAACTTTCTGAATCCTTTATGAGAGTGTCTCAATATTCATCATCTAACCATTGAACTCTACTTTTGTTGTCGTTTCTTCCTTTTATAGCTTTCTCTGCTTGGGATATCTGTCTCTTTCTGCTAAGCTCCACTCATTATATTGACAAAATTTTATCACATGCTTTTGGCACCTGCATGCAGTCCAAATAGCCTTCATGAATAAGGGAAATATTAACTGGCTCACCAACTCATCTGTTGTCAGCTCCATTATCCATTTTGCTACTGGAAATAATCATTTGAGAGGATTTCCTGATGATTCCTTTCTTGATTCCATTTTGTATCTTCTTGATTTTCGGTGCACATCAAAACTAGGGTTGGTGCACATTTGATAACATTTTAGGCCTGGCATGCAATATCAAAACTTGGTCTGACACACACTCTTTTCCTTTCTCTACGCATTCATATTCAACATGCGCAAAACTGGAATGGGTGCATAAAAAACTTGGACTTGAGCATGCACAACTTCGTTTGTGTATGCATGCGAAATGAACCCAAAAATTTGGGTGCCAACACACCTCCACTGTCCTAGGATTGAAAAACATTAGTTTATTTCGAAGATGACTATGTATACCCACAATATACTTGAGGAGTACATCTAGGTTCTTAGAAGAGATACCCAACATGATGGACATCTTCTTGAACTCGATAGTGTAGTCTTGTACACTCTGCCCCTGCCTCTTCCTAAAGTAGTGTCATTGGATTCATTGGTTCTCTACATACATGATAGGGTAGAATTGGGACTTGATGAGGGTTTTGAAGTCCTCCCACCTAGTTACTAGTATATCACCCTATATCCTAAGTTTTTTCTTATGGATTTCCTAGCAGGTTAAATCATGGCCCTCTAACTTCCATCTAGCAAATGAAATATTTTGCTCTTCATCTATATGGTGAATGATAAAATAAACTTCTAGTTGCTACAACCAATGATTTATTTTTAATGCATCTATCTCACCTTGGTATGAATTATGTCCACTTTCTCTTCCATCTTGAATATGGATTGTGATTGGTTAACACCACTCAAACTCTACTGCTCTCTCTCGATTTCTTTCCATGGATCCTTTCTCGAGTCTTCTTGATATCCCGATTTCTCCTTCGATCTGATCTTTGAGTTAGAGCCTCCATCATATTTGAACAATCCAATAGTTATTTCTATAGTTTCCATGAGGAGGTTCATATTGCGGCTGATATTGGTGACCTATGCTTCCAACCTCTTAGATATCTCTTCTTTTGGATCTTAAGGGTTGTTATGAACAAACTCATCTTCCATGGATAGGGTTTCTCTAACTTCTCTTTAAGAGGAATCCTGTATCTTGCAACTTCCCACAAATACCCAAAAGAAAACATGCTCTCATACCAATATGATCTATAAACTATTGTGTATATTCCACGGTAACAATTCGTCACAACAGATCTGATAAATAAAACTGAAATCTACATTGTGAAGGTTAAATTCCTTTATATTCTAGAATCTTAAGTTAGTAATTTTCTGCTTATGCATGAAACAGATAAAATACGTGAAATAAAGAACAATAAAATACAATCACACACCATCCACAAAATAACACATATATTTTCTCTAGGAAACCCTTTCGAGAGAAAACTCAACTAGAAGGTGAGGTTTCTCTACTCTCTTTTCTCTAGTTTGGAAATAATGCAAGTACAAAGGAGAAGACACTCTCTATGAAGTTATCTCAAACCTATGGCCTAGTAGGATTATACAAAAAAAAAACCCCTCTGTTATTCTCTCTATATTTTTACTACCAGTTGTTCTACTCTGTTATGGAACAAAATACAATAACATATAATGGAACTCCTTCTTCTCCTAGTGGTTTGATATTTAACATCACCTGATAGCCATTTAGGGGTAGAGTTTTGACTTCCTCAACCCTCAATTGTGATAATATTTTGGACCTTCTATAATTTTCTTAGAAAATACACACTGTGGCAATCCCTATATGTCTAAGTGATGGAGTCTAATGTGGCATCCACTCACACCATGATGATCAATATGATAGGTCAACTTGTGGGAGACATAACTTTTGCATGCGAACTTCGATTGAGGCAATTCTTGCCCCATTGGAAAGGTATCAATGTGTAAAATATATAATATTCCTTCATAGTAAGGTTTTGACCACAAAAAAGTGTTGTTTGATGCCTCAAATTGGCTTCAGAATATTTTAAATGATTTTTTGGACACAAATTCCAAATTTGGACCAGCCGCTAAAATGGCCCTACAAGTTGATTCCTCGATTTTTTCCACCCAAAAGTACTATGATAGATGAAAAATACTATAATGATCCAATATGGATCATGGATTTTAATGGATATTGAATCAAGGACAAGTAATGGAAGAGCATGCATGATGATCATTATGAAAATTTAATGCCACCCTCATTCCCAATTCATACATCGTAATGGTGGATCACTTGTATTAAAGATTTGTTTGGGGCTTACATTGGTGGGACTTATTGGTGTAGGAGTCCATCTCCACCACATAAATCTATGTGTAGGAATATCTCTATCAAAGGGTTTCTCTATTCATTCATCACTCTACATGGCGTCATGTTTCTTGGGTGATTGGTTGCAACCATGGTTCATGGAGGCCACAAATGATGTGCAATGTGTGAGTTGGTTGAGGTCTGAAGGTAAATGAGGGTGTTTACGAGGGGAATTGAGGTGGATCATAAATAGGTTCATATTGTGGCTCTAAAATGGACTTACATGCATGAGAAATGGGAGGAGCATTTTCGTGTTGCATCTGAAGAGAATTCTAGGCACAATGTTGGGAGGCGTTTTAGGCCCTTGTAATATGCCATCATACATTATACACTAGCATAATAATGTATGGATACATGTAATAAAGTATGCAAATTCATGTAGAGGATAAAATAACCTAAAGAAGGATTAGTTGGAGTAGATACAACTACTTCAACCATCTCTCTATTGTATAAATGTTCATGAAGATGGAATACAAACTCGGATGAATATCCTTCCCACAAATCTCTCTCTCTTCTTTAGTATGTGTTTCCCCATTATTTATCCTATAATGTAGCTCTCTCTTCTTGAATGCATGTCGTTATTTCTTGGACTACAACAATTTGGTTCTATTTCCATGTGACTTGTGTTAGGTATGTGTTATAGTCTTTGCACAAGTAGTAGGTGTTTTTTTGGCACTTGGTTTTTTTGCCTCGGGAAACATGTGACATATTTAGGTGGTTTTTCAGAACATGGTTTTTTGCCGATGGTTTTCTATTTTCGGTTAAGAAATTAGGGTTGTTGACTAATCCAGGTCATTGGGTTAGGGTTTTGGATGCAGTTGGCTCCTATATGTATATTGTATTGTAAACAATGTATCACCATGAATGAATATAGAATATGCTAGTTTTTCTAGGGAAAAATCTCTGTGTAATGTTTGCATTTTCCATTGTATCCTTTTGTTCTTTTATTGAATATTTTTTTGCAGTAAATATGGTACAAGGCTAAGGAGACAAGCTAGAAAATTGATCTTCGATGGAAGATTTGAAATAGATGCTCGTGGAATTGTTGAGTTGAAAAGATCTTGGAACAACCTTTTTCCTCGTGGTGAGAGCCACACAAAATAAGCCTCCACATATGAAGATCCAAGTGGAGAGTTCCATTGAATGTGATATAATACATATTGCCTATGTGCCAAAAAGTAAAAATAAATAAGTTTTTTCAAGCATTTGAATGTAATAAAGTACAAATTGTTTTGATATAAAGAAAATATATGAAAAAAACCAGATACTTTGATTGCATATAGTATCTTCGAAATCAATGAATGTATAAATATGAGTGTCATCAAGACATTGTTAGATCAACTCTCATGTTCCTTTGAACATATCGAGTTATTGAATTACTATAAAGAGATGCCCAAAGAAAAAATCAGTGTTGATGAATTGGCAACCCTAAATTTGCTTTATGATTTTTTCAAATTGGTACGTGTGGTGTAACATTGGGAACTTTTATGGATACATGAATTTCATGTACCGAGCTCCATTTCCTCAACACTCATCAAACTCACAACCATCGTCTGAAAGTAACACAAATGAAAATACAAATATCATCACTAATGGTGATGGTAATGTGGACAACAATAACGCCCATGGCATATTTATTCTAGGAGATGAGAGAATGATGCCATCGTTGTTGTTAACTTGAAGCCACCTCTACCTTATCGTTGTAATAGATATTCTTCACACAAGAATATCTATTTTTTTCCTGTAAATAACTAGATCAAAATCAATTCATGTAGGCTCTGCTTGTCCTTTCAATCATGTGATTGATAGATTCTACAAACCCGAGATGATATTTTGAAGGCTATGTTGAAGAGTTCGACCATTCGACTAGTGATTGAAATATTGTCAAAAGTTTCATCGTGATCCCTACTTGGTGCGTGGAGGACGCACATGGGCATGATCGACTGTTCTGTGCATGTGCTTCATGATACAAGTATTTTCCATCATTCCTCTGTCGTCTCTGGTCGACTTAGAAACTGCATCAAGCCTAGCAGAGTAAGATTGATTTCTTGAGTGATGATGATGATATCCATGTCGATGTTGCCAATTTTATAAATTATAATGTTTTTTTTTTTATAAGTAAGAAATTTTATAAAGAACCTTCAAAAAAACAGAGTTACAAAATTTGCATAGTGTCGTGTTGTAATAAATGAACTCCCTTAGAGGGAAACCAGTTCATCCAACCGGTATTAGGACCAAAGTATCTAGCAATCTTGCAATTTTTGTAAGAATAGTCCAGATATAGCAAACTAAGAACAAGAAGCAAAAAGCTATCCGAGTGGTACAGAGGTCAGACATGACATGTGGATAGAGGTCATACACCTGGCTTGTAGATTTTCCCTCCCAATGGAGAGATGACAAAGGTCGTTGGGTCCCAGGGCTCCTCTTCAACAATTGTCCCCCTCCATTCCATCTATTTCTGCATGGCTGCCTCCTCGTCACCACTTTCCTTTTCTCTGCCAAGACGAGTGCTTCCCATTTCCCTAGGCACATGCATGCCCGATCCTGCTGCAACGTACTCACCGGGTGATTCTTCTGCAAAGGGCATGTACTCCACATCCATGGCCACGTGAATGGCCGGACCCGACTTTCCGTATCCTGTGGGAAACCCCCCGCCCCTTGAGTCACCTGCTTGAATGTACTTTGCTTGAGTGTACTCTGCTGTCCCAGCTGCAACTGGTGAGGAATGGAAGGTCCCCTGGAAAGAGGAGAGGATCTGGAGGTGTGTAGCAGTTTTTCCATCCAGTATCTCAAGTTGAAACTGGAGGTCGTCCAATCTCTGTCAAAGCTCTAAGACCAGACCATGGAGAATGGTGAGGCTATCTTGCAGTTGCAAATCTTGGACAGAGTTTGAAAAGGAATGTGGCCCCGATTGGGTTTCTGGGAAAAAGGGTGGGCGAGTGTAGGAATTCTTGGGCAGGCCTGGTGCACTAGTTGGTGAGTTCGGTGGGACTGCAAGAGGCGACACTGAAGAAGAAGCCAAGTTGGAGATGGGTCATGGGTGAAAACCCAGTGAGCTATCGAAGAGAGCCAACCCTCCGATTCGGGAAGATGGAGGGGAGGAGGGGGCGCTTGGGAATTGCTCAGGCTGAGACTGCGAGGAGTGCGAGGGGGATGAACCAGGAGAAGAGCCCGGGGAAAGTGCAAGCACCGGAGAGAGGACTAGTGGAGGTAGAAGTGGTTTCCAGGGAGAGCCTCGCCTTGGCTTACCTCTTTTTCTTGGCATTCTAACATCACAGGGGGAGAAGGGAAGCATAGGGGAAGGGATCGGGTAGACAATGAGGAGCTAAATATGAAGCTAGTTGCAGGGGCATGTAGCAAAGGAGGGAGAATGGAATAAGGCATGAATTCATAGTTGAATAAGGAGGCGATGTCTCATGTGTAGAGGAATGAAAAATTCATCGAGTTGAGCCATGGACGAGACAACAGAAGCAGGCCAAACGCACCAGGAGTAATGGTGCCTGGATAAAAGCAAGTGGGATTTAAATGCATGGGGGTGGCAGTGGGGTGTGCCACGCTTCAATCACATGGCCCTCGCCATGCTGGCCATTTCGCAACACCTCCGAGTGCCATGTGTCCCGCATTATCACCCCATCCGGGGGTATACATTATAATGTTCAAAGCCATTACAACATACTTATTATTTATTATGAGCTTTATTCATATTATTATGAGAATTATACTCAACTCTAATAAAGAAGATAAATTCTTTACAACCATTCAAGATACACCCAATTAACATAAAATCTCTCTCTCTCTATATATATATATATTAATATATATATATTAAAAACATCACATTAAAGAGTAAAAAGTAAAAGACAAACCATGCAAATTAGAGAGTAAGAAATAAACCATGCATCTTTGGATATTTCTTTTCAGATTTTCTAACTTGTAATGATTACTAATGGTACCTACTAGATCGAGACCACATGAATAGGGAAACACATTTTCCATGGCTATACAACATTCATATCAACATCGGTTGTGAATCATGGAGGTAGTGAAGCAAGTGGTGAAACAAATATCACCTCGGTCCTCTACCTTTATTTTTGGACGATGGACCATCCACACTTTCCACTTGGAATGTTACCCTATGTTATGGTTATCCACTTAAATATTAGGTTCATTTTTTTTAAATATCGCATTAACACACTTGCTATTTCATTGGTTAAAAAATTGGATTACATAAAAAGGTGAAATACTAGAGTCATATGTATGATAGTCAATTATTATCATAAAATTTGGTGAAGAATATGAAGTCTTCGAGTGAAAAAGAAGTTACATGAAATATAGTTGTGTCAAGTTTAAAGTATGGTCAAAAAATAAAATGAGAATATAATGTTCTCAAAACTGGATTACATAAAAAGGTGAAATATTAGAGTCATATGTATGAGAGTCAATTATTATCATAAAATTTAAAATTTGGTGAAGAAAATGAAGTCTTCTAGTGAAAAAAAGTTACATGAAAGATAGTTGCGTCAAGTTAAAAGTATGGTCAAAAAATAAAATGAGAATATAATGTTCTCAAAATTGGATTATATAAAAAGGTGAAATACTAGAGTCATATGTATGATAGTCAATTATTATCATAAAATTTGGTGAAGAATATGAAGTCTTCGAGTGAAAAAGAAGTTACATGAAAGATAGTTGCATCAAGTTAAAAGTATGGTCAAAAAATAAAATGAGAATATAATGTTCTCAATTTAGTTAATGGAGTCAAAATACAAAGAATGGGGTTAAATGTGCATCTTCAAAGGTAGGTGATCCCTTTCACTCATGTAATGCAAGCCAATATTTAGTTGACAAGATCAGTTCCTTGCTGATATAGTTGATACCTAGTCGACAATAGTTAGTTGATTTTGTAGAAGTATGATTCCATAAAAAATCTGTATTTATTTTGATTCATTAAGTCAAGTCATGATTATGCAAAGTCATAGTCGCGTCCTCTTTCATGTAATATCAAATGCAGACTCTATATATTCTCTTTCATGTAATATAAAATGCAGACTCTATATATTCTTAGGGACCAGAAAATCATAGAGAAGCACAACAAAATTTGATGAGTAGGAGAGTAGTAAAACACCAAAATATTGAGCATTGATGATGAGCATTGATCACAAAATTTTGGTAGCGGTTGAAATCATTTAAGAAAGAGACATCAGAGATCAAACGACAGACACACACACAGACACACACACACAAGAGATTAAATGAAATATGATGACACAAATACTAAATTGATTGAGCCCCCTGGTATAAAATTTGCATTATAGTTCTTGAGTTGTGACCTCAAAAGCCATAAAGTAGAGAAATGTTAGGTTGGCCAAAGCATGGTGTTCCACCGTAAGGTGTGTGTAGGGGAAATATGAGCACAGGTTGGGCCAAACATTGCTCCTAACACACGATGGTGTAACAAGAGATTCAAGAGCACCAGTGTTGGGTTGCTTAATTGAGCGTTGGAGACTCACTAACTGCACATACATTTACCAAATTGAATATGAAGGCTAAAGAGTAGCATTCCATTAGTTATATGCACACTTTCTCAGGATGAGAAAATAATTGAGTGTGAGGGATATGTTGGGAGGCCTTTTAGGTCCTTGTAATAATCGATCATACATTATACATTATCATAATAATGCATTAATACATGTAATACAATATGTAAATGCACGTAGAGGATAGATGAACCTAATGAAGGATTAGTTGGAGTGGGTACAACCGCTCTAACCATCTCTCTATTATATAAATTCTCATGAAGATGTAATACAGACTTGGATGGATATCCTTCCCAAAAATATCTCTCTCTTATTCAGTACACATTTGCCTATTATTTCTCCTATAATGTAGCTCTCTCTTCTTGAATGCATGGAATCATTCCTTGGACTACAACACATATTATAGAGACAGGGACCGAGTTTCATAATCTTGGAGTAAAGGTGAAATAATATTAGGAGTCCATAAGCTCCCAAGTAGATAGGAATCATGCCTTGGGGGAAAAATGGATTTCACTATAGGGTAGCATAGTAATCATAGAATTATGTCTGCATGTGGCAAAGAAGGATCCTCATCATATCCTCAACCATGTAACATACAAGGAATCCATGTATGGGTATGCAAAAGTTAAGGCAGAGTGGGTTCCTGAAGCTCCCATGGTAGTGAATGAGCAAGCACTCCTCTTAGGAGTTTTAAGTACCAAGCCCAACTATGAAAATGACTCACAGTGGCAGGAACGAGTCCCTTGTGGATTTTCTTTTTAGTTCTTTTGACATGTTTCTATGTACTACAAAATATGGTTCATCTTAGGGTAGTTTGTTTGTTTATATACATACCATAATAGTACAATTAGTTTTTGGATAGATATAATGGATCTATTTTAGACTACAAATCCAACTTTTTGGCATCGTGTTGGGACTTACAATCTTCTATATTTGTATTACACTATTGACTAGCTTGGTTGCAAACATTTTTAATACAAATATACATGTTATTGTTACACACAAATTAAAGGATGAGAAGACTTGTGTTATCTCAATCCCCAAGACTATTCTAATGCAATATATTTATCCATATTGACTCTTAATCCCAATTCCCAAGATTATTTTAATGAAATACTCAAGACTATTTTAATGCAATATATTTAGCCATATTGACTCTTAATCTCAATTCCCAAGACTATTTTAATGCAATACTCAAGAATATTCTAATGCAATATATTTGGCCGTATTGACTCTTAATCCCAATTCCCAAGACCATTTTAATGCAATATTCCTCATCTTCGAAGGAACGATAAATTATTGAAGGAAATTCTAAAGGACATTTGAGATTATATTTAGGGAAAAGACTAAATTTTATACAATGAAAATTAAGGGGAGATATACTACAGTATTTGGTCCTATACATGATATAAGAATATATACTTGATGTTAGTCATCCCTTCCATTCATTTAGGATACGAAAAAAATGTATACTATCAATATTAAGGATCTCATTACTATAGTGTCATATTGGCAGCCAATAATATTTGATCTCAGAAGTTGTGGTGGAGATGCATAATTTTGCACATAATAGTGTATTCTAAACATTACTCATTTGGTCGACTTAGTGAGAACAAATACTTTCACATACAATGAAAGTGCATACTTAAGTTGGATATCTTTTTTGAATACATGGATGTGATAGAGTTTGGTGTAGTAGTACTTTTAAATATATGTAGTGTTATCTTGATCATTTATATTTGTATTATCTTGATAATATAAATTATTAGTGAAAGAACTAGTACTAACTCATGAAGGATAAGTAGGATTATGAATTAAAACACATAAGCATTCAAAATTGTTGATGTTAGTTTTTATAACAAGATTTAAGATATTAATCAAAACCTTGTGACAATCTCATTTTCAAAATGCCTTATCCAAAATCATTCACATGATGCATTCAAAGAAACTATGTACTAGACAATTTGTTAATATAAAGAAACCATACTACTTCTCCAAGTCACAATAGCTAAACCAACATGAAACAAAAAACCAAATGTGTATCATTCATACATGCAACCTAGTTAAAATATATGAAACTGATTATTTCCAAATTATAATTTCATTGGGAGAATTAAGGTTCCCATCCCAATATCCTTTCACATATTCCAATATTCTTTTATCTATTTCCAAGTCAATTTCTATCAGATCTACCATGTATCTAGACATTGTACTAGTTGTGTAATGCATATAATGCATAATTATAGTTAAGTATGTCAAACTTCCTACTATCTGTTTATAAGGGTTGCACACATAGAATTCCTACTTCATCCTTATTTAGCTTTGCTCCAATGTTCATTGGAGTGATTGTGAGCTAAATATTTACAAAGATTTAAGAGATGCTAAATCCCCTAACTTATACTTAAATTATTGAATAGGGTGTGTAAGATTGTGAAGTGTTGCACACTACTTATGCAACCCAAAACTTCAAATGTTGTTGAATTAAGATTGCTTTGCTAATTCTAAGTACTAGAAAACTAATTGTTGTTAAATGAAACTATTGTAACTAGCCTATATTAGAAAGGATTCAATTACTATGAAACATGATTCATCCAAGGTACAAAGTTCCCATTTGACTCTTTAGGCCCAAGGCTATAGGACTTCTTCACACTTCACCACTTTAAAATACAATGCTTGAAAGTAAAGAACCACTAAAACAAGTTAAATGTTAAAGAAAATAAAACTAATTTTTGAGGGAAACACGTCTAATGTTATGGAAATGAATATTTAGCATACAAAATGAACAATCTAACTATTAAAATGAAACACAACATGATTCCTCAATATCCATGGAACATTAAATACTGAGCTAACATAAAAAGAGGAATTATAAAACACACGACTACATAATACATAGAAAATACAAATTATACACAAAGAGTTGCATTCACTGAGAAATCCTCTTTAAGTGGGCCGTAATTTGAAGAGGACCGATGAACCCATGTGGTATATTTTAACTTAAGTCAAAAGAGCAAAATTTTTATTTCATCAATGAAAATGTATTTAGACTACAACTTCTAATTTGCATCTTATACTTCTAACCCTAACTGTGAAAGATCCATAATTTACATTAAATCAAGCTATAAATGAGTGTATTTATAATGGGGAGTTATTGAATCCTTGAAGAATTATATAGAGTTCCAAGACTTGTTCCAACTAATCCTCCCTAAAGAATCGTTATCTTCCTCACACTAGTTATCTATGATTTTGGTGGGATGTTGAGGAAATAGATTCTTGGGCACATTATCCTTCTTGATTGTCTAAATTGATAGGATACTATAGATGATTCACAAGTACATATTCCTCCTTGATCAATTGAATAATTAGGATGTTATATAATTCACAAGTCCATCTTCCTCCTTGATCGGGTCAAAGAACCACTGAAAGAGCATACTGACAAGCTCATTGTCCTTCTTGGTTAGGATAAGGTATCCGAGAAAATCTACACACCTTAATATATTTTGAATGGTTTCTACCTATTGTATAATCTTTTAACTGATTTTATGAGTTTATAACACACTAAAAATTGGAAATGACTCTGCAACCTATTCTACCCTTTGGTTTATAACTTGGAAAAATGTGCATAAGTGTTGGTGAAAGATATTATGTGTTGATGGAATGACTAAATAATCATTCAAAAACAAACATACACTCCATATCAAGTAAAATTATCATTCATAAGTCATTAGAAAACCTATTACAAACACACATTTATCAACATACATGAAAACTTAGACATCTCAACACAAAACCCCATAAAATAATGTCAAAATAACATTTTGCAAGTAATTAATCAATAAATTGTTAATGGCTACAAAATTGGTCATTTCAATATATATTGATCTTTAGGGGGACTAATGGCCATAAAAGATGATAAAAATAGGTAAGTTTTGGGTCTCATCATACCCCCCAACTAAAGCATTGCATACTCCATGTGCGACATAAAGAAATAAGGTAAATGATAGCAATACTAGTTGGGTTTATCTAACTATCCCCTATTGTGGAATGATGCCTTTATTAGTTGTTGTAGAAGTTTACTATGGTTCCTCAACTATAGATACATTTTGTAGGAATACCTCTGTCTCTTCATTTACTTCTTCCTCTACTTATTTTTCCTCTATCTCCGATCTATATTCTACCTCTATTTCCCTTTCTTTTGTTTATTGTCTAGATTTTCCCTTCATTTCTTTTTCTTCTCTTGCATATAAATCTAAATCTAAATAAATCTAGTGAGTAATAATTCCCCCAACAATACAAGGTACTAGTTTTCGTTGTTATCCTATATCAATATCGACATCCATTTGTTCTATCGAACACTCATATTGTGACATACTCATCACCCACACTGAGTCCCATCACTGCGGAAAACAACTTAGACTGCTAAAATAAAATTAAAAACTCCCCATACATATAACAAAAAACCAAGGGGTAACAGACCCATAAAAAATACAACAAACAACATGTCGATTTATCTATGCATATACAACATTTATAAATTCATGAATGCATCCAAACCCAATAAAACATAACATGACATTCATATATCATTTACACAGTGGAATAATCATAAATAACACACAAAAAAACTTATTTGTTTACAAATGTATCTCAACTGGATGCATACGAAGGATGAATCTCCCAACCAAGCTCTATTGTTCCAAATATCAATAATTGGCCACCCCTAAGCTAAGGCAATGAGTCCACAAGGAGATATGGCCTTCTGGCTATCCACTCTCCACATACATAACATCCCCAAATCCGAGTTCTACTCCAGCAATGGTTCCAATCCACCAACTCTCTCTCTTCCCCAAAACCTGCACAACCCAAGGAATTGTACCCCCTTCACTGCTCACAATCCCTCAGGTTGTACCATTCATTTATCAGGGCTTCCAGTGCACTTGGTTGGTCAGGAATCTCTCATCTAGGGAATTTAGAAACTCTTAGCTACTTCAGGAGTGCTCACAACATCCTACACTAGCCTCTTGATCCATTTCCTCAACAGGAAACACACTATAGGATTACAACCTATTTTATAGGCACACAGACCTTATTTCCATCATAACACACATAGCAACAACAATTACCTTCAAGCACAACATGACTAGTTTCCTTCCCTTCACTTTGCTCTTCCTTTGTTGCTAAAAAACTACAGGTATAAATTGTTCCTATTCTCCATACAAATTTCCCTTCTTCTCCCTTGATTGTTTGAATATCACTCTTCCCAAGGATGATTGTACTTCAGCCCATGCTCTCAAATAACTATGGGATGTGGCCACTCACAACCACCCTCTTACATGAGTTAAATGATTGGCTTCGAGAACACTCAACAAAAAATACAAGGTTATACACAATGACTATATAATTTCAGGAATGTGGATTGTATTAATACCCATGAATAATTCCCTTTTGGACACCCTCTCTCTCGTGGAATCATATCCCCCCATCATTTTCATCCCTCTCATATCGTAGCCAATGATTACTATTTTTATTAATTATTCCATGCACATAATATATAATTTGTCCCCTGATCATATTAAATCAATATGGGCTCTTCGCCCCAACACATCAACTCACCAACCTAATTCACATTTACACAATTACATTATAATTTTTGAGAATTAAAAATGGGTTGTTACATTCCCCTCCCCTTTATTTTTGCATTGTCCTCAGTGAAAAACACCCTATAAGTGTTCATATGTATTACAAGGTTAGGCTCTCTAGATTTTAATTGATACATAATATTTCCAACCCAACATCACATGTCAGGATTTCCATCCTAAAACATAAAATACATAGGCACTCTAGCCCCCAAAATCCATAAATACATAGGCACTTGGGTCCGAATAACAATATATACATAGGTACCCAGTATAGGGGGATTTTCCCTGTAGTAGAATTGGCGACTCCACTGGGGAGTCTCTCCAGGGTCTTAGTGGGAGATTTTGGTTTGATTTTATTTTTTCAGTTTCTTTTTTAGTTTTCTAAGTTTAGTCAATCAATTAGGGTCTCTGGTCACCTTCCTGGTGCCTACCATCCTTCCTTGCCCAGTTGGATGTCCAAACCTTTTTCTTTTTTGAAAGTTTGTAGAGGTGTATGAGTCATGTCCTATGTATATCCCGCGTACATACACGGTATGCATAGTATACAACCCACGTACATATGCAAGCTGTTGTAAGTTTTAAAACTATGAAGTAAAGCAATGCATATAGATTCTTAAGCAAAACATAATTTAATCAATGGTTCATACACATAGTACACATAAATTTTATACCGGAAACCCTCAACCGGGAAATTTTTTCTTATATTCATTATATTGAATTTCACCATTCACTATACAATATATACAATGTTTTTAGGTATTATGTAGATACAAAAACCCTAATCCCTAAAACCGAGATTTTTTTAGTAAACTGCTAAAAATAGCAAAATCTGCTAAAAATAGCAAAAACCGCAAAAAATAAAATAAAATTCGGGGCGCTGCCCCAAAAGTTGCGTGTAACCAGGGGGAGCATACCTGCCCCCCCTGGGACCCCCCTAGGAAAGAGCCCGACGCAAATGAAACAAACATAGCACTACTATGAGGGATCGTTAGACACAGTTGTCATATCTGACATGGTCACACACACACACATGCAAAGAATATAACACATACCCAACATTCTCCCACTTGTTGTTTTCTTTGCATACAGGGGTCCAGGGGATTATATATTCAACAATCTAGGGCAATAATGCCCATTGTTACTCTACACAAGGAGAACTTTTCTATGCTCACAGACTTTGTCAATGAATCTGCAACATTCTTCAAAGTGTCAACCTTTTTCAGTAACACCTTCTTTTCCTCAACCATGTCTCTCACAAAGTGATACTGAACATCAATATGCTTTGTCTTCGAATGATATGCTGGGTTCTTTGCCAGGAATATTTCACTCTAACTGTCACAATATAATCTCACTGCTTATTGTACCAACCCAATACCTAAACACAATCTTTGTAACCATACTGCTTCCTTGCTTGCATGAGTGGCTGCCATGTATTCAACTTCTGTAGTTGAGAGTGCCACTACATCTTGTCTTTTCCTCATCCAACTGATTGGTCCTCTAAATAGGTTAAACACATACCCACTTGTATATCTTATGTGATCTAGATCTCCATCCCAGTCTGCATCAACAAAGCCATGTATGTCCAACACTCTGTCCAATCCTGGTCTTCCTTTGTAGCACAATCCATAACTGGTAGTGCCATGTAGATACCTCAAGACCCTCTTTACTGTTGTCCAATGCTCCTTCCCTAGTTTTGACATATACCTGCTCAAAACTCCCACTGCATGTGCAATGTCCAGTATAGTAAAGACCATTGCATACATCAAATTTCCAACTGCACTGGCATACAGAACATGGGGCATGTCCTCTTCTTCTTCTCGTGTCTTGGGACACTGATCTACAGATAACTTTACACCTATATGAATAGGAACCTTGATCGGTTTACTTCCATGCATATTAAACCTCTGAAATGTTGTCTCAACATATTTTCTCTGATTCAACTAGAGTTTCTTGTTTGCATGATCTCTTTTAATCTCCATTCCCAGAATGAAGTTAGCAGCACCGAGATCCTTCATGTCAAATTTGGAGGATAGTTGCAATTTCACTTAACCCTTCATGAAGTTAGTAGCATCGAGATCCTTCATGATCCATCTTTTAGAAACAACTTAACCCTTCCACATCCCAAGATTTTTGTTGTCGAGTCATCTCCTAGGAATATATCACCACCATCATATTTTTCATATTCAAAGAACCATTCCCTGTGAGGAGTCATATGGTATGATGCACCTGAGTCGATCAACCATACATCGCGGTCTGCATGTGTACTTGTAGATGCTAGGTAAACATCACCTCCTTCTTCAGTGGAGGTTTATGCCTCTGTGGAAGAGGAACTATCAGATCCCTTTGGTTTTTCAACCTTCTTAGACTTGCAATCTTTCTTATAATGCCCTGTTTTACCACACTTCCAACATTTCCTCAAATATTTTCCTGGAGACTTACATCTACCTGTAGATTTAGATCTCTACCCCGAAAGCTTACCTGGGTTCCTATCTTGGGTACGCCCTCTTACAAAAAAATCATCTGTGCTATGTCCATCCATGTTTTTTTGCCTCATCTCTTCAGATAACAATGATGCAACTACATCCTCATACTTCAATGTAGATTGAGTGGTACTACCTATTGCTACAACCAGATTATCCCAAGAGTCTGGAAAAGAACATAACAAAGTAATACACTTATCTTCTTATGCAATCGTAATATTAACAGATCCAAGTTGACTTACTAGAGTATTAAAGGCATTTAGATGTTCTGTCACAGAATCTCCATCTTCCATCCTAAGATGATACATATTTTATAAAAGAAACAACTTGTTTACTAGGGACTTTGATTGATACAAATTCCCCAACTTATCCCATAGTTCCTTGGCTGTAGATTCTCCTAAGAAATTCAACAACACTGAATCTGCCAGGCAGAGTCGAATAGTACTCCTTGCTCTTCTGTCCAACTTCTCCCAATATTCCTTCGACATAACTGTTTGCACCCAATTCGTCACTGTGTGAGCAAATTATGAGTGCTTACATGCCCAGTTGGGCTCTGCTAGGCATGACAGCTGTAAGGTAAAAGGTTAGAAAGAAAACAACAAATCTATTAACAAGAATTAAACAAGAACTAAATGGAACTATGAGCATGTGAGAAAATGAAAAACAAATGTAAATGGACCAATATCACCAATGTATTAGCTGATCTGATTGATGAAATCCAAAGATACACAATGGAGAAAGAGGACTTGGGTCCCTTCCCTCTCCAATG
>ML783593.1:63157-103217 GCA_009831015.1 Picea engelmannii
GCCCAGTGGGTGCAAAGCGCCTTGTAATTTTTTGGCCATTTTGTATAGTTTTGACCCTTTTGCTGTGCTGTGGAATTAACCTTGTGCCATGAATGACTGTTTTTCTGTGTTGACGATGCAGAGTTCTTGTCGCCCTGTGCGGATGAAATTTCAGTGATAACAATAACAGTAGCTGGTGTACTAGTAGTTTGTGTACTAGTAGGTTGTGTACCAATAGCCTGTGTGCTAGTAGATGGTGTACTAGTAGGCTGTGTACCAGGATCCACAACGATCCATTGTTCTTTATCTACAAGAAGGTCCTCCATCTTGAGCTTCCATAGCTCAAATTTTTTACCGTTGAACTTCTCTATCTCGACTCTAGATGAGCTCGACATTCCTGTTTCTATACTTGAATCTCCACTGCAAAAGCTCCCACTAAACCCAGGTTTATAACAGACCCAAGATAAACTTGATCTATCAAGACCGAGCCAAACCCTCAACAACAAAGGTGTCCCTCTGAAGCCAAAAATGAGCTTTTATACCACATGTAAGTTTTAAAACTATGAAGTAAAGAAACACATATATATTCTTAAGAAAAACAAAATTTAATCAATTACTCATACACAGAGTACACAGGGATTTTATACCGGAAACCCTCAACCGAGAAAACCTTTCTTATATTCATTATATCGAATTTCACCATTCACTATACAATATATACAATGTTTTTAGGTATTCTGTAGATACCAAAAACCTAATCCCTAAAACTGAGATTATTTTTAGTAAACCGCTAAAAATGGNAGAAAAAACCGCCAAAAAAAAAAAAACAGGGCGCTGCCCCGAACCCCGTCGGCCCTGGGCTATGCCCAGTGTCAAATGTTGCACGTAACCATGGGGGGGCATACCTGACCCCCCTAGGAAAGCACCCGACACACATGGCATAAACAGAGCACTACTACGAGGGATCATTAGACGCAGTTGTCATATCTGACGCGCCCACACACACACATGTAAAGAATATAACACATACCCAACAACTGCTTGTGCACAACACATGTCTTTTTGTTTTGGAAGGTTTAAAAAAAAATACTTTTTCTTTCTTGGCAAGAAGCTTTGTGCTTCTCAGGCCTTCTTGAACTCTTCAAGGTCTTTGTTAATTGTGTTTGATTGGGTTAAATATTCAGTTTATCTTTCACTTTATAAAGAACCCATGTTGTTTCTTTATTTTCTTTTATTTTCTTTGAAGGTTTAGGGAGAACTTATAAGCGTTAGATCCTCCTGTGGATTCCAGTGAATCCCTGCATTCATGCAGTGGTTTAAGGTCCATGTTAGTCTTGGGATTATTTTTTCTCTTTACCTTGTTTGTGCTTTGAAAAATGAAAAATATCATTTACTTGTGATTTTCTTTTTTAGGCATTCAAAAAATAAAAAAGTGTTGCATTTAGTTATGCATTTTTGTTTGGTAGTTGTATCATAAGTTGTTTATTACAAAATAAAAGAGTTATTTTTCCAAATTTTCTTCTTTGTTTTTTCCTTGAAAGTTTAGTAGTTTGTATTTACTTTGTAAAATGAAAAAGAGCATTCTAGGAAACTTTTTACATTTTAGGATCTTGGACTATTACTTCGAAAGGTTTTCATTTGTAAATATTTAAAAACCATTTTTCAATAATAGAACCTAGTTTGTTTTTGCATAAATTCTCTAAAGTTTTTATTTCTTCTCTTTTGTCTCTTGTAAACACAATAAGTTGCAGGAACGTACCATTTTGAGTAAATCAAGCCACTTAAAATCAATGATTAACACTTAAAATCAACTAGAATTTTGTTTGTAGGGTTCACCAAGTAGTCTAGGCCTTAGGGCCTTGAAATAGGCGTGGAGAGGAAACTCTTCAAGGCCTATTAAAAAAACATAATATTATGTGATAGGGAGTATTAGAGTCTAGTTTCGTAAGATTCAACCGAGACCCCCCTCTAACACATGGGCTAAACATGTGGTCGCGTAAGGAAAGGTAGAGGACATAACCCCTCCAAAGACGGACCAAGCACAGTGGGGATCATATATTGAGGGTCGTTCTTGGGACTTATGCTGATCACATTTGAATATGGAGCCTCCTAGACCTCGAATCCATTCGATATCCTCAGTTGTCTCCCAGACCATTTTCCTTTGGTACCTTTGAAGGGCTTCAAACTTTGTTATCCTACTCATTATGATTAGCCTGACTCTCGACTGTACCTACCTGGTGATTAACTGCGAGCTACAAAACCTAGTTTCCTATCTTTAGGGACTTACATAGGTGACTGCAAAGGCATACCGAGATACCTAGGGAAGACGTCCGATTTCACTTTGCAGAGTATACTCGGAGGGTGTTTCCATTTTCGAGTTACAATTGCACCGGTAAGTTTCTCTAGTGTCGATTGGTGTAACTGTTCTTCCTGCCAATCAATTATTTTCTTGATTTGTCGTTAGGAACCTTTTAGTGTGTGATTTGTGTTTCATGCTAGCTCAACCTTAGAGTTTCGACTGATCATTTCACAAGGTGCAATATCAACAACTCTGCTATTCAAATAGGCTTTAGGGCCTACCACCGATTACTTTGGAGCCACCTCCGCAACCAATGATACATAGGCTATATTAATAAGGTTCATTGGAAGTGACCGGGCCACAGTAAATTGTACCCAAGCCATATCCTAGAGAAGACTTTCCTGCCTCGGAGGATTCCATCGTTTATGACCTTGAAGTTGGAGGATTCAGGCCCGCAAAACCTTCGATCAATAACTTATTGGCGCCGCTTATTATTCAAATAGTACCTCCTAAGGTGACTTCACATGAACATATGTTTATTATATGAGCGACGATGGAAGCAACTAGTGCTACCTCTTCTAGGAGTCCTCATACTCCCATCTCGTCTATCGTGGGAGGGGGTGTCATGCCTCCTCCCCCACCTCCACCTATCAGGACTACGACTATCCAGAAATCGATGACTTTGGGTAGTGACACAATCCCTTCAATGAATCTGACCATTGTTCCCTCTATCAAGAACATGTTTGGCAATCCCTTTTCATATGGGATGTCGGGTTTCGACTCTAGTTCAATCCTAACCTACTCTACTCTACAGACTATTGGTCTAGGGGAAGGGAGCTCTAATACTCCCTTACAAGGATCTGTCACAAGAACCACTGCCCCATTCAACGTTATCGCTTATGGTGGGGGTCATATCCCTCTTCCATTCCCTTCCCTTGGAGGTGCTTTCCACCAGCCAATTGGGCCTAACACCAACTCTAGTTTTTCAGTGGGGGGAGTCATGGACCTTAGTCCCACATGCCTCCAATAGGGTGTATTCTTTTTATTTGTTCGATGCATTTGGAAATAACCCTTTCTCATTGTCTACCTTCTCGGTAGGGGGAAACCCCATTTTTTGTCAACCAAACCCTATGCAAGGTTTCATTCCTTCGTAGGGAGAAATGATGGGAGTTTACTCCTCACAAGGTTTGGAAATCCCTAATAGGTCTCGTTTCCTTCACAAGGTATGTGCATTGGGGGAAAACCATCCCACACTGAGTGGAACCTTGGGAAGGGTTCAGTACCTATGTGAGGAGAATTTTCTAGGGACATCCCCAACCAAGGTCCTTGGAATACTCTGTAGGGAGCAATCCCTACACAAGGAATGTCATCCAACTACGAGAATCAGTCAATGATGCAGAATCAAACACAAACTCCTTTTACTATATAAGGCCACCATGGTTTCTATCAAATCCCTGCCCAACAACCAAAATTTTCCTTGCAACCCGGTTCCAGCCAAAATCCAGGCCCCTCTTTTCATATTAATCCACCACAACCTAGACTACCTTTCCTAGAAACAATGCATTTTCTAGACTTGTCAAGACTATTGAATGACTCGATATGTCATGATCCACATTGGCCTCGCATGTCGACTAAGTTTCCCTTGGACATCCCTAATTTTGAAGGTAATCCTTGTGAACATCCAAGTGATCATGTTACGACATTTCATTTATGGTGCTCATCCAAATCATTAAAGGATGATTACATTCAGTTTTGTTTGTTTCAACACACTCTAATAGGGGGTGTCGTGAAATGGTATATTGAGCTCAATATCTCGAAGTATGATTACTTTAATGACCTGTATATGGTCTTCTTAAACCATTTATAGTTATCGATAAGATACGATTTCGACACCAATTTGCTGGCCAAATTCGAGAAAAAAAAAGCCGTCCATATCTCGGATCATATCTGATAATGGAGATGAAAGAGATTGATCAAATTTAAGGTCCCTCCCACATTTTTTCTCGAGTGGTTCCTAAAGTCCTTGTTGCCTTGTGTATCCAAAGACATTGTAACGTCTGGGTTTTTTTTTCAAAGAAGAGGATATCATGAGAGCCCAACAACTGGCTTTTATTTACTCTCAATCTGGTATAATGTACGAGATCCTACTCAATGAACCACGATCGACTTTTGACAAGATAAAACATAATTCTAGGCCTCACGCTGATGGCATAGTAGGCTCAGCATAGAGAAAGCCTAAAGAGCAGTTGACTAATCAGTTACAACAATTATTGATTCAATAGACCGTGGCCAGCCGAACTCCTATTTCAACTTCCCCCGTAACCCAAATGTCAGATGTACACAGTGTGAAATCGACAAATCCCAAGAGTAACCAACAAATTGAGGGAAAGAGGAAATTTAAAAAAAAGAAGGGTAAGAAGGATAAGAAGGCTGCAAATAATGTTGGCGAGGTAAAAAATGAAAAAGAGAAAGGTGAAGTTTCTGTGTAAGATTTGCACAGATGACCACTTGACTCACCAATGCCCTCGGCTTGAGGAATCCCAAAAGCTATTGGCACATCAACAACCTACCGTGTTAACCAACCCTTTTCCACAAGGGAAAAATTTGGCTCAAGCGTCCTCATCCACAGACACACCTAGGGGAAATTAGGGAGCCCCCACATCTAATGCTAACAATGGAGCCACAAACATTTATATGATGAAGTCCAAAGCTCATCTACAGACTAGGGCTCATAATTATGGAATGCCAAAATATTTTGAGAAGGGAAAATATGCCTCCAACTCACTTCCTCCTCTTCAAATTAAGAATACTATGGGAGAAGGTATGACTCACATCCCTAAGGGTGTGTTAAAAAAGTATTCTCACAATCTGAACATAAGGGCTGCTAAGAATTACTACGTCATGGAGGATCTGGAAAAAAGTCCTTGTGCAATGCCTGCTCTGGAAGTCCTCTAGAGTTTCCCCTCACAGAGGAAAGCATTGTTGTCTTCCTTGGGAGAGACCGAGACTACTAACTTAGAAAGGATTGTTTTTGAACCTACATATTATAAACCTCATCTTCCTCACCACACCGCTTTTTAGATAGTAGTGGTGTATTCCAAAACATCGTTGACATGGAAAAATTTCCATACGGTGGTTGATGAGGGTGCCTCGACTTGCATGATGTCATTGGAAAGATGGAAGGCCATCGACCAACCTGAGTTGTCTCTGTTTCCCGTGTTTCTAATCACGTTTGATGGTCGATATTTTAGATCACATGGAATAATTCCCTCCTTCCCCGTGCAATTGGAGGGAATGTTGGCATGTTTTACAGGAAGCGTGTGCTTGTCATTAATGGCAAGAAAAGCAATGATGATGACAAATAGGAAAAGAATAAGTTCAAGAGGATAAGTGAACAGTATGTAGAGATCAAAGCTCAGAAGGGAAAGCACATTGCAGAAATGTGATTAGGATCAAAATCTTTGATCATGGATATGCTTCGAGAGTGTTCACGACCGTTGGATCAAATTACGTGAAGGATAGGATAAATGGGGCACAAGGTTTGATAATTGGATTATCCAAATATCCATCAGTCGTCGAATCAAATTAAGTGGAAGGATAGGATAAGCAAATATGGAGAGTCGTTATATTTAATCCAAGGCAAAGCTACATCGCAGACAGATTATGCCGTTGATCTAAGATATTGATCAAGAGAACATCATTTGTTTTGGGTTTAAAGAAGTGAGGAGGTTACGCTCTAGAAAAATCTCACTTCAAGATTTTTCAATTTGAGATTTGAAATTCCTGAAGTTTTGAGAGCTGGAGTAAATTTCAACCGTCAGATCCAGAGGGATACGTGGTGATAGATCGTGAGCTTTGGAGAAATCGCTTCGAGAGTTTCATTTTGAGATTTGAAATTCCCGAAGCCTAGAGAGACAGAGAGCCAAAATAAATTCTCAACTGTCGGATCATCCGAAGTAGATCTCAGTCGTCAGATTGTTCGAAGAAGATCTCAAGCATCATATCATCTGAAGTGAATCTGGGTCGTCTGATCCAGAAAAGATGTGGTGTAAAACTATGGACTCCAGGTAAAGACCCAAAGTAAGCCTCAACCATCCAATTCGAGAGAACACGTAGTAGGAATCCACATACTTCGAGGGGAAGTGAATTTTGACACTTGAGATTTCAGAAGTTCGGAGACCCAAAGGAGATCTTGACCGTTGAATCAAGAAAGGAGCCGCAGAACCATTGAATTGGTTGAAAAGTCAAATTCCTGAAATAGAGGTTGAGATTTTGATTGAGAAGGATAGGTGTCTATGGATCATCGACTTTGGAATATTGACATATGGAGGAAATCAGGGTTTGAGAGTTGAAACTCCCAAAGCCCGGATCACGGAATAAATCACAACTGTTGATTTAGGAAGGTTAGATCTGATCAGCAGAAGTTGAAAGGACAGATATGAACCGTCGGTTCAAGAGCACCATCAAGATCGTGAGATCGACGGTCTCGTCGCATTGTAGGGATTGAAGGTGCGCGAACTTTAAAAAGTTGAAGGTAGACCGCAATCGAAACCATGGTTTTGGAGAAAGGACACATGGAGGTTCGAGGTAAATTGCGGGGTAAAAAGTATTTTGATTCAAATGACTTTTGGACGTGCCCACAATCACATGGTCACATGAGATCATCGTCGAAGTTCATATTGAAATAAGGATATAGTACTTTCTAGATCGAGATCACAAGAACTTTTTGAATAATCATGTGGTCACCGCCAGTGGTCATGTAAAGGAAGGGGCTTAGGAATGATTTACCTAGAGCGAATAAAATGACTGACTATAACTACTAGTGAATGAAGAAAAGGAATCTTAGGATAATGGGCATTGATGATGAATAGAAAGGGAGTAATTGCCAGTAAAGTTGCAGAGTTGCGATGAGGACCTGAGAGAGAACTAGGCGAAAATATGACATGCAGAACATAGAAGAGGATATATAGAATTGAGATGTAGCATAGAGCTGTGGTGATGAAGAGTTGCTAGAATGATATTGCAGAGGACTTGGCATGTAAAGACATGCAGAGAATGTTCTTTTCATGAACTGATGCATGAGCATAGAAGGTGGTAGTAAGCAGATGAAAAGGAGAAGAGAAGAGGTGTAATGTAAAGGAATGTAGTGTATGCACAGATCATAAAATGCAGAAGAAGAACTGAACATATAAAAAGTATGCAGGAGGAAAAATAACAGAGCATAGAAGCAAAAAGGTGCAGAAGTGGAACAGAGAATAGAAGCTGAAGAAGGCAGAGGAGACATGGAGTTGTAACAAACCATATCAGAGGCAGAGAAAGTAAGTAAAGTTTGTAAGATTCAATCAGGGTGGTAGGGTGGTGCTAGGGAGGATTGAAGTCCTCTAAATTCTAGTTGGTGCTAGAAGATATTCTGGGAGTTGGTGCTTCCATCTAGTGGGTGCTAGAGAAACCTAGGAGTTGGTGCTTCCATCTAGTTGGTGCTAGAGAAAGATGAGAGTTGGTGCTCTCTGCAAGTTGTAGCATGCTATCAGAGGTTGTAGCTTCATATTTGAGTTGGAGCTCAAAGACTGTGATGTACATGAAAGTTGGAGCTTAATTGACATCCTAAGAAGAAGAGGTTTTCACCCTTTATGGGTTTACTCATGAAAATTAGTGTCTCTATGTATTCTGTGTGATTGATCACGTATTGTATATATATGCATGTTATGTTATCAACAACACATTAAATAATAATCTAGAAGGAATAAAAAATAACAAGAAAAGGTTCAAGCTTATTTACATAACTGATTCACCCCCCCTCTCAGTTATATTTCCAACAATTGGTATTAGATATGGTGCCTTTGATCAAAGGTAGATCCATAATATTGAACATGACTAGTCATGATGGAATTTAAACTAATAGACCCCCTCTATTTGATGGAACAAACTTTTCCTTCTGGAAAATGAGGATGAGAACACATTTAATGTCTCTAGGTGTTGATGTTTGGGATGTCGTTGAAATGGGATATGTGAAGGTTGTAGTCTTGGCCTCAAAAGATGATAATATTTATCCAGGTGGATATCGGTGGCCACCCACCTTTTCCAGCTGGCTCAAAACAACTTTCTAGCAATTTTGATAATTTACTATTTTTAGCAGTTTTTTGGGTCTTGAACTTCCGGAGCCGTTTTGAGGCCCTAAATGACGTTTTTTGGGGTATGTTGTGGTCACAAATTTTCAACATGAAATTTTGTGCAACTATTGTAGTCCTCGGATAGATCTTTCCAATGGGCTATCATACGCCTAAAACAGAGATCGTATGCATAAGTTATGACCCCAGGAAGTTGATGTATTAACTTACCCAAATAGGGCCCACATGACTTTTGGCGCTTCATCTCCTAGGGTTAGGTTTTTGGATGTTTAGGGTTTTTGAAACTCCTGTTTATTGTAAAAATGCCTTGAGAGCCTCATTGTAATGATCTTCTTGCGAATGAGCGCAACCGTCACATCTCTTCTCAGAGATAAGCCGCCACCATTCCAACAAGCTTGTTTTCCACTGCATTTTACAGTTTCAGCTTATTTCCTTATTGAATAGAAAACCAATTTTACTGTATCTCTGTTATTCTGTGTTAATCATCTGGTAATAATCTATAGCCATTTCATTCTGCTCATAAAATCCAGATCAAAGATGGAGTTCATCTTTAATGGAAAAACAATGAATTCCATCCTCAGGGGTCTTGTTGAAGTCGAGTTTGTCAAATTCATGCACTATGATTCAACAAATGTTATGTGGGACAAGATGATAAGTAGTTATTAAGGTAATGAAAAGGTGAAAGACGCAAAAATTCAGACTCACAGACTGAAATTTGAGCAGTTAAAGATGGATGAAGACGAAACTATCAGTAAGTACTTCTTACGTATAGAAGAACTTGTCAACACTATGAAAATCCTAGGTGAAATCATAGATGAATATTTTCTAGTCCAGGAAATATTTAGATCTCTTCCTGATATATTTAACTCAAAGGTCTCTGCTATAGAGGAAATAGCTGATCTCAAAACGTTGACACTAGATCAAATTCTTGGAACCCTAACCGCTTATGAAATGAGAATCACCAAAGGTAAATCCACTACAAGAGAGGCATCTTTTAAAGTAGAGAAAAGCACAGATTCTGATATAGATGATATTGAAGAAAACTTTGTGAGAAGACTAAAGAAAGGATCAGTCAATTACAAAGGTAAATTGCCCTTCAAATTTTTTAACTGTGGTAAGATAGGTCATTTTGCATCTAAGTGTCCTCACAAAAGAAAGGATCAAACATATGACGATGAAGAGAAGCACAAACACAAGAAGTTCTGTAAAGAGAATAATTTTAAGAAGAAAATCCTTTGTGTAAACAATGATGATGATCACTTAGATGATGAAAGCAATGACTTTTCTATTGAAGATAAAATAAATGATATCATGCTAATAGATTTAGAAGATATAAACAATGAATATATAGGAAGTGAGTTCATTGATTGTGAAGCAGTAGTAGATCTTGAAGGAAAACTTGTCAGTGCCATGGAAGAGATTGATAGACTCAGAGAAAAGAAAAGAAAACAAAAACAGTTATTGCTCAGGTATGAGAATACATGCAATGAACCAACTGAATAAATTGCTCCATTGAAGGTTAAGTTAGAAGAAGCTAAGAATATTGAATACATCCTCAAACAACAATTGAAGGAATCCAAAACAAAAGGTGAAAAATTGGAAGTTGAAATAGTGACTGTCAAAAAAGATCTAGAGAAATTTCAGGCCTTATATCATCAAAATATGACAAGTATTAAAGCCTCAGAAGGATTAGCCTCCATTCTAAATCAGCAAAGGAATTTGAAGTTGAAAATTGGTTTGGGTTATGAAGAGGGATCAGGTAGTGGTCAGCCAAGAAACAAAGAATCCATCAAGTTTGTCAAATCTACAACCATTGACAACAACAAACCTGCAGAAACAAAGGAAAAGAATCAACCGCCAAGGAGGAGTGAAGGAAAAGCTACTAGAAATGAATCTGTAGAACAAATAAATAATACACCCTGTGCTCAAGGAAATCATAAGCATGGAAGAAATCGGCCTGCTCAAAGAAGATAGCCATTTTCCAGGTACAACGATTTTTTCTATGGATATTGTTTTTACTGCTCTAGCTTTGGCCACAAAGCTATAAATTGTTCTTTAAGATTTAGACATGAGCAATAAAGACAACCAAAGAATAAATATCTTCCACAACAGAGAATGAGACAACCAAGTAACAAACAACCACAGACTGCAAATCATGTGATGGTTGGGAAAAGGACACAAATTAAACATAACAATCGTTATGATCCTTTATTCAATGAACCAGAATGTTACATCTACCATAATTATGGAAATAAAGTTGTAGATTGTCGCTTAAAGAATTATAAGCTAGATTCAAATCACAAAGCTAAAAATGTCAAGGTTTGGAAGAAGAATGAAGATAACATGTGTGGATTAGTGTTTTCAGCTCAAAGACAAAAACACCCCTGGTATATTGACAACGGATGCTCTAGTCATATGACAGGTGACAAAAGTAAGTTCCTATTTCTCAAAGAAAATAAATCAGGGAGTGTGACCTTTGGAAATGATGCTCTAGGAAATATCAAAGGTAAAGGTCTAGTAAGCTTAAGTAATGGAAGAAGCAAATATCAATATGTATTTTTTTTTATGGTTTAAGGAATAATATTCTTAGTGTCAGTCAGATATGTGACAGAGGATGTGAAGTCACTTTCACTGCCAAGAATTGTAAAATAAAGATAGTAAACACAAGAGATTTGATTGTAAAAGGGTTTAGAACTAAAAACAATGTATATGTTCTGAAGGAAGATAAGGAGAAATTCCATTTAATAAAATTTGATGAAAGTTGGTTATGGCATAGAAGGCTTGGACACCTGAATTTTGACCATATTCTCAAACTCGATAATGAAGACGTTTTGAAAAAGCTTCCAAGAATATCTAAGCCTAATAACTCTGTATGTGAATCCTGTCAAATAGGGAAGCTGACTCATGCTCAATTCAAATCAAAGAGTTTCACATCTTCAGAGAAACCACTTCAAATTTTTCATATGGATTTGTGTGGACCATTGCGAAAGGAAGTAACTGGAGGAGAACATTACTTTATGCTAGTCATTGATGACTTCTCCAGACTTACGTGGGTTTCCTTTCTGAGAGAAGAATCAGATGTGTTTGAGAAGTTCAAAAAGTTTAAGGTGTTAGCTGAGAATTAGACAGGAAGGAAGTTAAAGGCAATTTGATTAGAAAGGGGAGGAGAATTTATGTCAAGAGATTTCAAAGAATTCTGTGATAGACATGGAATTAAAAGAGAATATACTATTCCAGGTACTCCTCAACAAAATGGAGTTGTAGAACTCCAAAATAGACTAGCTCGTCATATGGCAAGGGCTATGATGAGTGAAAGAGACATTTCACAAACCTTCTGGGTGGAGGCTGTTCATATTCTAAACAAAGCACATCTAAGGCCGAACAATGATAAAAGTCCATATGAGTTGTGGTTTGGTCAACCTGCATCAATCAAGCACTTCAAAGTATTTGGAAGTAAATGCTACATCAAGAATAATGATGATCATCTAGGAAAATTTGATAATAGAGCTGATGAAGGTATCTTCTTAGGATATGCAACGAACAGTAAAGGATACAGATGCTTTAACAAAAGAATGCATAAATTAGTAGACTGTATTGATGTTCGAATTGATGAAGAAGATCCTATAAAAGATCAACAAAGAATAAACACCGAGCCAGATGAAAAAGACGATGAGAATAATTAAAATGAAGAACATAAAATCTTAGTCACAAGAATATGATGAATCAGGTGGAGAAGAGACACCCAGATAAGAAGAGTCAGGAAAATAATCAACATCAAATCCTTCCTCCAGAATTACTCAAAAGAATCATCTTGAAAGTCAAATAATTGGTGAGAAAGACAAAGGTGTACAAACCAGGAGAAGGATAATCAAAGACACCGAGAAATCCCATATAGCCTTCATATCCATGGTGGAACCCAAGAAATTTAATGAAGCCAATAAAGACGTAAATTGGTTAAAATCAATGAATGAGGAACTGGACCAGATTGAAAAGAATTTCACTTGGGAACTCGTTCCTAGGCCAACAAATAAAAATGTAATAGGATCCAAACGGGTCTACAAAAATAATATGAATGAGCAAGGATATGATCAAATAGAAGGTTAGATTAGTCTGCAAAGGATATGATCAAATATAAGGACTAGATTTTTATGAGACATTTGTGCATGTAGCAAGATTAAAAGCTATTAGAATGTTTCTTGCATATGCTTGTCATAAACAGTTTAAATTCTATCAAATGGATGTCAAGTCATCTTTTCTAAATGGATATCTAAAATAAGAAGTCTATATGGAACAACCAGAGGTTTTCCAACTGTCAGATAACCCTGAATTTGTCTGCAAGCTAAAGAAAACCTTATATGGGTTGAAACAAGCTCCTTGTGATTGGTATTACAGTCTGGATAAGTATCTTCAAGACAAAGGGTTCAAGAGAGGAACAATTGGCAACAATCTATATATCAAACTAGAGGGTAATGATTTGCTCATTGTGTTGGTCTATGTAGATGACATCATCTTTAGAAGAAATAATTCTTCATTGGTACACTGGTTTGCTTCTGCCATGCAGTCTGAATTTGAAATATCTATGATAGGGGAACTGTCATTTTTTATTGGTTTGCAAATTACTCAGAGGTCTAAAGGAATATTTCTTTCTCAGGAGAAATATCTAAGAGAAATGTTGAAAAGGTTTCAAATGGAAGATTCTACACCTATGGTCACTAGATGCAAGTTAAGAAAGGATGATGACTCACCTGATGTTGATCAGAGTTCATATAGGTATATGACAGGAAGCCTATTGTACATCACAACATCTTGTCTACACATAATGCATGTTGTTGGAATGGTAGGAAGGTATCAGGATGCACTTAAACAGAGTCATTTGTTAGATGTCAAAAGAATATTCAAATACTCAAAAGAAACAATGAACTATGGCCTATGGTATCCTAGGAATCAGAATCTTCAACTATCAGTTTATTCAGATGTTGATTGGGCTAACTGCGTGGATGAAAGGAAAAGCACGAGTGGAGGTGCATTCTTCTTAGGAGATTCCCTTGTAGCATGGTTGAGAAAGAAGCAAGGTTCCATTTCCTTATCAACTACAGAAGATGAATACATTGTAGCTACCACTTTTTGTACCCAAGTATTGTGGATGATTCAGACACTTGCAGACTTGGAGGTGAAATATATTGCACCGATCCCAATTCATTGTGATAATACTAGTGCAATTAGTGTGTCAAAGAATCTTTTATTTCACTCCAAGACCAAGCATATACCCATCAAGTATCACTTCTTGAGGGAACAGGTGACCAACACTATTGTTTCTTTGCATTATATTCCATCCAAAGATCATATTGCTGATATCTTCATTAAACCTCTTGCAAAAGCTTAGTTTGAGTATCTACACCAGAAGTTGGGTGTGACCTCGTTATCAAGATAAATAATCTATCTGATCAGGGGGAGAGTTCTCCTAATATATATAGTCAGGGGGAGCATATAGTAACTCTCTATTTTCTTTGAAATTGATGTCAAAGGGGGAGAAAAAGGTGTTGTCTGTATGCTACAGTTGGAGGTCTAAGAAAAATCGTGCAACCTTTCAAGGTTGCCATCAATGCTAAAGGAGGAGATTGTTGGCATGTTTTACAGGAAGCATGTGCTTGTCATTGATGGAAAGAACATCAACGATGATGGCAAACAGGAAAATCATAAGCTCAGGAGGAGAAGTGAACAATATGCAGAGATCAAAGCTCAGAAGGGAAATCGCAGTACAAAAACATGATCAGGATCAAAATACTTGATCATGGATCTACTTCAAGAGTCTTCACGACCATCAAATAAAATTATGTGAAGGATAGGATAAACATGGCACAAGGTTTGAGAATTCAATTATCTAAATCTCCGTCAGTCGTTGGATCAAATTAAGTGGAAGGATAGGATAATAAAAGATGGAGATACATTGGATTTAATCCAAGGCAAAGATGCATCGCAGACAAATAGAGTCGTTGATCTAAGATATTGATCAAACAAACATCATTCGTTTCGGTTCTAAATATGTGACGAGGTTACGCTCTGAAAAAATCTCACTTCAAGATTTTTCAATTTGAGATTTGAAATTCCCAAAGTTCGGAGAGCTGGAGAGCCAGAGTAAATTTCAATCATCAGATCCAGAGGGATACATGGTGACGGATCGTGAGCTCTAGAGAAATCACTTCGAGAGTTTCAGTTTGATATTTGAAATTCCTGAAGCCCGGAGAGCCAGAGAGCCGAAATAAATTGTCAACCGCTGGATCATCCGAAGTAGATCTCAGTCGTCAGATCATCCGAGGAAGATCTCAAGCGTCAGATCGTTCAAAGTGAATCTAGGTCGTTTGATCCAGAAAATACATGGCATAAAACTGTGGACTCTAGGTAAAGACCCGAAGTAAGCCTCAACCGTCTAATTTGAGAGGACACGTGGCAGGAATCTGCATACTTCGAGGGGAAGTGAAGTTTGAGAATTGAGATTTCAAAAGTTTGGAGACCCAAAGGAGATCTCGACCGTTGAATCGAGAAAGGGGCCGTAGAACCGTTGATCTAGTTGAAAGGTCAAATTCCCGAAGTAGAGAGTTTTCAATTGAGAAGTACAGGTGTTCGTGAATCATCGAATTCGAAATATTGACATATAGAGGAAAGTAGGGTTTGAGAGTTGAAACTCCTGAATCCTGAATCATGGAATAAATCACAGTCGTTGATTTAGGAAGGTTAGATATGATCCACAGAACTTGAAAGGACAAATCTGAACCATTAGTTTAGGAGCACCGTCAAGATCATGAGATCGATGGTCCCATCGCATTACAGGGATTGAAGGTGAAAAAAAATTAAAAAGTCAAAGGCAGGCCACCATAGAAACCATGTTTTTGGAGAAAGGACATGTGGAGGTTCGAGGTAAATTGTGGGGCAAAAAGTAGTTTGATTCAAATCACCTTTGGGCATGCCCACAATCGTGTCGTCACATGAGATCATCGCCCAAGGTCATATCGAAAGAAGGACCTAGCACTCGCTAGACCGAGATCGCAAAGTGATTTTTGAATAGGTGTGTGGTCACCGCTAGTGGTCACGTAAAGGAAGGGGCTTAGGACTGATTTACCTACAATGAATAAAATGACTAATTGTAACTTCTAGTGAAGAAAATGAATCTCAGGATAACAGGAACTGATGATGAATAGACAAGGAGTAACCGCTAGTAAAGTGGCAGAGTTATGATGAGGACCTGAGAGAGAACTGGGCGAAAATATGACATGTGAAACATAGAAGAGGATATACAAAATTGAGATGTAGCACAAAGATGTGGTGACGAAGAGTTTCCAGGATGATCTGGCAGAGGACTTGGTGTGATAAAGACATGCAGAGAATGTTCTTTTCATGAACTGATGCATGAGCGTAGAAGGTGGTAGTAAGCAACAGAAAAGGAGCAGAGAAGAGGTGTAGTGTAAAGGAATGCAGTGTATGCATAGAGCATAAAATGCAGAAGAAGAACTGAACAGATAAAAAGTACGTAGGAGGAAAAAGAGCATAGCATAGAAGCAGAAAGGTACATAAGCGGAACATATCATAGAAGCTGAAGAGGGAAGAGGAGACATGGAGTTCTAACAGACCATATCAAAGACAAAGAAAGTAAGTAAAGTTTTGTAACATTCAATCAGGGTGGTAGAGTGGTGTTAGGGAGTATTGCATTCCTCTAAATTCTAGTTGGTGCTAGAAGATATTCTGGGAGTTGGTTCTTCCATCTAGTGGGTGCTAGAGAAACCTAGGAGTTGGTGCTAGAGAAATCTAAGAGTTGGTGCTCTCTGCAAGTTGTAGCTTTCTATCAGAGGTTGTAGCTTAATATTTGAGTTGGAGATCAAATACTGTGATGTACATGAAAGTTGGAGCTTAATTGACATCCTAAGAAGAAGAGGTTTTCACCCTTTATGGGTTTCCTCATGAAAATCAGTGTCTTAGTGTATTATGTGTGATTGATCAAATATTGTATATCTATGCATGTTAAGTTATCAACAACACATTAATTAGTAATATAGAAGGAATAAAATATGACAAGAAAAGGTTGAATCTTATTTACATAACTAATTCACCCCCCCCCTCTCAGTTATATTTCCAACAGGAAAAAACTGTGTGAATCAAAGTAGAAGTAGCCAATGTGACTCTCGACTACAATATTTTGTTAGGGAAGAGTTTGACCTATTCTATGACATTCGTTGTATCCACTATTTTTCGGGTCTTATGTTTTCCTCACGAAGGTCCGATCATAACCGTTGATCAATTATCCTTCTCCCATCCTAACCCTTCAATAGGGGCATCCAAGGTCCCGATGATTGACAAATCGCAACCAGGTACCATCAACTTAGGTTCCATACTGTTTCCATCTTTAATGGGGACTTTTAATTATCTGTCGCTTGCTAATGATGTCAAATTTATTTTGACTGTCCCCGACTAGCTGAAGGCTGTGATTTTTAAAGTCGCATATTTTAGAATGAGTTACTTTAATGACCTGTGTATTTTAACTTCCCCATTAGATTTTATGTAAGGGATAGGGAAACCTAGAATGGTTATGCCCTTATCCACTGTTGAGTTTGCGTACAATATTTTCTAGCAATCCTCGGCCAACCCTGATCTGGCTCCCCCACAGGAGCTAGATCTCGTTCTAGAGCCTATTTGGGATCAAGACTCTCTCACCACTTATGATCCTTTGGAATTATTCTTTCCCTCTAACGAGGTGATTTTGGAGGTAATGACTGGGTCAAACAGACCTTGGGAGAATCTTCACCACATGTCTTATTTCTTACCCGAGCTGAAGAGAATATAGGTAGGAGAGTTCATTATGACGGTGAATGGATATTCCCCTTGTCCTATTAACCTTCTTGCCATGCATATAATATATGCCAAGGGAAACATGGAAAGTATAGTTGAAACAATTCCTATCGACATCTCTAGAATCCCCGATGTTGTGGAAAATGTCTTTGTTGGAGCAGATTGTTCCCTCGAAGAGATTCAGATCTACAATGAATTACTTAAAGAGTTTCGTGACATTTTTTCCTGGTATTATGAGGTGATTCTAGGAATTTACCCATGTATCATTGAACATGAGATCAAAACTTACCCCGATGTTAAGCCTGTCTGACAGAAGCTTTGCCCAATCAATCCTCGCAAGGCAACGATGATCAAGGTTGAGGTAAAGAAACTCATCAAATCTAGTTTCATCTATCCTGTCCAATTGATAGAATGGGTGTCGAACCCTCTTCCTGTCCACAAAAAGCAAGGTACAATCCACATGTGTATGGAATTTTGTGATCTGAACAAAGCTTTCTTGAAAGATAATTTTCCAACCCAATTCATTGACCAGATTGTCGATGAATGTGAGGGTTGTGAGGTATTTTCTTTTATGTGCGGTTTTTTCAGATACAAATAGATTCATATCAAGCCCGAGGACCAACATAAAATGACATTTAGTTTTCCTTGGGGTACATGCACGTATAGGAAAATTCCTTTTGGCCTTAAGAATGCTGGAGCCACTTTTCAGCAGGCCATGTCGCTTGCCTTCCATGAACTCAAACACATATTCGAGGCGTATCTTGATGATCTAGAATCACGTTCTCATAAGAGATCCAGTCATCCCACCCATTTACGACTTATCTTTGAGAGGTGTCACTACTATCGGATTTTCCTAAATCCAAATAAGTGTAGTTTTTTTGTGACATCAGGATGCTTGTTAGATTTTATTGTAGCATCCCCAACCACCCCACTATTGGGATATGCCACATGAAATAATTTTTGAATTGTATACGAATTTAAAGCATACGAATACTATGAAAATACACAGGTTCATACAACATAATAATAAAATACACATGCAACACATACAAGAAAAACCCATAAAAATAAACACATAAGTAATAATGTAGCATGGAATTTCACACACAATTGACACTTATATTTGATAAAAATACCACCAACTGTGTGCAGACCTTCCACTCTCCTCCTAGCCTTAGACCACACTTCTCAAAACTCTCAGCAGTGGGTCACCCCTGAGATGGGACTAAACTCCACTGAGGTAAAAGAAGTCTTAACTAGGATGATGTATCATGGAAAATTCACTAAGTCCAAGATCTTTGTATGTATGTGCCCAACTTGACACTTGTCAGGTTGAGAGCTACTTTGTCCCACTTGTCCACATCCTTAGAACTTAGGATAAAAATAATTATCCATACTTTATTTTTTTTTAGGAATATTAGTATAATATTCCTTTTTGTCTCAAGCTCCCTAACTTATCCTCTTAACCTTAAATTTTATACCCACCTTTCCCTAACTAGTGGAGTTTAGTCCCCCATGACCTTTTACATGGTTGGTCTGCACACAGTGATGTATTTTTCATTAATATTTTCATGTGAATACATTTACATTTATATCACAGATATACTTGTTCTTTTTTCATCCCGGCTCACTAGCCTAAGTACAATTGTATTTACATTTACAGTTGGGGTTCGGACTAGGGGTATTACATTCCCCTCCCCCTTATTTATGCATTGTCCTTAGTGTAGTATGTACACATATACAACCATTTTTTCAAAAATCCTTGAAAATATGCGGGCATTCTACCTGCATAGCATCCTCATGCTCCCAAGTTGTATCTTTAGGACCGTATTGGGTCCATTGGACATTTAATAGCTCTATGGATCGATCCCAGAGCTGCTTGATCTTCTGATCCAATATGCACACTGGATGCACTCGAAAGGTGCCTTCTTTCTCCACCTAAATCACATTCCAATCAATGACATGATTAATATCAGGTATATACTTTTTGAGCAATGATACATGGAAGACATTATGAATAGGCACTGATGTAGGAAAGGCAATCATGTATGCTATAGGCCCAATCCTCTCTAGGATTTTCAAATGACCCACAATAATGAGCTGCCAACTTCGAGCAATTTCCTAACTTTAGGGAACTTATGTTGGATTTTACTTTCAAGAATACATAGTCACCCACTTTAAATTCCCTGTGAGTTCTTCCCTTATCATCATAGCTTTTATGCCTATCGTGAGCAACCTTTAAATTATGTTTTATTTTCAACATTTTCTCTTCCATTTCCTTGAGTAATTCTGGTCCAACCACTGCTCTATCTACTGGGTTGTCCTAGCTTACTGGTGTGTTTCACCTTCTTCCATAAAGTGCCTCAAATGGGCTCATATTTAGAGATGCTTGGTACCCATTGTTATAAGAAAACTCTACTAAATGTAGGTAGTATTCCCATTTTGATGGTTTATCCATCACATACATCCTCAAAATATCTTCAATCACTTGATTCACCCTCTTTGTTTTTCCATCTGATTCTGGATGATAAGCTGTGCTAAAATTCAAATTTGTTCCAAATCCCTTAAATAATCCTTTCCAAAAATTTGATGTAAATTTTGGATCTTTGTCAGAAAAAAAATTCTTGGGTGTACCATGCAGTCGAGCAATTACTCTCAAATAAATATCAACAATATTGGTTTCCTTGTGAGTGAGATTTACTGGAATAAAATGGCCAACTTTAGTAATTGTATCCACCACTACCATGATATAATCATGTTGCTTATTTGTTCTGGGCATCTTGGTGATGAAATCCATTGTTACAACTTCCCATTTCCACTCAGGATTGGGTAATGGTTTCTATTCCCATCCTTGACCTTTTTACACTCCAAGAATTTGGCAATAAAATCAACAACTTCTTTCTTCATGCATGGACAATAATATTGGCTCTTGATAGCTACAATATTTTTTTGATAACCTAGGTGCCTAGCATAAGGTACATTATGCATTTCTTTCAATATCATATTTTTCAATTCCTGGGAATTTGGTACATAAATTCTTCCCCTGTACATGAGAATTTCCTCATTTTCTAGCTTATAGTCATCAGTTTTCTGTTGCAAAATACCTTGTTGTAATTTTGTTATTATTTCCATGTATTGGGAAGCTGATTTTGCAATCTCTAAGATTATGTCTTTCAAATATTATTGGTACATGCTAATGTATGTAGCATGAAAATCATGCACCCTTCTTCTAATTCCATCAACCACCTTGTTATCTTTCCCTTTGATATGCTTTATATCAAAGTTATGTTCACTAGGAAATTCTAACCACCTGCTTTGCCTGACATTTAGAGTTGGCTATCCAAATAAATATTTCAGACCATTATGGTTTGTCCTCAAATCAAACCTTTTCCCCATGATGTAGTTTCTCCACATATTCAAGGAATGAACTATGGATTCCAACTCCAAATCATGAGTAGCATAGTTCCTTTCACGCTCCTTCAACTTCCTTGATTCATAACATACCACATACCCATTTTGACTGAGGACTCCACCAAGCCCTTCTTTACATGCATAAGTGCATACAATGAAGTCTTCATTTGGATCATCAATACTTAGTATTGGATCACTTGTTAATAATTTCTTCAAGTGTCAGAAACTCTTTTCATAATCCAATGTCCACTGAAACTTCACCCCGTTCTTTTGCAAGGAAGTGATTGGGTGTGCAATATTTGAGAATCCTTCAATAAATATCCTATAGTATCTTGCAAGGCACATCAATGGTATGACCTATGTCACATTCTTTGGTCTTGACCATCCTCTAATGGCCTTAATATTTTTAGGATCCATTTCTATCCCTTCCTCTGAAATGATATGCCCCAAATAGTGAATTTTGTTTTGATAAAATGATCACTTGCTCAATTTGGTATACAATTGATGCTCCCTTAATACCTGTAATACCATCCTCATGTTTTGTTCATGCTCTTCCTTTGACTTACAATATATAAGAATCTCATCTAAAAATACAATGACAAACTTATCTAAGTATTCTCTAAAAATACCATTCATTAAACACATGAAGACAGTTGGTGCATTTGATAACCTAAGTGGCACCACTATGAACTCATAATGTCCATACCTTGTTCTGAAATCATTCTTGTTGATGTCTTATTATTTAATTCTTACTTGATGATAACCTGACCTGAGATCAACCATGGAGAAATTTTTTGCATCTTTCAACTGATCAAAAAGCTCATTGATCCTTGGCAAAGGATACTTATTCTTCATAGTTACCTTGTTCAACTGCCTGAAGTCAATGGAAAGTCTTAATGTTCCATCCTTTGTCTTCACAAATAATACTGGGGTATGTCAAGGTGACACACTTGGCATATATACCCCTTCTTCAGAATTTCTTCAAGTTGCATTTGCAATTCCTTTAATTTTGGTGTACTCATCCTGTAAGGGGTCTTGGATACTGAGGTTGCTCCAAGAATTAGATTGATGGAGAAATCAATATCTCTTTTAGGGGGTAAACCTGGTATTTCTTTAAATACATATTCAAACTCTTTTAGGACTACATAATATTCAATATTTGATGCCTTATCTTCAGGTGTCTCTTCTATATGTGCTGCAAATATTTGACACCATTTTCTGTAACTTTTCTTCAGCTGTAATACTGAAATTTATTTCACAGTTACTGCCCTGGGAATTCCCTATACTGTCTTTAGGTTCCCTTTCTCACCCCAACAAGTAATTTCCTTATTGTAAAAATATAGGATAGCATGGTGTTGATCCAACCAAACCATACCAATTATACTGTCATAGGAACCTAAAGGTAAGAGGTTCAAATATTCCATGGTTCTTAGTCCATTCATGTCCATTGGACATTCCTTAACCATCTAATTAATTTTTCTTTTAGCTCCAATAGCCAGCTGCACCAACCAAGATTTTCCAATATTTCTTCTTGGAAAATGAAATATTTCCACGATCTTAGGATATATATAACTATGACTATCTCCCGAATCAATTAAAATAACAATGGTTTGGTTGTTTATCTTACCTTCCACTTAAATCATATGTGACTGAAAATCAACTTTATTGTTGTCCAGGGCTACATAGATCCTAGGTACATTTCTTCCAATGTATTCCACTGTATCAAATTGTTGTACATTGTTAAAAGTCCTCACTTTTTCACCTCTATGAGGACAATCTCTATACATATGATCTCCCCCACAACCCCAACATTGGATAGGTGGTTGCCTTGGTCTTTTCCCCCCTGTCTCAATCAATATAGGTAATCTAGAATTTGGTTTTCCCTGAGGGTTATTTCTGAAGAATGTTGGCTTAGTACCCTTCTTACTCTATTCCATATTGTTTTTCTTCTGGTCTTCCCAATATTTTTGGAAATTATGTTAATCATAAGGGCATTTAGCTCACCTAATGGTCTCCTCTAATGTTGTGGGATCATCATATTGTATGTTATCATTGATGAATGATGGCATCCCACTAAAATAACTATGAATCTTAACTGGCTCTTCCTTTATGAAATAAATGTACTTTAGCAGTTCTAAAAACCTCCTTTGTTATTCATCTATGGTCATACTCCCAATCTTGAGTTCAAAGAACTCCTTCATTTTCTTATCATAATATCTCTTAGTCAAGTATTTCTTTTGAAAGTACCTCTTGAATTCCTTCCAAGTAACATTTTTCTCATTTATGTGTTGCACCTGCACAAATTGGTCCCACCACATGGATGCCTTTCCCTTGAGCTGATAGACATAAATTCTTCCTTCTGCATGTGAAGAGTAATTGTGTAATTGAAAATAATTTCTCATGCCTAGCAGCCATGTCTCTGCATCTTCATCCTTCTTGTGCTCATCATCAAATGTAGGAGGCTTGATTTTGTTCATTTCTCCTTGTAGTGCATCCACCCCAGACCTCCTCTTATGTTTCCTGACAGGGAATGGACTTGAGCTACTGTGTTCACTCCTACTGGAATTCCCTGGGGAGTGATGGTGATGTCTACCAACACTTCTTTCTCTTCTCCTCTCATCATGAGACTCGTGACTTCCTGATTTTCTTGATTCATTCTCCTTATCCATATTATTTTCTATTCTACCGAAGATTTGCATTAATTTTATGTTGAAGTTCTCCTGTTGCTTCTTGGATTTCATAATCCTATCATTACCATTTGTTATTGGATAAATCCGTAAGTGCAGACACAAACCGATCTCCCTAGATCCACCTGGATCTTGAACAAATCAAGACAAAATGATACTCTTTCTCTAGATTTAACCTATTGAATGAACTAAGAGACAAGGGTCATAGACATACCTTATGAATGCTTCCTTGGGTCTCTATTGTTCCAAGCTTCGCTCTGACGCTCTTGTGTTGTTCAGATCACAATAGTACAAACCAATCGAAGTGAAAGAAAATCAATATATTCAATAGCTAATGTATACATATGATCAAGGAGTTATGTAATAAAGTGACATCATCTTTATGGGAAAACATAATATTGTTGTATTATATTAAAAGTGAAAGAGAGATCACAACCATTGCCTTGATGTCGTAAGATCCCTTCCAACTGTCCTTCGTTCCCCACACACTTCTTGCTCCAAGGATTCTGAAACCATAGATCTGATAGCTACTCACAATCTATCTTGACAAAGCAAATCTCAAAGCCGCTCTAACCAAGCCAAAGCTAACAAAGCTCAAGAACAAGAACCCACAATATCACTAAAGCTAACAAAAGCTAAATTTCTCCATGAGAACTCCTCTCCTTTTATAAGTTGAAGAGGATAAGGTGAGTAGGTTAGGATGATCCCACTAAATCATGAAAGCGAGTAAGATCCAAACCATTCGGATGCCACCTCACCATAGAAGTTTCTCCTTCTAGAAGATTCGAGAAAACGCTCATTTTTCCCACGTGCTGGCATTCTCACACCCTAGCTAAAGTGCAACCTGCGAACACCTCACACCCTGGCTATAGTGCAACCTGCGAGAATGGGTCATTCTCGCACTCTACCTATATAGCAACCTGCGAACTTCATTTTTTATAAGGTTTTTACATAGTAAAATGAAACTTTTTTTCTCAGGAGAAGTTCTTCTCCCTTCTCTCTTTAGGAACTCAGGTCACTGACCCCTCTGAAGGCAACATACAGGTTTTCATCATTAACGATCATAGGGATGATGAAAATAATGTGTAACAGAGAGCCCCCCAAAGTATGAAGTTAGAACAGAGTGATAGCTGAAATACTTTGTCGAGTGTGTGTAGGGAACAAGGAACAGTCAGTCCGAAACCTGCCAAGAAACAAGGAAATACAGTACAATAATATATCATCACTGAGGTAGGCATTCCCATACTCAGAATACAAATGACTCAAAGCATAAATTCCAACATGTGAAGATCCATGTCAAGTAAGACAGGTCATGGCCACCAAACATACACTGTGGATCCATGCCAATATGACTCAAATCTGAACATAGCCACCAAAAATACATTGTGGATCTATGTGTTAAAGACTCAAATTTGAACATAGCCACTAGACATATAATGTGGATCTATGAAACAGTACACTGAATATACTCCAATGCAACCTGAATCTGTCATAAAAGATTCAGGGTCTTCATCTCCACCACTCTATAGTATGAATCTAACCATGTGATTACATGTGCTGAAGTTGAACATGGTAGAAACCACTTGATTACCGGTCATTAATGTATACCGTTAACAAGTGCGAGGGAAATCACCATTAATGTCAATGAATCCCAAGGTACACTAGTACAATCCAATGAATGTGAATAAATGAGTTGAAGTCGAACACTCGGCAGAATCTTCCAATCATGGGTCAATTATGAAAACCCACTGTCGAAAGCGAGGAAACCTGCCATTGATGCATGCAAGTTCCAAGGTACCAATTAGTTTCTAATTCTAATTCCTGGATAATGAGTTGAATTCGACAGGAAAAGACTCGTCACAAGAGGGCCTTAATGTATCCCACATCAATGACACGAAACAAGTAACAAGATCTGATGTAGATCAGAGTAACAAGTGATTCAGGACTGACTTAGGGATGACCGATGCAATAGAAGGCTTTAAGGACTGCAGAAATGGCCGATGCAATAGAAGGCTTTCCGGGTTAAAATTCTCTTTGAACATATTGACGACACGACAACTGTCTTGGAAACACTGACTCAACAACAGGGATCACAGACCAATTTGTAATATTATAGGAGTATGATCAAGAGACAAGTGGATTTTCCAACCTAGACACAAAGTGAGTGAAAGGGTGTTATGTTAAAAAGTGACGCTTCCACAGAATACAGGTTTAGATACAATTCTTTCCCAATTTTTCCCCCCACCATTTCTGGCAAGTACCTCTTTATTTTTACGCAAGCTTGAAGAGGATCACATATGCTTGTTGATTTAAGCTCATCCTTCGGATGAGTCCTTCGTAGTATGTTTAACGAACTCTAAGAAGGAGTGGTTCGGTCCCATCACGGGTCTGTCAATGTTTGTTTAACAAGTCCAGAGATAGAAAACTCGAAGGTTTTTCAAGATTATAGAGTTTGGAAAAACACTTAAAAAAGAACTCTCTCAGTTCCTTTTTTGTAAAATAGTTTGGATGAGACCGAAAAAGAGATAAATTATCGCTCACTAGACACGTACTTCACATACTTTATCGAGCGTGAAAATAGCAAGGTCGCTCGGCGATCTTTTCATGTTTAGAGAGTCTGAAAAGAGCTTAAAGAGGACTCCAGGGGGTTCCTTTTTCGTATAACCTTTATGAGTCCGAAAAAGTGATAAAAGTATACTCGGTTACATTCTCATTGATTTACGAGCACGAGAAAGAACAAAGACTAAGCTCGGTAACTTATTCTCATGTATTTACGAGCATGAGAAAGAACAAAGACTAAGCTCAGGATTATTTTCATTTTTACGCAAGCTATGAAAACAAAACAAAACTATGCTTGGGATAGATTTTATTTTTTACACAAGCTTAAAAACTAAACAAAACTATGCTTGAACCTAGTTTCATTTTTACGCAGGCTTGAACTAGAGGAAACTATGCTTGAGGTAAGTGGTTTCATTTTTACACAAGCTTGAACCATAGAAAACTATGCTTGCAACTTCCCCACACATAACACATGGATGTTTGGTACTTAGCCCCCAGCTTAAGAAACTAGTGGCTTAAATTCAGCATGAAGTTGAGAGGCTGAGGCAAATGCCCCCCAAGCTTCGTTTCATCCAACTGCAAAGGAGAATGAAATGAAGCTTCAAATACTAGATGAAGGAATTGACTCAAACAGAGAGGGGGAAAACTATTTCATTTTTTAATGAGCTTGACATAGAAACAAGAACTATGCCCGTAACGTCTGTTTCATTTTTTAACGAGGTTGCCACAGAGACGAAAAAACTATCCTCAAAAGTGGTTTCATTTTTTAACGAGCTTGAAATCAAAAAACTATGCTCAAGTCTGGTTTCATTTTTTAACGAGCTTGAAATTAGAAAACTATGCTCAAAGACCTCTATTTCATTTTTTAACGAGGTTGCCTCAGAGATGCAAAAACTATCCTCGGAAAACCTCTGTTTCATTTTTTAATGAGGTTGCTGCAGAGACGCAAAAACTATCCTCGAAAAACCTCTTCTTGATCATGGATTCCAAGAGGACAATGCTCTGGAATGACACCATGTCAAAGGACAAAAATCGGTCATGGCTTCCAAGAGTTCTTCACTAGAAGGAAGAAAAACACTCTGGAAGGACACCATGTTGAGGGTCGTGACAGGAGTAAAGAGATCAGGCTCTAACAACCCTATCGAAGAGTTCACCATGTCAACTACTGGATCTAAGTCATTAGAAGTCAAAGCCATGGGTGACAATGCCACATAATTGACCTGTGGCAGGGGCGATACTGTCTGCATACAAGAACCATTCAGGGAAGCAATCCAGGCGGGGTCAATGAATGAAAGTTGATCAACAGTCACAAATCATCCATCGTGAGGGAAAGATATCACACGAAAAAGAGTAGAGACAATAGCTTTCATGGCATAGACATAATCTCGCCCAAGGAGTAAAGAAAAATCCAAGGGGTCTTGGACTACCATGACATCAATGAAGACATTTTTCCCTCCCAAAGTTACAGGAAACTGAGGAAAGGTCCCTAAAGGTTGACTAGTTCTTCTGTTAAAAGATAACAGATTCTGCATAACCGACGCAAGTGGAGGACAACCCAATGCTTTCCAAGCAATAGAGGACAAAATACTAACAGACGAACCTTCATCTATCAACATTTTGGTAACATCCCGAGCACAAACCTGTACTGTAATCTGGAAAGGAATGTAAGAGGGAAGACGAGGTTCAGTTAGCACACCCCAATCAAAATGGATGGCCTCATTACTTGGAGGGGGTTCCACGGGAGAAGGAGGAATACCCCTCGACATGGGAGATTCTGTATCAACAAGAAAAATATGGGCAATATCGGGTTTACTCTCGAGCGGGAGATTAGGATCGAATGATGGAGAGATCAGATCGACCACTTGGGTTTCATTCTCCAAGGGGATAATGGGGTTGATAGGTGGAAACGGATCGACTGATTGGGTTTCACTCTCTAACGGGAGAGTGGGGTTGACCGAGGATGGTATCGGCTCAACCACTTTGTCAACTAGTTCAACTAAGGACGTGACCAGATTGATGACATGATCAACTGAATTGACCAATGAAGGAACCTCTGCGTAAGGGGAACCTTTTGTTTTTCCTTCTTATGGAAACATTGGTCCTCCTCACATTGCTACTTTGAGCCTTCCAGGTCTCACTATTGGATTACTGGTATGGTTTTTTTCCACTTAGGTAATCCCGAATGCAGTAAGTGCTTCGGTCGTAAGCACTTCCCCCCAAGAACATCAACCTCATGTTGATACTTCACCTTTTTCACCAGTAAGGTATTCTTCGCCTTCTTCACTTGCAAGGTCGCCTTCCATTTCATCTTCTTCGTCGAGTGAAAGTTATGAAGCTAGTAACTTGGTGAATAATAAGAAGAAAAATAAGCAAGGATCAAAACTTCCAACCACTGTCAAACATGTTGGAAAAAAACCGGTTACTGTTAATCGTGCTGGGAGTGTTGATGATGTCAAGATCACCCAAACAACTCGTAAGCCCAAGTACCCTTGCAGGCTTATCACTTCTGTTGGTCTTTGTTGCTCCCACTTTGCTCCAATGCTCTCGTACAGTCAAGACCAAAACAGTACAAACCAAGTGGAGTAAAGAAAGCACAATATATTCAATAGTGAATCTATGTATATGATCAAGGAGTTATACAATAAAGTAGACTTAGCTTTATGGGAAAGAATCATATTACTGTATCATATTAAATGTGAAAGAGAGATTACAACTGTTTCCTTGATGTCGTAAGGTCCATTCCAACTATCCTTCGTTCCCCACACACTTCTTGCTCCAAGGATTCTGAAACCATAGATCTGATAGCTACTCACAATCTATCTTGACAAAGCAAATCTCAAATCCACTCCAACCAAGCTAATAATTACAAGCCAACCAAAGCTAACAAGCTCAAGCTAAATTTGTCCATGAGAACTCCTCTCCTTTTATAAGTTGAAGAGGATAAGGTGAGGAGGCTAGGATTATCCCACTAAATCATGAAAGCGAGTAAGATCCAAACCATTCGGATGCCACCTCACCATAGAAGCTTCTCCTTCTAGAAGATTCGAGAAAACATTCATTTTTCCCACGTGCTAGAATTCTCGCACCCTAGCTATAGAGAAACCTGCGAACACCTCGCACCCTGGCTATAGTGCAACCTGCGAGAATGGGTCATTCTCGCATCCTGCCTATATAGCAACCTGCGAACTTCCTTTTTTATAAGGTTTTTACATAGGAAAATGCAACTTCTTTTCTCAGGAGAAGTTCTTCTCCCTTCTCTCTTTAGGAACTCAAGTCACTGACCCCTCTGAAGGAAACATATAGGTTTTCATCATTAACGATCATAGGGATGATGAAAATAATGTGTAACACCATATTTATAACTTTGGACATCTTTTTTCAAACTTTTAATGGTCTCTACCAAGTTCATGCTTTCTTCCTTTCTTTCTCCATGTCCATTTGATTTTGTACCTTCATTACCCATATTGACATACATCCCTCTGATCTCATAATCCTGGCCACCCATATATCTTCCATCCCTATAAACTCTATGTTGATTCTGTTATGATCTAATTGTTCTTAACTCTGTAAAATGTGCAACCAACAGAACCTGTTAGGCTAATTGATTTACCAATTGCATGAAATTATGAACAATTCTAGTTCAATATTGCATCATAATTCTTTCTTATGATTTCCTGAGAAAATTGACTTCTCGGATCAATTTTATGGGTGAAAATTTATATTCCATTGTTCAAGGCCTTTCCAACACCTGCTTCCATGCTCAATTTTGAGTCTTGAGAAGAAAGTTATGGTTATTTAACAAAACATTGTCCATTTTGTGAGGGTATTCCTTGTATAGGTGATCTTCTTCAGAAGATGAATTATCTCTTGGACCCGTGATGAATCCTCTCTTAAGGTTCATAGGCCCCTGTGATTTCTCCCAGTTGAAGGTCCATAGAAATTAGAAACCTACGGGCTCCTTCTCTAAGCCCCTTACTATCTTAAAATCAATTTTCGGGCACTAGCACCTTTACTTCGGCCCAAACTCAAGTGACCATAGGCTAGAACTAGATGCTTACCTAAATGGTTCTTATCCAGAGCTTCGAGGCTTCGGAAATCCGAAACTTCGGGCTTTGTAGGTTTCTCCCTCAACACACTCGAAATTCATCAAATGCTAAATTGGAAAACTCCCGAACAAGCAGTTCTCTGGAGCTTCGGGACTCTGATGCTCCAGGACTTCGGGCTTCAGAGGTTTCTCCCTCAACACACTCCAAATTCCTAAAATGTCAAATTTGTGAAATCTCAAACAGGCGCTTCTCTAGAGCTTTGGAACTCCATCACTACAGGACTTCAAGATTCATAGGTTTCTCCCTCAACACACTCCAAATCCCCCGAATGTCGAATTAGAAAACTCTCGCGTAGGCTCTTCTTCGGAGCTTCAAAACTATGGAACTCAAAGACTTTGGTCTTTAGAGGTTTCTCCCTCAACAAAATCCAAATCCCCTGAATGTCGAATTGGAAAACTCCTGAACAAGCGCTTCTTTGGAGCTTCGGGACTCCGAAGCTTCGAGCTTCAGAATATTTCTCAACACAACACCACAATTCACCAAAACTCTGAATTGGTGAACTACTCCGATGCTCTCCGGCTCTGAAGCTTCGAGCTTCATAGGATATTATAGCACAACAATCCACCTCCTCTGAATGTTGAAGTGGCAAACCCCCAAAGCGTTCAAGAATCAATGGTCTATGCTCCCTATTGATATCTACGATCAATAGGAGCTCTGGGACTCTGGGCTTCGAGAGTTCCTGCGAATCCAACACACAATACCTATGAACTGCTAAACATTGAATTTGAGATTGATGACTCTCGCTCCTCCTGAAACCAAGGGGTGGGATCCCCTCTGGAACTCTAGGCTTCGGGAGTTCTGAAACTCTAATGCATGTTGCCTCCTAAATTTCTGAATGTCAGACTCCTGAAGTGTGAAGATCCATGGTTCTTGTGTCCCCGTCAATGAATGACCTGGATTGACTCCGACTTTAGGACTTTTCACACCATCACACCTTTTATCCATAGTCCTCTGGATTTTTGAACTTCCGAAGGTTCGAAAATATTCTGACACATGTCCTTGATGACCAACGGTCTATATTTACTCAGAAGTTCGTGACTTCAGGATATTTTCCTCTTGGAAACACAAGAACCTATTTCTCCTGAAGTGTCGAACCTTCGAACTGTCATGAGATCTATGGATGACACTCACCTGTGTGCAGATCCAATGGTTGGGATCTGATCTTCTCCACAATGCTTCTCCTCCTGGTCTAGGCTTGATCTAATGACCCAGATATATTCTTGGCCAATCCAGCTGCTAACACTTCTCCCTGTGATCTACAAGGTAGATTCACTCCAGAACTTCGGAGCTTCGAGGATTTTTCCTCTTTCATGACAAATGACTTAAAAAAGTCAAAGCGACGAAGTCCTAAGGACTTGGAGGTTTAACGCCCATTCTTCTTACCTTGATCTGATGGTTGTGTGGGGTCTGGACTTCTCCCAAATAGATCCAATGGCCGAGAATTAATATTGCATCCCAAAACAACGGTTGTTGTGGCTTCTTTCCTTTGTTGGATTTCTCAAACCGCTTGTTAGGTGATTTATATGTACTAAAAAAGACACTAAACTACCCTCAATTAAATTGTCAACCCGGGGTAAGTAAACTTAGAGTTGTAGAAAAATATATGCCAAAGGTAAAAGGTTGGTAGGAGTATAGTCTAACTAAGGAAAGTAGCTATCTAAGGCTAATCTACTCAAGCAAACCTATCTAATGAGCAAACTCTACTAAGAAAAATGAAACTAGGTAACCTAAGTACTTTTGGGCCAAGGATCAATGGATGGTTCCTAAGAAAGCAAGTAAAACCCTATGTAAAGAAAACTAGTTCAACAATAAGCAAAAGCAAACCACTAAGCATAATAAGCAAATGACAAAAGAAAACTTCTTTAACTTGCCAACCTACATCCAATGAGCAACTACCCTATGAAAGAAAATAAATAAGCAAGTAAGCAAAAGCACCTATCTAACCTATTAAAGAAAATAGACAAGTAAGCAAAGACACCTAACTAACCTACTAAAGAAAAAGACAAGCAAAGACAACTAACTAACCTACGAAAGCAAAAGACAAATAAGCAAAGGCAACTAACTACTGCAAGCAAAACTTCTCATTGAAAAACTATCTAGCCTAAGAGGCAAGTGAACTAAATGCCTAATGCAAAACTATTTCTAATGTGTGAAAGGAAATCTAAATGCTCAATGCAATGCATGAAAGGAAATATATTCTATTGAAAGCAATAAAGGAAACTATCTCTTCTATGGAAACAAGAAACTATTTTCTAATCTATGAAATTCAAAAGCATTCTATACTAATATAAGCAAACTTATGCTATACTAAATTCAGTCATTAACTACAACTTGAAATTGCAATCCAAATATAAGAAAGAAATTGCATAACATAAACTAAACTAGCTCTATCTTAATAATTCAAATTGCAAAAAAGAAAAATACTCATAAACATAATTTAAAGACTATTTCAACATATGACAAGAAAGAAAATAAGAAACTAAATGATGAATTAAATAAATAAAACTAAATGGCAACTAGATCAACAAACTAGAATTGAAAACTAAAGACTAATGACTATCCATCCACCGAAACCTCGTTAAAGAAAACATAAACTCAAAATTTTGTTCTATTCTATTTCAAACTCTGTTTTAAACTAGATTCTACAATCATAAATAAAAGCATAATCTAACATGTAAATGCATGTGGGGTTAGTGTATGAGTTTGCAAACTCGTTCCTAATTATAAAATCAATGCATATTAACAAAAAGCCTCCATACTAACCCGCAAAAGAGAATTAAAACAATTAAACTATAACAACAAATTAAAGAAATGAAGGAACAGTTCATGTACAGGAAATAAAAAGACTCTAAGCTATGAAATGCATAAATAATACAAAGAATAGTTACCAGACTGCTGGTGCCCCCCCCAGAAAGTCGTGGTCACCTCTCAAATGCACACTACAAGCTCAACAAAATGATTTCACCATTAAAACTTGAAAAATGCAGTCTTATACAATTCTGGCAATTGAAAAATGCAAAAACAAAAGAAAATGTTTTTATCTCTATCCTCTACTTTGTCTCCTACTCCTTAGCTATTGTATGACCACCATGGTGGTATTTATAAGATTTACAGAACAAGTGGTCAACCACAGGAGGTTCAAACTGCTTCTAAAATTGGTAAATTTCATTAATGGTGCCCTAACTGCCGAAACTGAGTGAGCCAATAATCGCCTTCTTTGGACAACTGAAATCGAGTTGTCTTGATCTTAGTAGCTGGAGGGGGCGATCATGAAGAAAAAACATGTGACCGATTTTTCCATCACTGGCCACCAATGCCATAACAACCAACTCGCCTTACGTTTTTGTGCAATACTGGGTGCCATAACAAGTGTAGGATCAAGTGTTGGAACTAGAAACATGTTGCGTTTTGCCCTGTAACAGTAGAAAAACATGAATTAACTCTTGGAAATCATAGAACATGATGAATTACAATTGATTTAATCATTAAACATGAATTACATGTACCTTATGCCGATCATACCATTTTATCATCAAATTCTCCAAAAAGATCCTTCAAAAAGATGAAAAACACATATATACATATGAAAAAAGTGTATAATAACCATCATGAAAATGATCATATCTCGGGCCCAACATTACCCCCACACCTAAGATTTTGCAGGTCCCACTGCAAACAAAAAAGAAATTTCCCTTTATGACTAAACTTGCGAAGGAGGGGGTGGATTAGCTTTAGAAGGTTCTCCCTCTTGCCCAAGGGATTTGACTTAGGATTTTTGTGATGTTTCAATTGCATCCAGAGACTATTATTGGTGACAGTTAATAGCATAAACCTAATGCTATAGAGAATTCATCTTGTCTTATAGGACAATGCTATCATGGCGTAAATGACAACTCAATGTTTCATGCTCTCTAAGTTTGAACTAGAGGGTTTGGATTTTTTCGAGGCTACTGATGACATGTGAGGAAGAATTGCAATGTATATTATACCCTTTATCCTTTAAACCATGCAAAACAACAATTTTACCTCTGCAAAATTAGTTCCAAAAGTGACTTCCCATAAGCGCAACAATTCTGGCCTGGCGAATTTATGAAAAATAGGTATCAATGTGACACCTGTATCTACAAGAAAGTAAAACCTGTGTAAAAATGGAGAGAGGTTTTTGTTTTTTAATATGTTCTTGACAAAAACCTCTTTTGGTTTTAAAAAATCCACTTTCAGTTGTTAGGAAACCATGAAAAGAAAACATGTATAGAACAGGAAAAACAAAGTATTTTATTTCCTGAAAAACTAGGCCTCTAAGAGAATTTAATATATACAAAACCATAATATATATTTAGAAACTGAGAGAGGTTATTTTTTTTCAATATGTCCTTGGTAAAAACCTCTCCTGGTTTTCAAAACGTCACTTCCAGTTGTTAGGAAAACACGAAACGAAAATATGACTAAAGAGGAAAAACAGAGTGTTTTATTTTCTAAAAGTATAGGTCTCTAAGATGATAGAATATATCACAAACCATAAAGTATATTAAAAAACAGAGAGAAGTTATTGTATTTTGGTATGTTATGAACAAAAAAATCTTCCAGGTTTCAAAATTACTTTCCCATTTGTTCATAATCCTAGCTTGAAGTTGGTTACTCAAAACTTGCAGAAGCACAACGTGCTCTTAGCAGAAGTGCAACGTGGTCTTTGATAGGAATTTTGGAGGCCTTCCCAGAGGAATTTTGGGATGAAAGTGGTATGGGTGGAAATTTTATAATGTCGGCTACACAATGGAACCAACAAGAACTTCAAATTCCTTCTCCAAACCTCTGAAACATGGAATTGAAGTCAAACTATCCAAATGTGCAGAAAACCCTCCTATAGCGACTGTATTTGGGGAATTTATATCAAATGATAAAACCTGTGCATAAAATGAAGGAGTTTTTTGTTTCTTGGTCTATTATTGAAAAAAACCTCTTTCACTTTTGTCAAATTAATCTTCCTTAATTCATAAACAAATTTTGAAGTAGAACTTTGACGAAGACAATTATCTGAAAATTTATGACAAGGAATGATGATATGACCACGATGAAGATTTATGACCTTGGATGAGTGGAGGGAGTAGTATTGACACCTAGACATGCCAATGAAAATTTTAAAACCAAGATATGTCAAATTGTATTTGAGAATTTTATTTTGAAAACATAACAATTTGACCTAATAATCCTATCAATCACATGAAAGAGTAAATTTGATCACTGGTGACTGACAGAACTGACAAATACTAACAAAAGGCTTGGTTTGTACTGGTAGGCATGGTGAATAGGAGAATTTTATTGTCTTTCATTAATATGTAACAATTCAAACAACTGATCCTCTTTTCATAAGCTTGGAATATAGATGACAGTAAGTATTTAGCAGTTGTAATCGTTCTGTATTTGTCACAAAGAGTAGTTAAGTATAAGCAGTCTTCTATAGAATAAACATAAAAATGCATAGGATCTTATAAAACACACAATGATGTCAGCAGTATATAATTTAGCATACCAATACAAACTGTTGATATAATATCCCAAGACTTTGTAAAAAGACAGTATGATAGAATTTTGACAGAAATCCTACTTCCTCTTCTCATGGGTTTGCTATACAAATGGGCAATGCTTAGCATTTTTAGCTCAGGAAAACTCCCCACAAACCAAAGATATGGAATGTCCTTGTGCCATTAATTAGCAATAGGCTTCTTGGTCTTTTTTCCTGATGAGGTTGCAGGGGTATCAACAAGTTTCTCCGATAAAGGAATAGCTTGAGCATGAGGGTTTGGGTGGAGTAACAGTCCCTAGATCAATATACTTCTTGCTAGTCTTGATTGTAAGATGACGGTTTGCAAATTGGTAAATGAACTCATCCCACGTTTTCTCCTTTTTTTCCAACTCAGCTAAGACAAGTAGTTTGATAAGGCCGTGGTGAAATATGTTGTTATGGGGATTGGTTACATGTTTCCTCACATGGGAAGACATCTTCTCAGGACTCTTGAAGAAGTAAAAGGGAAAGTTACAATGGCTTATTGAACTGAAAGTGAGCTAATAATTGAAATTGACAGGCTTTAAAGATGGAATATCTACCTTCACATGTAATCAAGCTGGTGATGACTATGAGAGGGTTGATTATCTCCTCTTTTATCCACTCCTTGGAGTATCCCTTAGCTCCAGAGATGTTCGGAAATGCGGTTTTGAAAACCCTGTTATAGCTTTCTCTTGGCAACTGGTGGTGTTTAAATCAATGGTCTCCAACTCTTGGGAGCTTTGTGGCTGAGTCCATTGATTCCTCAGAGGCCATGAGCAAAGTGAATAAGAGTTGAGGCAGGCTAAGAGTGTTCCATTGTTGTTGATTTTTCCACCATGCTCACTCAATCCACTTGCATAGAACATGTAATGTCAAAACCTACATTGGACAGGTTATAGCAAGCATAAAACATGTATTTTCAAACCTACAATATGCATCATGTAATGGAAGATAAACCGATAAAGAGTGGTCTGTTAAGTGTGTGTTCAGTAGTTTATAACACACATGAGTTAAGCATTTCAAAAATAACAGGACTATCAATGCAATAACCTGTATCATGGTAATAATACAAAAAATCTTGCAAAGACTTATTTCTCTAGGTAATAATCATTTGTCAACTCACGAACCCCTCCCCCACACCTAAGTATTGTGACACCTCAAAATCAAAAGTATAGGAAACCAGTCAATATCCCCCAATAGCCGAAGATTTATAGTATGTCAAGTGTAGAAATAAATTTCACAAATTGTTCTGACGAGACAGTTAGGAGATGGCCCCACCTATAGGATAAGAGATCCTATATATATATATAAGAAGAGGTGGGCAAAAGAGTTTCAAGATAGTCTTAGAGCTATTTCCCAATGGAAAGTTTATGGAGTTCATTAACCTTAGCTTAACCACACATACTTCATGCCAGCTTTGTCCACAAGTAATGTCATACATCAGGACAAGTTAAAATTTATTATTTATTTTTTTGTTAGATTACCATCCTCACTAGGTAGAATGCCCCGCTGCCAACAAGCCTGTTCAGTACTCTGATGGGTTTACCTAGTCATACCACAAGATGGTACCCACTACCAACAGACCTGTTCAATATCCCGGTGGGTTAGCCTCTTAAACCCTTAGAGACTGGCCCTCCATATTTTAAAAATTTTAGTATAAGATTGTTTTATGCAAGAAGATGGGGGGACAACTTTGAAAACAACTTTTTCTTTCTCTCTTTTTTTTTTTTTTTTTTAATTGGGATGGTATTAATGTTAGAGGATGACTTTCTGTTATATTATTAGTGATTGTCCGGATGTAAGGGGTACTTAAGCGGATGTGGTCTATCTAAAGATATGATATAATCAAGATATTTAGTGTATAGTGGATGGTACCATTGAGAAAGAACAGAAAGACATCTCTAGGCTCAACTCACTTTCTTATTTTGTAATTATTGTGATGTTTCCATGACTAAATACTAATTAGACCTCCTTGTTACTCTTTGATAAAGACACTTGACTCACTTACTCAGGTTTCTTGAAAAAACTGTACGAGAGACCTCTAGGCTTGATGGTTACGATGTCACTTCCTTATATAGTGGTGAAGGTTTTCAAGAGCAATTGCTTCTTAATATTCCTTAAGAACAAGAAGATGAAAATATTTGCAAAAACATGGCTAACTACAACAAGTCATTATTCATTTGATGCTTAGCAGACAACAAGGTCCAAGTGTAACAATGTTTTTGAAGAAAGTACTTCTTTTCTATTTCATTGGAATTGTCTACCCTTGGTGATATAAATACCTACAAAGATCTCTAAAACTGTTTGCAAAATCCACACTCTAAAATATAATAAACTAAGGAGATCAATGAGATCAAGTCATAGGAACATGTATCTCATAGTTGTTTTATTAAAATAAAATGTAAAATGAGGTTGCATTAGACTTCTAAGCTAAACTAACAACATGTAGATTTTATTTACTATCCTACCCTACCTAAAAAGAAAGGGAAAATCTTTATTCAAGTGTAAGAAGTCTTCCAATGTAACCATGTGCAGAGCAAGATAAGAAGCATACTCATATCCATATATGAAAAAGTTACTACAGTGATTACCTAGATAAGAAGAACCAAGCAACCTACTTGTTTTGGCATCAGAAGGTGTTGAAGAAGAGAATATTATTGTGGCTTGATGACCTCTTGAAACCAAATTTCAATGTAATATTGATGTTCATCAACAGTAATTTCTATGCTCTCCTTCATCATGCTATGCAGATCCTCTTCTTCTCGATGATTGATTTATGAAGTACATGAAGGATATGCTGAGATGGATGTTGAGAACTTCTCAATCTTAGGTCTTAATGATTTCTCTCTATTGGATGTAGTCCATAATTTTTCATCTTCCTTCGCATTTTGGCAAGGAAAATCATTTTGTAGCTCATAGGACCTTGACTCTTCTAATATTTCCAGAGAGGTAGACAAGTTCTTGGCTGCTACCAAAATATGTTCTTCTTGAAAAGAAGAAATCCCGGCTACTGCTAGGATTTGAGAAAGCTCCCTCAAGCTAATGGTTTCTTCTGAGTTCATCTTTCCATTTGATAAAACTTGGTTCACACAAAGATGATGTCCAAAAAGTTAGGATCTCCTTATGGTGGTGTAAAAGAAAAGGTTGTATTTTTTTGTTCTGTGGAAGGCTCGAGTGGTCTTGCTTCCTGTCCCAATACTACTACTGCTTCAATTTTTTGTTCTATAGTGCTCCCTGTTTTAGTCTCTTTTAGAGACTGCTTTAGCTCTTTGGATTGAGCTAGCTCCTGTTTTTCGGTATTGGTCTGCGGAGATTAAGAGTGGAATGTTCCTTCCCTTAAAGAGATCAAAAGGAACCTTGTCTAAAAGGTCTTATTTAGATTTAATGTATCTACCTTGTGGGTCTCTAGGCCTATTCATAAAAAGAAATCAAAAACAAAAGAAAAAGCTATCATTTGGTTTCTAGGTCTATTCATGAAAGAAAACAAAAAGAAAAAGAAAAACTACCATTGGGTTTGGGGGAACCCGCTATAGAAGATGCGCAGGTTCTTACCTCTCGTCTTAAAGTTCCTCCGCCACCAAGCTAATGCTAAGGTCTAAGGATGATCTATTTCCTAACTACTTCTTACCTTGAGACAACTCCCCGGCAATGGCGCCAAAATGTTAGGTGATTTATATGTACTAAAAAAGACACTAAACTACCCTCAATTAAATTGTCAACCCAGGGTAAGTAAACTTAGAGTTGTAGCAAAATATATGCCAAAGGTAAAATGTTGGTAGGAGTATAGTCTAACTAAGGAAAGCAACTATCTAAGGCTAATATACTCAAGCAAACCTACCTAATGAGCAAACCCTACTAAGAAAAATGAAACTAGGTAACCTATGTAATTTTGGTCCAAGGATCGATGGATGGTTCCTAAGAAAGCAAGTAAAACCCTATGTAAGGAAAACTAGTTCAACAATAAGCAAAAACAAACCACTAAGCATAATAAGAAAATGACAAAAGCAAACTTCTTTAACTTTCCAACCTACATCCAATGAGCAACTAACCTATGAAAGAAAATAAATAAGCAAGTAAGCAAAAGCACCTATCTAACCTATTAAATCAAATAGACAAGTAAGCAAAGACACCTAGCTAACCTACTAAAGAAAAAGACAAGTAAGCAAAGGCAACTAACCAACCTACGAAAGAAAAAGACAAATAAGCAAAGGCAACTAACTATTGCAAGCAAAACTTCTCATTGAACAACTATCTAGCCTAAGAGGAAAGTGAACTAAATTCCTAATGCAAAACTATTTCTAATGCGTGAAAGGAAATCTAAATGCTCAATGCAATGCATGAAAGGAAATCTATTCTATTGAAAGGAATAAAGGAAACTATCTCTTCTATGAAAACAAGAAACTGTTTTCTAATCTATGAAATTCAAATGCATTCTATACTAATATAAGCAAACTTATGCTATACTAAATTCAGTCATTAATTACAACTTGAAATTGCAATCTAAATCT
>ML783593.1:113035-134034 GCA_009831015.1 Picea engelmannii
ATGAAAATGTCTCCTTGGTATATATAGGAGACTAGGAGGTATAATTACAAATAATGGCCTAAAGCTGACATAATTAAAATAACATTACTAATCTAAATTACAACTAATGGCCTAAAGTCGACATAAATAAAATAACATTACTAATCTAATATGCCCCAATTAAGGGGTAATGAGCCAACATTAGGGCTTAACATGAAGGATCCTAAAGAACATACACTTACCATGCATAATGGAAAAGGATTATCCAAACAGAACAAGAAGGATAAACTGAATGAGAAGGAGGGATATTCCAAACCCTTTAACGATTCTTCAAGTTCCATAGACTCTTCATATTCCAAGAAGAAGAGGAAGGGAAAGTAGTGCACTTACTATAATAAACTGAATAATGAAGAATCCACATGCATGAAGAAACATATTGTTCTTATGGCACAAACACTTCAACAGAACAACCTTGGAAACTTAATTCCAGAGGGAGTCAAGAAGCAGAAGAAAGAAGACCATGTGCCTAAGAAAGGTAATCACCATTATCTGGTTGCAATTAATTCCTCATCCGATTCATTGATTATAGATTATGGCATATCACAACATATGGAATCTAAAGAGGAATTTTTCAATTCTTTGAATCCATGTTGAAGACCCCCCTATTCTCATGTGGGATGATACTCCAGTAGCAGTAGCAGAAGAAGGAAGAGTGGAACTCCATAATGGAAGTTTTGAGAATGTTTTACATGTTCCAAATCTTTCTATGAATTTTCTCTCAGTTTATCATATCACTCAGAAAGGTAAAAGGGATGAATTTACATCAGATTTAGTTTCAGTAATTGACATGCATGAAAATTCCATCATTGCAATTGGTGAGGTGGATCACAAGTAAAGGTTGTATAAATTCACTAAGTTTTCTGATGATGACTCCTCTTTTCTACTTACACATAAGGAGTGTACTTTTCATACACCTCTAGTGTGACATGCATATACTCTTGTGCTTCCATCAGTTTCAAACATCATAGATGATTCCATACGCTCATATTATGTACATGGAAATAAGTAGGTAGTACAACCATATAAGAAGCTACCATTGAAGCTTCAGAAGATGCCCAAGAAGGCACATTTCACACTTTAGTAAATAGGTATCCTTATAGGGAATCCATTGGATTCGAGGAGGACTTGATCTCAACATGAGGATCCTTCTCATGTACTTTCAACTTCTGAACTAGTGATGCCCATGCATTGCTATATGGTTCAATGTTATGATCCACATACCTACAGTGAGGCTGTTGGAAATCCACTATGGGAAGCATCCATGCAAAAGGAGTATGACTCACTCCTAAATAATCAGGCTTTGCATCTGGTTCCACTTCCACCAGAAAAGGAGTATTTTCAGGTGCAGATGGGTCCACAGGATCAAGAGGTACAAGGCTAGACAAGTTGCCAAAGGACTTCATCATATCCATAAATATTTCTACATATTCACGAATAATTTTAGTGAGAATAAGTTTCAGATTTTGTGGGACCATCTTACAATGAATAACACGGTTTCCTAGTAGCCTCCTTTTCTTCTTTTGATGCATTGTATTTTGAGGGGGAGTTTTGTTCCCACATGGTTTTCCCTCTTTCCTCACTTTTATTCAGTGTTCATTAGTTTCATTTTACATGAGTACCTAATATGGCCTAGTATCCAGGACTCATTTTTTACTCCATAGTGATGTTCAGGGGGGAGATTTTTATTTTCGGCACACTAGTTCAGTGGGAGTAACACTAGTTCAATGGGAGTTAACTGACTAGTTCTAATTCATACTTTCTAATTTTATACCATCACTATTATGCATGCATTCCTAATTATAGGATGTCATTGCCTATATGAGTGAAGATCACTCACTCATTGATTAGATCATAAAATACATTGATTCTCATTCTTCATTGTGTATCTCTCTTCCTTTTCATGATAAGATTGGTTTGTGTATTCTTTATCTAGGCCTCCTGTGTAGGTTTCCATGAAACACTGACAAGGACGTGCTAGAGGGGCATACCTAGAAGCCATAATGGCATCCATTTTTTTCCGAGGAGGATTATCCCCTGCCATTTGATTAGGAAAAGGAAGATTGTGAATTCTAGGAGAGGTAGGAGGTGATTTGACAGGTAAAGGTGTGGTCTGTATAACATTTATTTTAGGAAAAGGAAGAGTATAAGGTGGAGGAATTTCAGACTTAATAGAAAGTGGCTAAGTCTTGGAAGAAGATGGGGGAAATTCAATAGGAATCGAGGTTCCTTCTTCTTTAGTCACAAAAAATTTAAAATAATGGGGGGGAGGAGAAACTAAGAGAGGAAAATATTCCAAAATATCAAGCCTAAACCAATTAAAAACTTCATGGGATGAAAGAAAATAAAAAATTTAAAGACTTTCTTCTTTCAGCTCAGGAGAAAAGGATGGATATTCTACAAGAAAATCTCCTAGTTTTGACTTTACATGAGTTTCAACAATAGGAAAATGAGAAATATGAGAGACAACAACTGGTGTATGGAAAGAAGAGTCAGGTAAGTCTCCATAAGTACCTGATAATTTGGAAGAGGAAGCTCCTTGCAAAACGTTTTCCTTCTTTAAGATTTTTTCTGGATCAAGTTCAGGTGCAACTAGAGGTGATTGTGGATTCAACCTCGTGTGTCTACCTTTGGGAGACAAAACTAAAATTTGGAGTCGCTAGGTGCAACATGGAGTATTCTGTTTACTGATTACTGTGCACCATAAAAATCAATATTTTTTTGTCGTACAACCCAGGGAAAAATCTTCAATCTGTTCCCTGATAATGGCGCCAAAAATGTTAGCACTAAAAGTCACACTTATATTGTTGTGAGTGTAATCCAAATACCCATCAGAATATGAAGGATACATGTTTATAAAAGGTGGAAAATGGATGGAAAACTCAGTAAAGTATGTCAATTACAGATAACTCCATACAATATACACCAACAAATAAGGCCTTAGATAATTTTAGATTAGGTTTTAAGAGATAAAGTGAGTAGGTGGAAGACTTGACAAGAAATGTGTAATATACATATAATCTACATTAGGTAACACTGACATACATATGAAGAAAACCCTCTGAAATAACAACCTCTTAAAATCAAAGAGAAAAACTTTGATACATTTTCAAACAATATCACAATAGATCTTTTATTACAACAAAGATGCAATCAACCAGTTGAATCATTCGACAGACTATAATCAAAGTAAGATAGAAAAAAGATGACAAAGAAGCAAGACTGATTTCCATTATTCAAAGTGTCTTAGATCTCGTCCATACATTAGGAGATATTTTTTGTTACATAAACAATATCAAAATAGGAGTCCTTTGTTACACCATTCGAACCTATCCTTAGTCTTACAATGCCATTTTATAGTCTAAACTATCATTGACAACTCTAAAACTCGCATTCCAACTTCCTCATAGGATCCCTGTGCCTAAGGGAAGTGTGGCAACATGTGTACAACAGAAAATAAACAAACTACTAATAAAAAGGAAGATGTTGGCAACGTATGCAACATTCTTTATGAGTTGAGGATGTGTCCATAAGAGTGGATCTTATTGAGACTTGTGGCCTCCCAGATCATAAATAACCCTCAAAGTGATTGCACACATCCATATTGACACATGGCAGTTGTCTTTCCCTCCAAAATATCCAAAAATTGAGTTCGCAACGTTGCACTGCAAACTATCCTGAAATAGCTAGTTCGCAACGCTAGGCACTGCGAACTTTCCTTTAGTGGCATGTTTCAATTTACCAAAGTATTTAACATCTCAAAAACTATATCAAGTGTAAAAAATGTTGTTACAACTTCATAATCTTGATACATGACTAGAGGAAAACATCAAAACTGCTAATCATGGTTTAAAACTCATAGCCATCACCAAAAATGTTATAAAATGCATGAAACAAAATCTTTGACCAAAACTGATGTTGGATTGATGTTGGTTATGGAGGCTCAATGCCTTTGAATTTATTTTTTAGTTCTAGAGCTTCTCCTGGTAGAAACCTTGGCGAGCATGTCTAGGTTTCTTTTGGCCAATTACTCTTTGAAAGGTTGTAGCTATGCCTTCAATTTTATGATTTGAGCTTGATGGGATATGTTCTGTCTATAGAGATTCGTGAGCTGCATGTGAAGGGGTAGGAATATTTTAGCCAAGAACCTGTCCTTATCAATGGTCTCATGATATATTCCCAATATCACCTCAAGCTTCTTCCTAGAATCCAAGTCTTCTTTCTTCAACTTATCAGCTTCATCTCTTGCTTCCTTGAGTTGTCTCTTGAGCCTCTTGAAGGTGGGATTTATTTCATGCTAAGGAGTAGTGATATCAATAAATTCAATAGGATTCTTAGAAGATTGAGATATATATTTTTTATGGGATGAGGCATTTGTTGTATCATCCTTCACCAAAACATTTTGCTTGGTTGTTGATCTAGTAAAAGGCCTCCTAGGTTTAACCTTCTTTGTAACAATGGGTGAGGAAAAACAAATTTTTTTTCCTTTCAAGCCTCTGTATTTTCTTGAAGCAACCTCCATAGGGAAAGGATCTACCATTGGTGAATTTTATCTATCTATAGGTTGTGAAGGACCTCCTACTTTTGCTTCATAAGTGGCTCTGTCAAATTTATCACTCATATTCACCCTTTTCCTCTTGCTAGCTTCTGAATTCACATTCTTCTCAACTGGAGTAGGAATTTGCATCTTGGACTATGGAGTGGGGGAAACATCTAAGTGAAATTGTGATGAAGTTATAAAGGTTTCCCAATCCATGTTAATTTTCTTTAATTCTTCCATTACTAACATTTTAATAAGGCTAGAGTGAAAGACATTGGTGTCTACATTCTTTGACTTGGCTTGAACCCTGTCAGACATCTTACCAATGCTTCTAAAAATATAAAATATAAGGTTCATGGCTTCTTTTCCTATGAAGTGTAACAACAACATGATGTGGTATCGGTACACCATGTTAAACCTCCCCTCACATTTGAAATATCTCTAGATAACCCTCGACATTTTATCAAAACATTCAAGAATGTGGCTTCTAGTAGAATCCCTTTGGACAAATTGTCCTCCCGATACTCTGGCATAAGGAATTCCTTGGAGAAGGAAGTATTTAATGACATAGCTTTGAACCAATTTTCTCCATTGTTGGGTATCTCTGTTGCAACATATATGGAATGCTTTGAAACATCAAATTCTAATATCCCCACTTTGGTTTTAGTCCCATTAAAATTGAGTGAAAACTCTTTGCCCACCTTTGGATGCCCCCTCTTCATCTTTTGATAGAAATTAATGCAACCTACCCTCTGAAAGGATTCCCTGAACAAAGGTTCAGAGTTAAGGAGATGCATATCATAAGGCTCTTTCTTTACAATCTCCCCTCCCTTGTGAGTCTTCTTGTGTTGTTGACTATCCATAACTGTTGCTATAAGAATGTTTTTCTGTAAATTGTTTATGACAGCTAGGTGTGTGAAAACACAGAATACATGAATTTAGGGTTTTGATGACATAATTGTTTTTAGAAGGATGAGATTGTACAGATATTTATACACATTGAGGTATGAGATAAAACACTCTTCAAACAATACGGGTGAAGTAACAACAACTAGTATTTATAAATAAAGGAAGACGAATGAGAGTTTTATGCTAAAATAGGGTTTTCATCAGCATAAATATCAATTGGAAGCATTAATGATGTATACAATTAAAGCCTGGTCCTATAGATGATCAACCATACATCTCGGGTTTGATAGGGGTAAAAAAACAATGTTTAAGGCTAAACTTCAAAAGGATGTAGAAGGCGACGGTTTCAACAGTCCTGGAATAGAGGGTTCACAGTGCCTGGTTCACAACGCTAGAGAAACCAGCTCGCAGTGCTAAGGAATTTCAGTGGGACAGGAGGCTTCTTAGCATAGGAAAAGATCCACGAGGTTAAGGTAACAGTCTGGAGTGGTTTACATGATCCAAAACGCCAGGGATATGGATTTGAAGGTTGGCAACAAAGGAGTTTGGACAGTTCAAAATGACGATATATAAACCAACATAAAACCTTATCTCAACCTTTAAACAACATTGAGACCGTCAAGGAGTACCTGGTAAACCTGAGTTTGATGATGATGCCTATAAATTTGAACTGATATGTCAGCAAGTCATCCAATATTCAATGATCCTCTTCATCTAGTCTACAGTTCCTTTCTGCAACGCTAATTCGTAGTGCTAAGCTCAAAATCAAGTTGCACACTTCAAGGAGATTGTTAGAACATCGATAACATAATCCTTGAAAAGTTGGTTAAATGAGGGCAATGAAAACAATGAAATCCCCTTTGAAATGATTCTTAATTACAATGATGACAAATGAATGCATGAAGTACTTATGAATATGCTGTGAGCTCTCCTGGTGAGTTGGCATCAAATACACCCGACTTGACTTGACATTTAAACAATTGGATTGTGACAAAGGGGAACTTGTGTACAACTTGGAGGTATGACATGTCAAGGTAATGATGTAGGGATCAAAGGTGTGACTGATAGGGACTTATTTACCTTTTCATGATGACTAATTACATGACCTAAAGACTCTAAACGAAGGTTGAAACAAACTTTAGCTTATTCAAATCAAACTTTAAGTTATGAACACAATAAGAAGACCTAAAAACCTATGACTTATGTAACACTATGACTCAAAAACAAAACTAAAGTGATTTTCTGATCCCTACAATTATATGTGTTAACATACCCTAAAGGTAACAAGAAATTCATTGCATGTATATTAGAGTTTGATTGCACAAATAATATAGCAGAATATGATGCTCTCTTGCAGGGACTCAAGAAAACCATTGACCTTGACATCCAATGTTTAGTTGTATTCAACGATTCTGAAAATGTGGTTAAGAAGGTAAAAAATACCAGTCATTATGTGTCTGCTCATCTTAAAAACTACCAGGCCGAGGTATGGAACTTGATTAGTAAATTTATTTCTTTTAATATAAGTTCTATTCCTAGATCTAGCAATTCTGAAGCATATTTATTGGCAAATGTAGCATCAAAATTATTTTTTGATGAAATTTTCTCTCATAATTCATTTTCTGTTGAATTGATATTTAGGCCATCAATTCCAGATAACATCACTAATTGGTGGGTGTTTGACGATGATCAATAGATCATAATTTTTTTTCTAATGGAAGACACTTTCCAAGGTGCTTTAATTGATGAAAACACTCACGAAGAAAATCTCCATGATTTTATGGTAATACACAATCCCCAATCAACTGAAATTTCATCTTACATCGTAAATTCAATCCCTAAATATTTCATTAGATTGGAAAATTTTTATGATCTACACGACAAATTTAAGGGTGTGGTTAACTGTAAAACGAATAGTTCCTTGCCGCAATATGAAATTGTAAATTTAGGAACACATGATCAGCCCCAAAACATCAATTTAGGAAAAAGGTGCGCACAACAAGAAAATTCAACATTTATTAAACTATTTAAATAATTTAAAGATGTGTTCGCTTGGACTTATGATGATCTAAAACATTTGATCTAAACATAATACAACATGTAATCCCCATGAAACCTCAAGCCCAACCATTTCAACAGAAACTAAGGAAGATGCACCCAAAATTAGAACCCACAATAAAAAAAGAATTGAACAAGTTGTTAACAACTAGGATCATTTTTCCTATTCGACATACCCAATGGGTGTCCAATCTAGTCATGGTAAGAAAGAGGAAATGGGAAAAACGACTTTGTGTCGATTTCCTCAACTTAAACTGAGCCTCTGACAAAGATAATTATCTCGTTCCGCCCATGGAACAAATCCTACAACCGATATATGGTTAGACCCCTACAAAATATGATCAAGAAGGACATCGCTTTTAAATGGGGATCACAGGAAAACTAGGCCTTTCATGCCATCAGACAAGCTATAATAGAAGCTCCATCCTTAATGATTCTCGATTTTTCCAAATACTTTACCCTCTACACTTTTGCACCAGATAGATCATACACTGTAGTACTTACCCAAAAAAATAATGATAATAGTGAAATCCCCATTTCGTTTATTAATTCTTCATGTAAAGGAGAAGAATTAAACTATCCAACAGTGGATCAACAAGCTTTTGTTTTATTTAAAGAATTAAAACACTTTAGACCCTATCTATTGAAATCTAGAACTAAAGTCATCTTTCCATATCCTGCAATAAGAAATTTGTTTCTTCAGAAAGAGATTGGGGAGAAGAGGGCTCATTGGATGACTTCTCTTCAAGAATATGATCTCGAGATTAAACCAATCCAGATTGTTAGAGGTCAAGGTATTTTCAAATTAGTGGTTGATTCAGTCAATCCACCTAAAGATGACTCTGTTTTATTAAATGAAACACTGGCTCATGAAAACCAAATCTTTTGTGCACAAACCACGCCTGCTTCTTGGTATTCTGATATTAAATTTTATTTAATACATGGAACTACTCCAAAACGTATTGACCCCAAAAAGAGAAGGGAATTAATACTTAGATCTACTCCATTTAGACCATTAATACTCTAGCGGGGCGGTTTAGACCATTAAGCCTCCTCTCTGGAGCTCCTATTTGGAAGGGAAATTACAATCATCCCTTCCCGAAATTGCTTGTCCTCAAGCAATACTAGTCCAGGGTGTTGCAACACCTGCTCGCTCTCCCAAGTAGCATCCTCTACTGGAAGCCCTCTCCATCTGATCAAACACTCTCTGATGACCCTGCTCCTCAGTTTCCACTCCCAGAACTCCAAAACCTCCTTCGGAACTAACTCCAACTGTCCCTCCTCATCCAACGGTGGAAGCTCCTCTGATGTGCTAATGAATTGTCCCACTGCCTTTTTGAGGCAAGACACGTGGAGCACATTATGAATCTTGCTCCCGTCTGGAAGATCTAGCTCATAAGCAACCTCACCTACTAGGCGCATGATCTTGTAAGAACCATAAAATATGGGTTTGAGCTTCTCAGCCCCACTCTTCTTCAGAGATGATTGTCTGTAGGGTTGGAGTCTCAAGAAAACCAAATCTCCAACCTCAAAGTTGCGCTCTATCTTGTGCCTGTCCGCACTTATCTTCTGTCGGTTTTGCGCCATCTGCAGGTTCTCTTTCAACAACTTGAGAATCTCCTTACTCTTTATGATCCAATCCTTGGACTTGGGAGCTCTTCTCTCCCCGAAGGTCAAGTCTACCAGAGTGGGAGCATCATATCTATACAATGCTCGAAAGGGTGTCATACCAATGGACATGTGGAAGGTGGTGTTGTAGCAATGTTCTCCTAAATGTAACCACTTTACCCACGTTCTCTGTTGTACTCCTACATAGTTCCTCAAATAACCTTCAACCCACTTGTTGATAATCTCTGTCTTCCCATGTGTTTGAGGGTGATAGCTGGTGCTAGGTGTCAACTCTATCCCCACCAACCGAAACAACTCTCTCCAAAATGTCCCTATGAACCTATTGTCCTTGTCATTGACAATGTTCTTCGACAACCCATGAAGTTTGAAGACCTCTATAAAGAAAATATCAGCTACCTGAACTGTGTTGTACTCTGTTGGTATGGCATAGAAGTGAGAAAACTTGGTCAATCTGTTGACCAGTTCATAGATATAGTCCTTATCCTGGACCTTGGGTAGATCCTTGATGAAGTCCATAGATATACTCTCCCATTTCTTCTCTGGAATGGGGAGTGGCTGAAGTAGCCCTATTGGAAGAGCATGCTGTGACTTGTTTTGCTGGAAAGTCACACACTCACTGACGTGTCTCATAACATCTTGTTTGAGGCCCTTCCATGAGAACCTCTCTCTGATCTGTCTGTAGGTTTTGAAGAAACCCTGATGGCCTGCTAGAGGTGAATCATGAAATATAGTGAGGATATTCTTCTTAAGCCCTGAATATGGCACCAAGTAGACTCTATCCTTGTAAAATATGACATCGTCAATGACCCTATACTGGTCATTGTGTATCTTCCCATCCATCACCTCAAAATAAAACTTTTTCTTGGAATATTCCACTAACAAGTGGGATTTCCAATCTGCTAAAATCTCCATCAAAGAACATGCCACAGGTCTCCTCGATAGTGCATCAGCCACAATGTTCTTCTTCCCCTTGACATAATCTATGTCAAATTCAAATGCCTGTACCTTCCACAACCATTTCTATTGGCGCTCACTGAGGTCCTTCTGCTCAAGGAAATACTTCAAACTATTGTGATCGGTCTTGACCATGAATTTGCTTCCCACCAAATATTTTCTGAACTTGGTCAAGGCATGCATGATTGCCAACATTTCCTTGTCATAAATGTAGTACAACCTCTCAAGTTGACTAAGCTTCCAGCTCTCAAATACAATGGGGTGTCCTCCCTGCATCAAAACTACACCGATCCCTTCGTTGGATGCGTCACACTCTAGTAAAAATGGCAAGGTGAAGTCTAGTAGTGCCAACACTGGACAAGTTCCCATGAATTCCTTCATGTGATCAAAGGCTTCCTGTGATTTCTCGGTCCATATGAAGGCCCCATGCTTGGTAAGATCTGTCAGTGGTGCTCCAAGATGAGAAAAACCCCAGACAAACTGCCTGTAATAGCTGCACAACCCAAAGAAGCTATTCAATTATGTCATGTTCTTGGGTGTCGGCCAATCCAGAATGGCCCTGATCTTCTCTTGGTGCACCTGTACCCCCTGTGCACTGATGATGTGGCCTAAGTAAATAATATTTGTCATACCGAACTCACACTTGGACTCTTTGGAATATAATGACTGTGCCTCCATGATGCTCAATACCTCATCCAAGTGCCTCATATGCTCTTGCCATGACCGGCTATAGATCAAGATGTCATCGAAGAAAAGTAAGACTGATTTCCTTAACTGATCCCTGAATATATGGTTCATGCAAGACTGGAATGTAGCGGGTGCATTGGTTAGACCAAATGGCATAACCAAGAACTCGAAGTGTCCAAAATGACATCAAAATGTCATCTTCTCTATGTCCTGCTCTCAGATGCTAATCTGATGATATCCAGAGCGTAGAGAAATTTTTGAGAAGAAAACTTCCCCATGTAGTTCATCCATCAACTCGTCAATGCGTGGGATAAGGTACCGGTTCTTGATGGTTTTCTTGTTCAAGGCTCGGTAAACAATGCACATCCTCATGGTGCCATCCTTCTTCAGAACTAAGACAACTGAAGAAGCAAATGGGTTGTTGCTCCGTCTGATGTGTCCCATCGCCAACAATTCCTTGATTTCCTTCTCTATCTCATCCTTGAACCTCCTAGGATGACGATAGGGGGGAGGGGTGATCATAGGTTTGGCCCCCTCCTCCAACTCAATGGTGTGCTCAAACCCCCTGTCAGGTGGTCTCCCTGGTGGAATTGCCTCAAAGACCTGCTGATGTCATCCCAATAAATTCTTGATCTCTGTGTGGTATTGTTGTCGAACTTCTGAATCCTTTTGAGTAGTGATCAAGCATTCGGCAGCATATGCTACCTCCCCATGTTTGAATATCCTCTCCATCCTCTTGGTTGAAACTGTCCTGGGTGCTCCTGTTGACATACCTCTTAGAACAACCTTCTTCCCATCTTGATCTTTGAATCCCATTTCCAAGGTTTGGTAGTTGGTAGTGATTTTTCCCAAGGTAATCATCCACTGAACTCCTAACACCACATCTATGTATGATAGGTCAACCACATAAAATGTGTCTCTCACTGTGTAGTTGCCTAACTTTATATATAAGTTTGGAACTCTGTCTAGACACTCCACTGTGTGGCCATCTGCTACCACAACATCAAACCCCTCAAACTCCTATGTCTGAAGTGCTTGTCTCGATACTAGTGAAGCGTCGATGAAGTTGTGGGTGGCCCCACCATCTATCAGGGTGATTGCCCATTTCCCCTAAATAATCCCTCTGATACAGAGGGTATCATACCTGGGAACACCAGAAAGGGTCTCTATGACTCCTCCCTTTGTTGGTTTCCTCCTATTAGCCTGCTCTTGTGGTTGTGGGACTAGTGGAGGATGGGCTCTTGTCGGTGTCAGTGGTCTATGGGGAAGTTGCTCCTCTGCTGGTGCTGAATCCTCCTCTGAACTAGTGGATCCACTATCCTTCTCCTCCTCCTTACTGTCCACACTGTTTGTTGCTACCTCAATATAATGAATCTCTCCCTTGCCCATGCACCTATGGCCTGGGACCCAAGGATCTTCATAGCTGAAGCAAGGCTTCTTCCTCATAAGCTCTCTCCTAGTCTCATCATCCAACTTATCCTTTCCCTTCCATTCTCTCTGGAATGGCTTCCTGTCTCGATCCCTATGGGGCACAAATGGTTTGGAGAAATTTTTAGTATTTGGCACTAAGTCTGCTAGATCTCGAGTGCAAAGGATGACATCCTGCAAAGTGGGAGGATTGTATGCCTTCACCCATCCTCTCAAAGGATCTTTGAGTCCTTATGTGAATAGCATGATCAGCCTGGGCTCTGATATATCTATCACTGCCACGGCTACCCACTGAAACTCTGTGATGAACACCTCTGTTGTGCCAGTTTCTCTCAACTAGGCTAGATCCATGAAGTGTATCTCAAGATCCTTCCTGTCAAACATGTCCATGAGCCTATTTGTAAACTCCCTATAGGATATTATGAGACTGTGACCCAATGTCACCAGTCCATGGTACCACCACTCGTGTGCCTCACCCTCCAAGTGTAAGGTCACAAAATGGATGGCCTCTGTCTCAATCATCTGGTTGAGCTTGTAATACGTGTCTAACTTCTATACCCAAGCTCTGGTAGTGTATTTGGATGATCCCTCGAAAGAAGGGATGGTGAGTTTCCCAACTTTTCGGATGAAATCAAGGTTATGCCCCTACTTCTATTGTGGTCCTCCCCTCTGTGGCTCTCTGGGGCAGTTCTTGAGTCTGAGTCCACAGTACTCGACTAAGGTCATGTCCTGATGGAATTCATGACCCAATGCTGCGTACTCCCTCCTATACTCTACAATGTCATCAACATGAGTGGGTGGCCTCTGTGGTATCGGTGATGGTGCTGCTACCGGGGGTGCCCTCTGGAAACTAGGAAACAAGGGTCTGGGAATCCTACTCATAGAGGTGTATGTGTGAGAGGGTGACTGGGGTCTACTTCCTACTCCCAATTTCCCCTGTGATGCATGCGAGACTTGTGTATCTGGGGTGCCTACTCTAGACAATCTATCAACCACCTGTGCCAAGGACTGAGACATGGTCCATTGACTAGCTAACATATCATTGATAACCTGCATGAAAGCTACCTCTGAATCTATGGGGGCCTTGCCACTGCCCTCTGGTCGCTCATATCTATCTCCTAGCATCCTCTCTGCCTCATGCTCTACCCTTCTCTCTACTTCTCTGTGTGCCTCTTCCTCTTCCTTTGAGCTAGGAGGAAAAGTGGGAAAATCAGGCCTATGCCTTCTTTCCTTATGCCTGTTGTAAGTGACATATTCGTCACCTACGTGTTCACAACCCTCTGGGTATTCTGCTGCACTCATTGTCTTTAGTCACAAGCTGGCAGGACTAAATCTCTGATACCACTGTAATGTTCCTGACTTGGCTAGTCTAGGAAACGTTGTTCATGTGTGTGTAGGATCAAAGGTTTACGACATATAAATGATCATACAAATAATAAATGAGACAAAGGACTGCAAAGTTTGTATTATAATATCTCTGTGGATTAAAAAATGGTCGAATGTGGCTGAATAACTGACAATACTCGACTAGATCAACATACAAAGGATCTTAGCTAGAATATAAATAAGCAACCGCGGCTGAATAAAATAAAAACACTCGGCTAGATCAAAAGACAAAAGGATCTTAGCCGGAATACAAATAAACAACTAAAATATAATACCCATAATATGGGAGCACTACGGAATCAATGAAGAATTATGGAAGACATGGATTATCTTCCCGATGACTAGGGTGTTTCTTTCAACACCAAAATCAACCAATTGGTGTCTTCCTCCTGGAATACACTGAACTATCTCTCTTGAGATGCACCTCTTCTCCTCAATGACAAGTCATAATTTGCATAATGATGAATTAGGTCATTGACCCTTCCTTTATAGCTTTTCAAAACCCTAAATCATGCTGAAACCCTAATTCACTGTTGACTTCCAAAACCCTAAATCATGCTGAAACCCTAATTCATTGTTGACTGCCAAAACCCTAAATCACTGTTGAAACCCTAATTCACTGTTGACTTCTATTTTTAGCTCATAATGACTTAAAAGTGCTTTTAACCCTTTTTATCTCAATGACACTTTCCGAATATAACACCTGTGACTAGAGTGACCTCTAGTAACCCTGTTTACCCTTATTTGGCCCTGGCTATAGTCTAGCGGGGCAGTTTAGACCATTAAGTCTCCTCTCTGGAGCTCCTATTTGGAAAGGGACATTACAGATTGTTAGAGGTCATGGTATTTTCAAATTAGTGGTTGATTTAGTCAATCCACCTAAAGATGACTCTGTTTTATTAAATGAAACACTGGCTCATAAAAACGAAATCTTTTGTGCACAAACCACTCCTGATTCTTGGTATTCTGACATTAAATTTTATTTAATACATGGAACTACTCTAGAACGTATTGAACCCCAAAAGAAAAGGGAATTAATACTTAGATCTACTCCATTTCAAATTATTAATGATGTCCTTTTTAGAAAAAAATTGATCAAGTATTATTACGTTATTTAGAAAAGGATGAATCTAAAAAACTTCTAAATGAATTACATTCTGGCAATGCAGGAAGTCACTTTGATGGGAAAAAAATTGCTCATAAAGTCCTCAGAGCTAGTTATTATTGGCCTATGTTGTTTAGAGATTCTCATGATATGGCTCACAAATGTGCTACATGCCAAAAGGCTACTAGAAAAGTTAGGAACCCTGCTTTCCCTTTGCAGCTAGTGACAGTTGATCAACCATTTCAACAATGGGGCCTTGACGTTATCGAGCCAATCAATCCTGTCTCTTCCCTACAACATAAATACATCCTTAAAACAACATATTACTTCACCAAGTGGTATGAATCCATACCTCTAAGAGTATTCAACACTAATCAGGTGATTTTGTTCCTCGAAACTCATATCATTTCACACTTCAAAATTCCAGAATCTTTGGTGTTTGAAAATGCATCTTATTTTTCCTCAATGGATTTGAATGTTTTTGCTATGGAAAAAGGAATTAAATTGAAATATTCTGCCAGATATTACCCTCAAGGTAATGGTCTGGTTGAATCAACCAATAAGAACTTAATTAATATCCCTTAAAGAACAGTATCAAAAAATAATAAAAATTGGCATATCGCTTTGTTCTACGCACTGTGGGATGATAGGGTTACACCCAAAACAACCATTGGAAATTCCTTTATTTTTCTCGTATAAGAAAGAGAATCTATCCCACCTCTGAATGTATTTATACCGTAATTGTAGCTATCTAAAAAGGTCCAAGAAAAAGAGGGCCCAACCTTAGAAAGTTGAATAAATGCTTTGCTGAAATTAGAAGAAACTAGGACACAATCTAAACGTAAAATGGATCAACACCAACAAACGGTTAAATGATTATTTGACGAAAGCTATTCCTATGATTTAAATTTCGATATAGGAGATCTGGTTCTTAGGTGGGATAAATCACTTGAGGAAAACGGGGAACATTCAAAATTCTAGAATTTATGGTTATGACCTTTTATAATCACTGAAAAACTCGGTCCTAGCTCTTTTCGTATGAAAACCTTAGAAGGACAACTAGAAACTTTTCCAGTGAATGGCCAAGTCCTCAAAAAATACTTTTCTTGACCAAACTGGGATCAAACATTTTGTAAATATATGGTGTTTTGTGCGTTTTTGTTTTCTTTGATTGAAATTTCTATTTTGACTGTCTTTATGAACTATCATATTGTTGATCCAAGAGTAATCATCAAAAGGAAGCATTATTTTTAAGACTTGTGCTTTTCAAGCAATCTAAAATAGTTCAAAGAGGTCCTGATATTAATATACAACTCAGATAGTTGATTTACAAGTTGATTTTTACTTTCATTCTATCCTCAAATCATCTGCCATAAAATTACACCCAGAGACACGTTTAACCTTTGATGATTACAATGATATTTATACTTTTTACACCATCCATATTCTTAAGGAATGACTTTTAATTTCTTCCCCATCCTCTAGATGATTTCGTAACTGAAATCTAACATATCTATACCATGATGAAACCTTCCAGTTCTCAAAGCAAATAAGAATCATGATCAACGGTACACCTATCTTGAAATTAACCTCTAGTATCACTCCTCTCTCTTCACTCAATTTTCATTAGCAATTCTCTAATTATATTATTAAAGGATGGAAAAAGAGGGTTGAAAAACACTTATGTGTTTGAAATGCATGTAAACTCACCAGGGTACTGAACAGGCTCACTTGCAGTGAGTAAACACACACATGATACTAGGAAAACTTTGTTGGGGTACTGAATAGGCTTGCTGGCAGTGAAGAAATGTCGGGTTGAGAGGCAGTAGGTACATGCGTATCCTTAATGAAACATGCCATTAAGAATAATAAATCAACTTTCCATGGAAGCATACATCATGTGAACGCAACTATTGGATGGGATTGAAGAATTTGAGTGGGTTAAATGGTATCCCTGTCAAGGATATGGACGCCCGCTGGAAGTAGTGGCTCTGCCAATGGTATTGAAGTCCTTTTCAAAAAAATCATGACTCTTTGATTAAAAATTCCTTTTAGGTTACAATCCCCTACAAAGATTTTTTTCTAGTTTATGAATTATGGTAATTTTTTATGACCACTAAGCTCATCCTAATATTGTATGGGTATGAAAATGAACTTATACAAGAAAGCTTAAATTCTTCTCCAAGTCTTATTCTTCTTCTTCCTAAGATGAAGACTTATCCAATCAGAGATAATTGCTTCTCCCTGTGAGTCATCATTTGTTAGCTTCCCAACTAGCACCATGTTTTGCATTGTCTTTTTAAATACAAAATTGTCTTTTACTCACTACCCAATATGTGTATTCAACATATTGATGTATATTTTGTAAAAATGTATTGTTTTAATGAGAGTATGTTTTTGTGCGAAATAATGATTTTATTCCCTCTTTAATTTCATGACTGCAAAACATGAAATTAAAGGCTATTTTTGTACAAATTGTTAGCACCACAAGTCACCTCTAGATTGCGGCAGAGGAAAGACCAGTACCCATTAGTTTGTATGTCACAATGAATAAATTTAAGTGTGGTCTAATGGACACGGTCTCAAGATTATATCATTTTAACTCAGAAAACTGGGTTGGCATGCATAGGCAAGTGAGGTATTGATCTAACTTCAGTCAGTAAATTGCAGTATGGTGGTGAGTAGGGGGAAGCATTTGAGGAGAATGAAATGGTCTGCTGTGGACATCCGGTCTTCTAGCATCCTAAGGAGGAAAACATTCAAATACAAGATCCTCTTGAATTCATAATTTCAAGAAACTCAAACCACTACGACAGTACTACATTCAAACATACATTACAATACAGTCACAACGACCCGAATGGATCATCCATACCCGATCTCTCAGCATCACAGGAAAAAGAGAACACAAGAAACTGGTTAAAATTGGTTGTAACATCACCATGATCAAACCTCCATCACAAAAACACAACTACCCTCGACTGGATCCTCCATGCCCAAGTGTTTTAACGCAACAGTTACACAAAGATGAAAGGAAATTGATTTTCATTAAAAAAGAAGTCTCAAATACATATCATAACCAGAGAACCAGAGGCTTTGCTAAAACTTTACAAATTGGGAGCTTAGCTCAACCATCGACACTTACAAAATATAAAACATGAGTATATATACTCAGAACTGCTAATGTCCCCCAGGGATGCAATTGGACCCCTGCATTGAAAGCTTTGCATTTATTATCCTTCTATTAGACTGCAGTGGCTTTCCTTTGTCAGACGCAAATCTAAGATAGTATGGGTTTTGCAGAAAAATTTCATGAGAGGGTGACCTTGGGATGACAACCAGCCTCCACGACCGGTGCTTCCATGCTTCCTATTTATGGTTGAAACAAGGTTTCAACCACCTTCTTCAGATTCATTAACTGCCCTTATTAGGATTGAGATGAGCCCAGATTTCCATGAATGCTCTTAGGCGATGCTCCTAACTTGCTGAGTTAAACTTAGCACCTTGAAACCATGTACCTTCCTCTGTTGTTAATACAAACACTCTCGACCCATTTAGTGTGTCTCTTTTCAACCACCCCATGTGACTATGGGCCATGACCTCATGCTTGTCCCACATGATGTTTTGGGGTTTCTCATTTCGGGAGTTTTCACCCCATCTTGGCTTCAATATCGCGATGCCCGAAATCGCGAAACGATCACTGAGATTGGAGGTCATACTTGCTTCAAAATGGATGGCCACGCTCATTCCCTTGACAATACAAAATGCCAACTATGCAACAAGTTCTATCCCCTTCTCCTAGACCTTCTTCCCTTATGACCAGGCGCTAGGATCATGGGCCCAATTTCTAGAAGATTTCACGATTTCACGTTTTGGGAGAAAGAGATTCTGCTCTTGGGAAACCTTCGATTCGCGAAATCATGAAATCAAGATTTTTCATTTCGAGACTTTGGGCTATGGGTGCACTTTGAGACAAGAGCCCCGAAATCCTGATTTCCAAAATCGTCGAAGTCAAATAAACGACTCTCTTCTTCTCACAAATGAATGACCTAGATCTTCCCCTTCACGAATCAAGATTTCACAATCCTTGATGCATAATCTCTCAACATTTGAAATCCCTATTCCCACGCTCACTTGATTCCATATAAGACCTCTCTTAGTGTTGGGGCTTGCAATAATGAAGACTTGGACGGTATGGCTAGGACTTGGGGAAAAACAAAGACTCGGTAATAGAGGCAAAAAGAGAAGTAATCGGACATAGGGGGAACAAAAAATCTCAGGGCCGATATCTCTCAGGAAAACTTCGAAAAGGAAAACCATTCGACCAAAGGATGAAAGTAAACAACAAAGGAAAATATACACCAGGAGGAGAAATCTATGATTGGGTCTGCACAAAAGGGGGGAAAAGACAGCCAAAATCACATACCTAGGCCAAAATCACCATCCACCAAAACATGACAAGATTAATCGCTAACATTTGGCTCCACGGGGGATGGCATGCTCCCTATGAGATGGAAATAATGCATAGCTCCAGTTCCTTTCTTTGGGTTGTGGAGTCTCCTATTTAAAATAAGAATAAACATAAAACAAGAATGATATTTACAATGGTGGGATGCCGACTGCGACTTTTAAACAAAAATCCTTTTCAAGAAGTGCCCATTTACAGGGCTAGCAAAAAATTCACCACCCTCCAGATTTTTCAACCTATAAGTATTATTGGGAAATGTCTCAAAAATATTGAAGGGTCTGATCCAAAGGGCCTCAAATTTACCATGCTTTCTCTTGTCTTTTCTGGGCGCATCCCATTGGAGCACTATCTCTCCCAACCGAAAATCCTTTTTTCTGCTCTCCTTGTCAAAGGCCTACTTGATTTTCCATTGACGATCATGTTCTTTGTCCATCACTTGCTCTATCGTCTGTTTTACTTCTACCAGCTAATGAATCCTCCTGATCATATCATCGGGCTCTTCCTAAAAGTCTTGGAAGAAATTTTCTACTGGCAAGGCGAGTTGAGAGGGAAAATTTTCTTCAGTCCCATATACAAGCTGGAAAGGAGAGATGCCCATGGACCATTTATTTGTCACTCTATTAGACCACAAAGCAAATTTGAGGTTTGAATCACATCCTTTCTTTTTGTCCTCTTTGATTATTTTGATGAGGATTTTGTTAGAGGACTCTGGTAATCCATTTCCTTGTGGATAGTAGGGGGTAGAGTGGATCAACGCAATTCTGAACTGCTCACAGAATCAGATCAATGGTTCAGCTTTGAAAGATGCAGTCTTATCAATGAAAGTTTTTCTTGAACAACGAAACCTTGCTATGATATCATCTAGGAAGCTGATGATTACCTTGTGGTACATGCTCCTTGTGGGGATAGCTTCTATCCACTTGGTAAAATAATCTGTGGCCATTAGGATCCATCTATGTTGACCGCTAGATGTAGGATGAATATGCACAATGAATTCTAGGCCCCACTGCTGGAAGGACCCTAAAGCAATCACAGGTTTCAATGGCAGGGGATTTAGCTGTTGCTTTCCTGAGTATTTCTGACATTTAGCACAGGCTCTAAATTTTGTGCAAACATCAGTGAACAGAGTGGGCCAGAAATAACTATCCCTGAGAATATTATGAGCCATCATTTTCCAGAAGTGATGCCCCCCACATGAACTTGTTAAGAACGAAACATCAATATAGCATATAAAAACCTCAGGAAAAGTACTCAACGCCTTGAAAAAGAGATAATTTCAGATAATAAGCCTCTTTGAGGGGGAAATCTCCTTTTACCCCACTTAAATGTTCAAGTACAAGATGATTCAAAATGAAAATGTCTCCTTGGTATATATAGGAGACGAGGAGGTATAATTACAAATAATGGCCTAAAGCCGACATAATTAAAATAGCATTACTAATCTAATACGCCCCAATTAAGGGGTAATGAGACAACATTAGGGATTAACATGCCCCTCCCCTTGAGACAATTGTTGTCCACAACGCTCGAGTAACTCTGGATGCTTCTGTATAAAAGACTCATCTTCCCAAGTGGAATCTTCAGCCGGTAGTTTCCTCCATTTAATGAGGTACTCTGAAATGGATCTATTCCTTAGCTGGCGAATTCCTGTGTCCGTGATGGCTTCAGGCTCCAATATGATTTTTCCTTCCTCGTCAAGTTCTGGCAATATAGTTTGAACTAGGATCTTGTCACCTATAACCTTCTTTAAGCATGAAACATGGAAAACTAGGTGTACTCGTGAAGATGCAGGCAGCTCC
>ML783593.1:159221-187867 GCA_009831015.1 Picea engelmannii
GATACATTGTTTGGCATGTTGGTAGATGCACATGGTTGGCATATTGGTGGATGCACATGTTTGGCATAATTGGTAGATACACATGTTGGCATATTGGTAGATGCACATGTTGGCATATGGTGGATACATTTCATGGATGATATATTTTGGCGCATTGTTGATGTACATGGTTGTTGTGCATGGTGGGAAAATTTTTGTACATAATGTACTTGGTTGATACATTGTTCATGATTCTCTATTTCATTGATGACATATCTTTTGTTTCATGATGTATGGTATGGTACAAGTTTGATGCATGAACATGTCCAAAGATCATCATATGGTAGCATATTGTTCATCTTGTAGAGAAGATATGGGGAGACATACCCTTAGGGGGAGTTATTCTTCTTCCCATGATTCTAGGAGGAGATATTTATCAGATGCATACCTAGAAAAGAGACATGTATTGGAAGAAAGAGAACATAGGCATAATTCCAGGGGGAGCGATGGTCATAGGAGGAGTATGTTCGATGTATTTTCAGCATTACATCATATTGATATCCCTTGTTCAAAAGGGGATAGATTATATAGCAACACCAATACAGGGGGAGCAACCCCAAGAGGAGAATGGCCCATTTCCATTGATGTCAAAGGGGGAGAGATAATCACATTGATGTGATTGATGTCTATTGATGGGAGATATTGATGTGGAGAGATAGTCACATTGACTATTGATGAAGAGCATGCCTTGTTTACATGTTGACATCGATAATTAGTAATTGGATTTGACATCAATTTTGGTATTGCCATCAATGCCAAAGAGGGAGATTGTTGGATTATGTTGTCATTGATGCTAATGGTTTGATTATTTGGGAGATTGTTGGATCATATGTCATTGATGTAAATGGTTTGGTTTGATTGATGTCAAGTAATTGATTTATTGATGATTGATGAACAATGAATAAGCATTGATGAGAATGATAGATATCCAAGTGGAAACCAATTGAAATGATGCCCTTGATGAGAATTATAGACGTCCAAGTGGAAACCAATTGATAAAGATGGATCATTGATATGATGCCCTTGATGAGAATGATAGATGTCCAAGTGGAAACCAATTGATAAATATGGATCATTGATATGATGCCCTTGATGAGAATGATATATGTCAAAGTGGAAACCAATTGATAAATATGGATCATTGATATGATGCCATTGATGAAGATGGATCAATGAGTTGTCATTGATACATGATGCATAGTTTATATATATGATGCAGTGGTGAATTGGTGCAAAGATGAATCATTATTGTCTTATCATGGTTGATAAGGTGCACAAATGGATGAACTCCAAAGTGGTCCCCTTATGGTGAAATCCCTCACGAGAAGATGCTTTACAGATTGAGTTATCCTAGAAGAATGGTTGGAGGACCCATGATTTCATGTGGATTAATGAGATGAAGATCAATGAATCTGTTGGTGAAACTATCCTAGATGGATAGTGCTTGACATGCCATTTCCAGTGGTATGTGGAATGTCACATAACTCCTCACGGTTTGAGAGTTATGGCTCTACGAAGTTGAAGGGCCCCCATATGATGGCTTGAAGCCCCAAAAGGTTAAATAAGTCAAAGCGCTTGAAAAGAAGAAATCATTATTTAAATGATAAAGTAAAGTGACAAAATCAAGAAAGATTATTTAAATGATAAAATAAAGTGACAAAATCAAGAAGAAATATTTAAATGATAAAGTATTGGAGAACTTTCTATTCATGGAAAGTGGTTAACCCTAAAATAAGGAAAAAAGGTTAAGTGACCTAGAAATGGGTTAAATAACCTAAAAATGGGTTAAGTGACCTAGAATATGAAAGTATAAATAAGAATCTAGGATCTCTTGTAAAATGCACATTTTTAGTAAGAATCCTTTTTGTGGATCAATGGAGAGCTTCTTGTGAATATCTTGTGGAGTATTGATGGAGAGATTCTTAGAGCATCCTATTAGTGTGGATCTCTTGAGCATGATTGAAGATCTATTCTGAAAAAGATAGCAAGAGGAGGATCTCATGGACACATCAAAGTTTCGGCAATGTCGGAGATCTTGACGACAAAAGTCTCAGATTCATAGAAAACCCTATTTTCCGATGTCCACGCGGGCTATCTGTGTATAGGGTGCGTGTACATGTAGGCTGGATGTGTATAGGGTGAGTGTACACATGGGATGACTATGTACAGGGAGCACAAAGTGGGTAAAATCATGGAGATTTTTGTTTGGGCTGGTGCCAAGCTCTTGGATGATGAGGCAGGTTCTAGATCTGCATTCTATGGCCTTAGATCTATCACTGAGACACTGGTATGGTTACATTATTATCTTGATGGATACTATTGTTTGATGTGTTGTGAATGCTTAGGGAATTCTTGGTATGGCTTCTATGATGTGGCTCAGTTTTGTTGATTTGGTTGATGGAGTGAGCAACACTCTTATGATTCAGTAGTGACATGATTGCTATGGTATACTAGTTATTTATACATGATTGAGATAACATTCATATTGATTTGTTGTGGAGCATGAGAAAGCTATTGGAGATCTTGGATGTGTTGTGACTGGTTGTGGGTCAGTTTGGACAGCAGAATACATAAGAGAAAGTGATTGCAGGTTGCAGAGGATCTGAGCATGTGAAGAAAAGAAAAACCCTAGTTGCTTAGAAGCATACGCTTGTTGCATTATACACTGGCCGCATTCACACACGGGATGTAGTGAGCCAGGGCACGTGCAAACGTGAGCTGCACTACTGACAGGTCGTGTACCTGTTGACAGATTGATATTTGTTGAGGATTGTTGCCTCATCTCAGTTGATGCTGAGGGTGTAAGTTGAGTCTTGCATTATAGAGTAGGTGCTCTTACAGAGTTGTACTCTATTCAGTTGTTGCTGATAAACCCCAAGGATTGTAGTCCGTAATAAAAAGAAAATTGTACATACATATTGTGTTCCTTGTGTTCATTGTGGTGATGACTTGTTGATGATATATTGCTGATATATGTTGCTGATATGTGCTCACATCTAACTGGTTATAAATGACAACAATGGGTAATGAATAAATGTTGAATGCTAATTGATGAGTTTTTGTGCAAGAGGGAATTTTTAGGAAAAAGAGCCCCACACTCATTCACCCCCCCATCTAAGTGTGGTAGGTGTGTCCAACAATATTGATGCACAATGAAAGAGTAGTGCGCGTAAGTTGTCGGTGCAATGAAGAAGAAATTCCCAATAGATTTAGGTGCGCGAAAAAGCGTTTTACCTTGTGATATTGCTATGCACAATAAATATAAATGAACAGGTCAAAGTTTAGTGCACACGAAGTCGCTTGGAAGGCGATGAGTCTGATTTTAAATTACATAATAATAAAAGAAAAAGAAACACACAACCGCATCGAAGCATTAATTAAAAAGAATTTTGAGTTTTAATTTCCTCCGATTTAGACAGATGAAAATAAAATATAAGATTAGAAGAAAAAATTATTATAAAAGAAAACAAGATTCATAACATCACCAGATAGAAATTGTATTAAAACAGTCTAAAATCCGTTTCTATATTTATATAATCGTATTAATCAAAAAATTACAAAAGGGGGATGACAATAGTTATCCTGTTGTGAAAAGGGTTGTTTAAAGAATAGGCCTATCATCTCTGGTACTCTTTACCTCCGCTATCGACTGTTCAAAATTTGTTGAGACATGCTTATTTTAATTGAAGACATACTTCAGCTTAGCGATCTTCGCCTTTAAGGAAGAATCTAACCAGACCGGTTGATTCTCTCCAACACTTTTGGTCGCTTCAACCGTAGATTCCTCCTTCTTCTGTCGCTTGCTCCTTTTCTTCTTAGCAACTGGCCTGTTGATGACTAAATCATTCATAGTGGGATTCAACCTGGCTTCCAACCACGAGTCTATAACCGAATCTGTGTGAAACTTAGTTGCTAGAATGTACGCAAGGACCCTTTCCTCCTTATTTGTAGGAAAGTCTAGCATGTTGCTCGAATAACCAGTCTCACTCGATTTAGCCTTGTCCATGTATCTCAGGTTGTGGATACCGAAAGGTGTTTTTACAGAGAGAAAAAATTTGAGCTGTTTGGAGATTACTTCGGTTATGGATATGAAGATATCTTCATATTTTGGGAGTGGTAATTATAGAATTCCATTTATGAAGCGCAGACGGATTACGTACAAGAGTGTTGGGTTTCCATGCTCGGTCAATCCATTTTGAATGATTATCTTTTGAGTTCGTTACTTGGCGGCGTTCAGTTGATGTCACATGGATGAAAAGTACCGAATGAGTGAAGTAGGGTGATCTAACTAAGTCGTCGCTCACTCTACGAGTGGTGGATTTGACATGTTGAGACATGTGATACCGCGTCTTGGTGAAAGTGGTTTCGGAAAACCACCTTCTTGCACAAGTGTATATATGAAGGCACTACGTGTATGTGTTTTCAAGACTTGGGTCTTATCTATAATTTTCATGGTGATAACACCAGGAAATCGGGAGAGATAATTCTGATGTGTATAATTGAACCAAAATGGTGCATATTCTCATGAATTGTTGAATTGTTAGCCTGATAAGTTTTGATGGTTGCACATTTTGCAGAATTAACAACAACTCGATCAGATCAGACAAGTTCAGAGTCCATAAGAATGGAAGAAAAACAAGGGAATTACAGTCAGCAAGATGAGAGCATAGGGGTGGATGTCCATTTGGGCATGGAAGGAACGAACTCCAACGGACATGGAGAAGAAAGGAATGAAGATATGAATATGGCTGAGACCATTAAGAATTTGCAGAAGGATGTCCAAATCCATAAAGATGATAATGAAAGGCTTATGAAAGCCAAAGAGCAGCATGATGACTTCAACATAAAGCTATTGGAGGGTTTGAATAGAATAGAAAATAAATTGGTTAAGGAGAGTGGCTCAAGTAAATCTGGGAGTCAGAAACCTTTAGAGGAGAAAATAAAAGCAAAAAGTGATAGTAGACATCACCATCATTCCCAAAGGCATTCCAATAAGAGAGCAGGAAATAGCTCGAGTATATCCCCTATCACAAGGTATAAGAGATCTGGGGTGGATGAGTTGCGAGGAGAAATGAACAAAATCAAACCTCCTACATTTGATGGTGAGCACAAGAAGGATGAAGATGCATAAACATGGTTTCTAGGCATGAGGAAGTATTTTCAATTGCATAATTATTTTTCTCATGCAGAAGGTAGAATCGCTATCTATCAACTCAAAGGAAAGGCCTCCATGTTGTGGTATCAACTTGTGCAAGTACAACACATTGTAGAGAAAAGTGTTACTTGGAGGGAATTCAAGAAGTATTTTGAGAAGAAGTACTTGACTAAGAGATACTATGACAAGAAAATTAAAGATTTCTTTGAACTCAAGCTTGGAAGTATGACCATAGACGAATATGAGAGAAGGTTTCTAAAACTATTGAAGTATGTCTCTTTCATCAAGGATGAGACAATCAAAATTCAAAGGTATTTAAGTGGGTTTCCATCGCTCATCAGTGACAAAATATAGTATGATCATCCCAAGACATTAGAAGCAGGGATGATTTTGAGGATGGAAAATTATTTTAAAACATAGAATCCTTGGTGAATCTTAGTAATCATTGATATGCCAATTATAAATGTTTGGCGATATTTTTGTAAAAATATTTAAATTTCTAAGGATTTTATATAGTTTGTATAAAATTTTGGCGATTTTTAAGGTAAAATAATTTTATCCTATAGAATTTGGGCGAATCAATTTTAAAATAGTGAATCTCTTTTTTGGAAAAACCATGGAAAATTAGCCCATGAACGAAATTTAGCCCCTAAAATCTAATTTAGAAGAGACCATAAGGAGAGATAAATGCCTATATGATAATCATAAAGCAAGGCCAGCTTTCCAAAAGGCTTGGGAAGACAATAAGAAATTCAAGATGGATTAGAGGAAGAAGGGACCTAAGCCACCATTTTTTAGAAATAATCCACAAAGACAATAAATGCCTAAAGAACCCAGAATGATTGACATAGGGAGTCAAGGGACAAGACAACCACCTATGCAATGTTGGGGTTGTAAAGGGGACCATAGGTTTAGAGATTGTCCTCATAGAGTTGAAAAAGGTAGGGTTGTTCACAATGTACAACAAGATGAAACAGTGGAGGACATGGTCAGATACGTGCCAAGGATTTATGAAGCCCAGGACAACAAGCAAGCAAAGTATCAGTCCCACATGATTGAAGTGGAAGGTATGATCAACAACCAAACCCTTGCTATTTTGATTGATTCAGGAGCTAGTCATAGTTATATATACCCTAAGATGGTGGAAAGTTTGCAATTTCCAACAAGCAAGAATGGGAAATCTTGGATTGTACAACTGGATACAGGAGCCAGAAGAAAAGTTAATGAGATGGTTAAGTCATGCCTCATAGACATGAATGGACTGAACACCAAGGCATATTTAAATATCTTTCCTTTAGTTTCCTATGACTGTCTAATTGGGATGGATTGGTTGGACCAACATCACACTCTCTTAGACTCTCACAACAAGAAATTTACTTGCCTGGATGAGGAAGGGAAACTAAGGAAGGTACAGAGAATTCCCAAGGTAGTAACCATTAGAGAAATTTCATCATTGCAGCTGAAGAAGTGTTACAGAAAAGGATGTCAAATAATTGCAGCTCATTTGGAAGAGACACCTAGAGATAAGGTGCCAAATTTGGAAGATTATGCAGTCCTGGAAGATTTTGAAGATGTGTTCAATGAGATACCCGGACTACCCCCAATGAGAGACATTGACTTCTCTATATATTTGATGCCTGGAGTAGCAATAGTATCAAAGACTCCTTATAGAATGAGTACACCAAAATTGAAGGAGTTGCAAATGCAGCTTGAAGAAATTCTGAAGAAGGGGTATATATGCCCAAGCGTGTCACCTTGGGGTGCCCTAGTCTTCTTTGTGAGAAAGAAAGATGGAACACTAAGGTTTTTCATTGACTTTAGATAGTTGAATAAAATGACTGTTAAGAACAAGTATCCTCTACCAAGGATTGATGACCTCTTTGATCAATTGAAGGATGCAAAGATATTTTCAAAGACAGATCTCAGATCAGGATACCATCAAGTAAAAATTAAATAAGAAGATATTAGCAAGACCGCCTTCAGGACAAGGAGTGGTACCATTTGGGTTGTCAAATGCACCAGTTGTTTTCATGTGCTTAATGAATGGTGTTTTCCGAGAGTATTTGGACAAAGTTGTCATTGTCTTTTTGGATGACATTCTTATATATTCCAAGTCAAAGGAAGAGCATGAAAATCATTTGAGGATGGTGTTTAAAGTATTAAGGGAGCGTCAGTTATATGCCAAATTGAGCAAGTGCTCATTTTATTAGAAACATATTCATTATTTGGGGAATATCATTTCAAAGGATGGGATAACAGTGGATCCTGAGAAGATAGATGCCATTAGAGAATGGTCAGCACCGAAGAATGTGGCAGAGGTGAGATCATTCATGGGTCTTGCAGGATAATACATAATATTTATTGAAGGATTCTCAAAGATTTCAAACCCAATCACTTCTTTGGAAAGAAAGGGAGTGAAGTTTCAGTGGACACTGGATTGGGAGAAAATTTTCCAACACTTGAAACAATTATTGACAAATGATCCAATATTAAGGATCATGGACCTAGAAGAAGACTTCATTGTATGCACTGATGCATGTAATGGAGGACTTGGTGGAGTCCTCAGTCAAAATGGATTTTCTATATGTTATGAATCAAGGAAGTTGAAGGATCGTGAAAGAAACTATGCCACTCACAATTTGGAGTTGGAAGCCATAGTGCATGCCTTGAGGAAATGGAGACACTACCTCATGGGAAAGAGGTTTGAGCTAAGACTAGACCACAATGGTCGGAAATATTTATTTGATCAGCCAAATCTAAATTCTAGACAAAGCAGATGGTTAGAATTTCTAAGCGAATATGACTTTTATATAAAGCATATCAAGGGAAAAGAGAATAAAGTGGTTGATACACTCAATTGGAAGGTGCATGAATTACATGCTACAACCATTAGCATGTACCAAACTGATATTAAAAGAAAAATTCTAGAGGATGCAAATGTAGATCTGTAGTACAGAGAATTGGTAGAAATGCTACAAGAGGGTAAGATGCTTCATAAGGTGTATAATTATAAGTTGGGAATAGATGGAATATTGTTGCGCAAGAACATGATTTTTGTTACAAATGTCCAGGACTTGAAACGTATGATTTTGCATGAAATGAATAATGTTCCTTATGCATGGCACCCTAGATATCAGAAAACCGTGGAAGAGATCAAGAGCCATTACTTTTGGCCAGGTATGAAGAAATAGATCCTCGAGTAAATCGCTAGATGTATGGAATGCCAGAAAGTGAAAGCTGAGAATAGGCACCCAAAAAGGTTGTTGCAACCTTTAACCATTCGTGAATGGAAGTGGGAAGTGGTGACAATTGATTTTATTATGGGATTTCCTAGAACAGGCAAGCTACATGATTCGATCATGGTGGTGGTGGACAATCTTACGAAAGCTGCCCATTTTATTCCACTGAACACTACGCACAAGGTAGCAGAGGTTGCTGATATTTTCATGAAGGAAGTGGCACGATTGCATGGGATTCCTAAAACAATTGTGTCTGACAGAGACGTGAAATTCCCCTTGAATTTCTAGAAAGGATTGTTCAAAGGATTCAGAATGAATTTGAACTTTAGTACAACTTATCATCCTGAGTCTGATGGACAAATAGAAAGGGTGAACAGGGTGATAGAAGATATATTGAGAATGTATGTGATGGACAATCCATCGAAATGGGAAGACTACCTACACTTGGTAGAATTTGCGTACAACAATGGGTATCAGGCATCATTGAAGATGAGCCCATTTGAAGCACTTTACGGCAGAAAGTGTAATACTCCAGTGAGTTGGGATAATCCAGCTGATAGGATAGTAGCTGGGCTAGAGTTGCTCAGGGAAATGGAGGACCACATGAAAAAAATTAAGCAGAACTTAAAAGCTGCCCAAGACAGATAGAAAAGTTATGTCGATAAGAATAGAACCCACAGAGAATTCAAAGTGGGTGATCATGTTTTCTTGAAAGTGAAAGCTAACAGGAGTTCCTTGAAGTTGGGAAGCTGCACCAAGTTGGATGCCAAATTTTGTGGGCCTTTTGAAATACTAGAGAGGATTGGTCCAGTTGCTTATATGATTGCATTTCCTGCATCTATGTTTGTTCATAATGTATTCCATGTATCATTGCTAAATAAATATATGCATGATGCTAATCATGTTACTGATTGGAATGTGATTCAGGGGGAGCAAAAAGCCGATTTTCAAGTGCATCTGGTGCGCATTTTGGACCAGAAAGTCAAACAGCTTCGGAACCGAGCCATAGGGCCTGTAAATGTTCAATGGAACTGGTACAGTCATGAGGATGCTACTTGGGAGCATGAAGATACAATGCAGACAGAATACCAGCATATTTTTGAAGATTTTTGAAAACTATGTTATATATGGGTGTATGATGCACTAAGGAGAATGCATAAATAAGGGGAGGGGATTGTAATATCGCTCGGACGAACACAATTGTAAATGTAATATAAATATACTTAAGCTGGTGAGTTATTTTGACCTCATTTGGTAATGCACATCATGTGGCATAGTGCGTGCATGAACTGCATAGTAAAATAATGTAATATGCATATTCCAGGATACTGCACGCAGTATGGAGGCCAACGAGCCTCATGTATATGATATGTGTTATAGGCTGGTGAGATGAATATTATAAGTTGGGATGCTTATGTTTTGGTATTAGGTCGGAATGCCTAGATGTCAAAGGGCATTGTGCCTACTTTTTACATGACTCATGATTAATATAAAATACATCGCTATGTGCAGAATGACCACAATAAAAGAGATGGGGGACTGAACTTCACTAGTTAGGGAAAGGGAGGGCCAAAAGTCAAGGGGATATTATATTAATATTTCCTAAAGCATAATGTATGGATAATTATTTTATCCTAAGTGCTAATGTTGGGGAAAATTGAACCAAATTAACTTCTGATATGACAAGTGTTAGGTTGGGGACATGCATTCATATCGTGGGGGACTTAGCTCATTTGGTGACTTTTCACGGGATAACTTACCAGCAGCCTGACCATCATTCTCACCATCACTTTCACAAAGAGTTCACAGTGATTCCTTTCCACACTCAGTTATCTAGTCAATGTTTCCATGACCATTTTCACTCATGCATTTTGTTATCCTTGAGACAACCATTTCATCATTATGGAGCCTATTCCCGCAACCCTTTTTGGTTGGTGTACCTGGTTAGCTTGGAGTGGGATTGAAGAAGCGAGTTGTCAGGCTCATGAGAGATTCTTTGAGCGAGAGAATTGTTGGGGATCGATTCTTGAAGGTGCTAAACTGCAACTAGAGTGCTCTGAGACTTCCAGTCTGACCTGTTGCTGAAGCCCTGGAAGGGAAGTGGGGCAGCCGAGGGACTATTTAGCAGAGAAGGGGCACATTTCCTTGGGTGGGACATGCATGTGGGTAATGAGAGGTTGTAGGTTGTTAGTTGAGTGAGCACCTGAGACAGAGTCTTTCCTATTGTCCATGAGCCTTAGCCTGGATAGGAACCCTTTACCCTAGGTGGAGTTTAGTCCCAGCTCGGGGGTGACTCACTGTTGAAAGTGATGAACAGTGTAGTCTATGGCTGGGAGGTTCGTGGATGGTGTGTATGTAGTTGGTGACAATATTTCTAAGATAAGTACCAATTGTATGATAAAATGATATGCTGCTTTGTTATTTACATGCCTATGTTACGGTTTATCATATATGTGATTATAATTGCTTGTATGTTTATGGGTAATTCCCTGTAAATGCCGCATATCTGTAGTTACTGTTATTTCAGTATAAAATTCATATGTTACAGAAAGTAATTGTTTGTTTATGTTTATATGTAAAGCTTTTGCAAGAATGTTGTATGTATATGTTTTAGCTGCATGCAGTTTAAAGAGTAAATTTATGTGGCATAGCTCAGTTGACTACTTGGTATGTTACTGTATGTTCCGTAGTAAGGGAACGAAAGCATTCCCTAGAGTATCATGGTCCATCCTATTGTGGTTGGGAATGTTACTGACTGGTTTCAGAGCATCAGTGATTTCTCTGGAGTGGCGTACTCCGGCCGGCAGGTGGTCGAGGGAACATTACATATGGGACAGGGTCTTTCACTATTGGCGAGGGATTCCGATCTTTCTTTTCCTTAATGGTATTTATTGCATGCTTAGTAGGATTCTCTACTCTAGGAGGCTGAGAAAGGATGTTAGACTCTTCTATTTTCCTCTTGGACTGAAGGATGTATTATTTGGGACTAGTATTGGCCTTTTCTCCCTTGCTTAGATCATTTATTTGACTGTTCAGGAGGGAATCCTCGTATATGGATTGAGTCAAATGGGGAAATGGAGAGGTGTCTCCAATATAGTGAATTTTAGGGTCAAGCTCCTCTTCTTCCCTTTCCTCATCAATAACAAGGTTATTTTGAAGGGGAGTCTCGATTTTCTGATCACTTCTATCTCTATCCCTCTGCTCCTTTGACATAATCTGAGGAGAATTTTTATTCGACCGACTGAAGCTCCCTTTGTTATCAATTTAGGACATTCTTATAACCTTGCTTCCCTTCGAATTTCACCTTCTCCATTTCTACAGACAGGGAATTCACCATCTTGGTTAATTCATCTACTTGAGGGTAGCATGTATAATAACTAGAGGTTGAGGCTTGAGATCTTCCTCTTCCTCTGTCTCTGTCAGCTTTGCTCCTAATTCTATCAACTACCAATACATTGGATTCTACTTCCAAGGCTGCATCTTGCATATGAGCCAGGGAAGTAGCTCTTTTTTCCCTGAGCAGGAGGCATAAATCAGGGTCAAAAGAACTAGCATAAGTGATTTTGGTAGAGGCTTCTATAGGATTTATCTCAGCAGGGATCTTATTGTACATCTTGTTGAATATTTTGGAGAAATCAAAAACATATTCTCCCTCTTTTCTCTTCAGGGACGCAAAATTTGTGATATAATACATAAAATTTTTGTTATCCCCCCACTACCTCAAGAAAACATCATCTAAGGCTTCAATACTAGTAATATATCTAGGGTTTAATCCCCTAAACCACTTCCTAACCTCACCATCAAGGATTTGGACAAAGACTCTCATCCATACGTCAATTTTCAATATTTAGATTGTCTACATAACTGTAGAAGGTAGCAAGGTGCTCTTCAGCAGTTATGTCTTCTTCTCTGGTGAACTTAGGCATATATTTTAGGTAATCCCTAGAAGGGAGAGAGTTCATCGGATGAGGTAGGACTAGAGGGGCGTATCTTGTAGCCACTATGACATCCATTCTATTTCTAGGGTGATTAGCACCTACCATAGGGATATGAGGTGGAGGAGAATTAGGAGGAGAAGGGCTTCGAACTGGGGAGACTGGGACTAAGCCTCTGGGAGGAAAGGGAAGCAACAAAGGATTCGAAGAAAAGGCCAAAGGGCCTGGAGGAAAAGAGGTTTCTCCATGTGTAGCAGTAACAACAAGATGAGGAGTGGTAAAGCTCGGGGTGGGAAAATCTTCAGACATGCTGGGTTTAAACCATGGTACAATTTTAAGAGAAAGAGGAGTGACAAGGGTTTCTCCCTCCAATCCTAGACCAGGATGGGAAAACTCAACAAGAACACTCCCAAAATTTAAATTTCGGGAAACTCCAACAAAAGGTATAACAGGGGAATGAGAAGCGGAAATTGGAGCTTCTAAAGAAGGATAGTGGAAATTATCAGAAATACCTGGTTCAACAATAGAAGTACCTTCTCAGAGGGACTTTCCCTTTCTTACAATTTTCTTTGGGTCAGCTTCAGGTGTTACTAAAGGCAGCTATGGAGTAGAACTCGTGTGTCTGCTTCTAGAAGCCATAGTTGAAACAATGGAGTCACTAGTGGATCCACCTCAATGGAGTCACCACAGTGGAGTCGCCAGGTGCACAATTGCAATCTTTAATGTACTAAGTTCTGATGCACCTTCAGAACTAGTAATATTTGTCATTCAATCCTAGGGAAAACCTTCAATTTCGTCCCTGGAAACGGTGCTAGAAATGTTAGCACCAAAAGTCACCTATGGATTGCGGAAAAGGTAAGCCCAGTACCCATTAGTTTGTATGTCACAATGAATAAATTTAAGGGTGTTCTAATGGACACAGTCTCAAGACTATATCGTTCTAACTCATAAAACTGGGTTGGCACGCATAGGCAAGTGAGGTCTTGATCTAACTTCAGTCAGTAAATTGAAGTATGGTGGTGAGTAGGGGGAAGAATTTAAGGAGAATGAAATGGTTTGCTATGGACATCTGTTCTTCTAGCAGCCTAAGGAGGAAAATCTTTAAATACAAGATCCTCTTGAATTCAAAATTTCAAGAAACTAAAACCGCTATGACATTACTGCAATCAAACATACATTACAATACAGTCATAGTGACCCGACTGGATAATCCATGCTCGAGCTCTCAACATCAGAGGAAAAAGAGAACACAAGAAACTGGTTAACTGGTTAAAACTGGTTGTAACATCATCGTGATCAAACCTCCATCACAAAAACACAACTACCCTCAACTGGATCCTCCATGCCCGAGTGTTTTAATGCAACAGTTACACAAAGATGAAAGGAAACTAACTTTCATTAAATAAGAAGTCTCAAATACATATCATAACCAGAGAACTAGAGGCTTTGCTAAAACTTTACAAATCGAGAGATTAGCTCAACCATCAACACTTACAAAATATAAAACATGAGTATATATACTCAGAACTGCTAACGTCCCCCAGGCACGCAATTGGACCCCTGCATTCAAAGCTTTGTGTTTCTTCTCCTTATGTCATACTTCACAGGCTTTCCATTGTCAGACGCAAATCTAAGATAGTATGGGTTTTGCAGGAAAATTTCATCACAGGGTGACCTTGGGCTGACAGCCCGCCTCCACGACTGGTGCTTCCATGCTTCCTATTTATGGTTGAAAATAGTTTTCAAACACCTTATTCAGCTTCATTCACTACCCTTATTGGGATCAGGATGAGCCCAAGCATCCATGAATTCTCTTAGGTGGTGCTCCTAACTTGTTGAGTTAAACCTAGCACCTTGAAACCATGTTGCCTTCCTTTGCTGTTAATACAAATAGTCTTGACCCCTTTGGCGTGGTTGTTTACAACTGCTCCATGTGACTACGGGCCGTGACCTCACGCTTGTCCCACATGATGTTTTGGGTTTTCTCATTTCGAGAGTTTTCATCCCATCTTGGCTTCAATATCACGATGCCCAAAATCGCAAAACAGTCGCTGAGATCGGCGGTTAGACTCGCTTCAAAATGGATGTCCACGATCATTCCATTGACAATAAAAATTGTTTAATATGCAATGAAAACTATCCCATTTTCTCGGACCTTCTTCCTTTGTGACCGGGCACTAGGACCATGGGCCCAATTTATAGGAGCTTTCACGATTTTGCATTTTGGGAGAAAGAGATGTTTCTCCTGGGAAACCTCTGATTCGTGAAATCACGAAATAAGGATTCTGCATTTCGGGGCTTCAAGCTATGGGTGCACTTGGCGACGAGAACCCCAAACTCCTAATTTCCAAAATCGACGAATTCAAATCAACGGCCCTCTGCTTCTCAGAAATAGACAACCTAGATCTTCCCCTTTCTGAATCGGGATTTCATGATCCTTGATGCATAATCTCTCAAGATTTGAAATATCGATTCCTGTGCTCGCTTGATTCCATATAAGACCGCTCTCAGTGTTGCGGCCAACAATAATGAAGACTTGGACAACACGACTAGGACTTGGGAAAAAACAAAGACTCGGTAATAGAGGCAAAAAGAGAAGTAATCAGCCATTGGGGGAACAAAAAATCTCGTGGCCGATATCTCTCAGGAAAACTTTGACAAGGAAAACCAGTTGACCAAAGGATGAAATCAAACAACAAAGGAAAATATACGTCGGGAGGAGAAATCTATGATCAGGTCTACACAAAAGGGCGGAAAATATAGGAAAAATCATAGACCTAGGCCAAAATCACCACCCACCAGAACATGACAAGCTTAATCGCTAACACAAATCGTTGGTCAAACTTTTTCAATGGTATCCCCTTGCTTGGATCAAATATTATCAGTTTTTCCTCCCTAATCTTATGTACAGGAAGAAGGTCTCAGTATTATGTCTTGTTTGAAGGTTCAAGAACCTAAGTATAATTCATTTCCCTTTATCCAAACTTCAATTTAAGAAACAAATGTGTGAGATTGATTAAAATAAACCTCTTAACATATAATGACGGTAGATATTATACTAAACCTTGTTGAAAACTAAGACAAACTAATTTTAAAGAAGCATCTTTTTTGTAAACCTATCCCTCTCTAAATATATCAACATATCTTTTGATCATTCCAATCTCGTATCGCGCCATGTTCTTCAATGATACGACTATACCTCATCATGAACTTTTGATTATCTATGAAATCATTACTTTTAACATGTTATTGTCCCCGAATTCAGGTCAAGGTTTCATGGTAGGCCATAAGGATTACATGAGTCTCTTTCTTTTTAAGCCTCCTGTCCTATGTTGTACGTGAGGTAATCAATATTTCAAGTGATGGATGGTTTTAGGACATCCTTATCTCCTTCAGTTTTCATTTGTCATTAGGTATGTTAGTCTGACTTCCTCCGTTACTTATGGGTTTAGTTTGTTGTGTCTATAGTGTTCTTACCTGTACAAAAACTACCTGTCTTTTTTTTGGTCCGCCTTAGTTGCTAACCCTTCCAAAACTCTTATGTCCCCTATAGTGAGAATAGAGTCAAATGGGATGCAAACATTACTAACTTATGATGACGTGACTGATAATCTCTCCAATGTTGGTTGGTTGGGGTTTGTACAATCATTCAAGGGATTTAACATCGAAGTGGATAGAACATTTGCCAAAAATTTTTATGGTACCAAGGTTAGGGTTGGGGATGTCCAGTTGCAGGTTGATGAGGAATTTTTCTCTCGGGCCACGGGTCTTCCTCAGTTAGGGGATAAGTGGTTCAAGAAAATGAAAGTGAAACTTATGATGTGGCATTCTTTGCTGGCATCAAAATGTTCACGATACCACATTAAGGGTATGTCAATAGAACTCTTTCATAGAAGATGGCACAGTCTCCTGTTGATAATTAAACAGTTTGTTACCTGTGAAGGACACTACGACCTTGTTTTCTATTTCCACATTCAATTGCTCATGACCTTTCATGGGTTTCATTTAAACCTACCCTTTTATCTACATAGGTGTTTTCAAACAAATTCTAAATTTGACCAGCGACCGAGTCAAAAACCTGAAACCAGTCTATTTCATCATAGTCTCATTCGTACCTTAGTTGAATTTCATATTACTAGCACATAGGAAAACTAGGAAAACTTTATGCTAAGAAATCAAATCTTACCCGAGGATAATGACCCTATCATTGATTTAACTCGAGTCGCTGAAGAATCTAATTCTCCTCAAACTTTGCCTCAGGAGGTTCATATTGCGATCCAACTCCATGATGATCCCATTATGTCTCTCGATGGCCAAACATACATAATTCCTATAGCACGGGTGACACAAAGAAAAGGGTTTGTTCCCAAAATGTCTCTAGAAACAGTCCTCAACTGGTTGAAGAACCATTTGTTGGGTTATCTTGATCAATAGGAATATCCCATGTGTCCAAAGACTGATGAGAGACCCAAGGAATAGGGTAAACGAACCAGACAATTCCAGGATATCTGTGAGATCGATTTTAAGAATAAAAGGGCAGGTCACATTTTGTCCAGAATGATTAGAAATAAACATAGACAAAGGGAGAGCCCAATTCGAACGATAAAAGTAGTAGATCAAGGTTCTTCAAAAAATACAAGTGAATATTGTGAAGAATACAATCACATTCAATATGACTTTGTTTAAAATATTCCTCCCTTCCTTCAAATTGTGATGGGTTCTCAGGCATTCAGGCTTATTTAAAAGAAAAAACTTGTTCAAGAAAAACCCTTGGATATAGACCAACAACAGTCAATCCCAAATTTGGAACCTGAGTGTTGTCATGACTTCCTAGCATGGTCTCAATGTTATTACACAGATGTCCCATATTTACAAATGCGCCTCAACCAGGTAATGAGACAAAATAGGGAACTTGAAAGGTGATGTAGGAGCATCGTCATCAATGTTCAATGAGCCCAAGTGGAGGACAAATCAACATCCAGTGTGCGCATTCAAACTATTTTGGATCCCAAGGAGAGTGCATCATCTTGATATTTTGAAAGTATTGTAATGAAAGACCCTTTAATGTTTGGAGGCTTGAACCATTGTATGAGACCATAGAAGATTGTAATTATCTTAATTAGTTGTAGGAATGTACATATATCGAGCATCAACTCACATATGGGTTGTAATTACCCATTTATTGTAATAATCCTAGTGGTAGAATGATTTAATTATGATGTGAAATCACTCTAGAGTAGTCTCTAGGAAGGCTCGAGAAGTCCCTCCATGTATAAGTATGTGTAATCTATGCCCAAATGAGGTTGTTGAGAATTGTTATTTGCTGCTGAAAAATATTGCAATTTGTTTCTAGAGTTTATTGTTATCTTGTTGAAGAACAGAAGAAGTTAAGAGTTGCAAGAACCTTTTGTAAATGTTTTTCTGAAGGAATATAATAGAAGGAGTTTTACTTCAAATGCCTAATTTTTCTTATCTATGAGTCAACTAGGTAATGTTGTGTTATTTTCTTTTTGTGTTTTACATGCCCGTGTGTGCATTTTATGGTTAAGTGAATGAACTTTTGATGTTCTATAAGTTTCAATTATTTCTCTTATGAAACACTAGGGAAAGGAGTGAACAGTAGCCATACAAGGAGTGAAAAGTAATATTTGTTTTCATACTCAATAGATTAGGAGAGATAGAGTGAAACTTCATAGAGTGAGTGAAAGGAGTGCACATATACTCGTCTGAGTATAAAATATAGAGAAGACCCATGCAAGGAGTGCACAGGTCCAACACTTAGTCAAGTGTTGAAAGAGTCTCAAACAGGACAAGCGTAAGGAGTGCGCGTGAGGAGTTTCTAAAAATATTCAAGTTTCAAGCTTCAGTGAAGTGCAAGGTGTGTGTCGGAGGTCTAAATCACTTTGAGGGATAAATCTCAGGAGGGATAGTGAACATAATCCTTTGGAGGAGGAACCCTTTTATTTCCAAGGTCGAGTGGATGAGATCTGCTCGAGGAGGAGTCATATCATTCCTAGCCGTTAGATATGGGACAGTAGTGTGGGTAATAACCATTGAAGTCCTTCAGACTTCACGTATTCAAAAAAATTTGAGTGTGTGTCATGGAGGAGATGAGTGTCCCGAAGTCCCGGGGTCCAGAGTGAATCTGGACCTTCCATTTGTGAGGAAACGTGTTCGCATATTTAGTGTGGTTTGGAAGTTTGACTATCCGACAGGTTTGAAGTGTGGAAATGAGAGCACGAGGATTCCTTGAAGCTCTAAAGGCAGAGCAGATCCTGATCGTTGGTGTTAGAGTCACATGTCAATATATATAACACTTTAGAGGAAATTAAATGTAATTTTTCTTGGGTCGATAACTCTCGAAGGCCAGAGTAGATCTCGATCGTCCATTTACAAGGACAGGTGGAACATTGATCATAAACCTTCATGAGTTTTCTAGTTCGGAAATCTGGAGGATTTGAGTTGTTGTGTTATGGAATGCTCTGAAGCTCGGAGCGCAGAGTAAAGTTCGATCGTTGATTTGATGTAAGTGTTAGCCATCGAATCCACGAGTTTGTAGTTTGTGAGTTTGGGGGTATTGCATGTTGGAGTGGGTAAACTCTGTGGATTTTGTAGTCCCAAAATACCCATGAGACATAGATCTCAAGGCACATTAATAGTTGTTGATCTCCACTGGTGTTCGGTTGTTCATGAATTTGACATTCGGGAAGACTATTGTTTATTGTAGTTGGAACTCCCAAAGCCTAAAACTCTGAAGTGGCGAAGTTTCTACCATTTAATAGGTTTATCCCACATACTTGGCCCAAGGTCACGTGGATTTCTCCACTGACTAGATAAGACCCTTGCAAACTTGAATTTGTGCGTGGGGAAAGGGAAGAAGGCCCATGGAACATATATTTTAGGGTTTAGAGAGGACCCGTGAGCTAATTCATCTCCCTACCATGAACGATCCTAGACCAGGAGGTGATGGGGGTTTGTATCAAGTGGTATCAGAGCCCGAATTAATCTTTGTGTGAAAAACAAACTGAGGTCATTCCTCCAAGGAGACGTAGAGAGATACATGTAGTTAATGAATCCATGGGAGAAGAGATGAGACAACTTTGTGAAAGGTTGGAGGACATGGAGACAGTGCAAAGAAGAGCACCTGATGTCGTTGATGTCAGTGAAAGTGAAAATGAACATGTCGAAGAAGAAGAAATTGTAGGAGAACAAGAAACAAAGGAGAGACTATTGAGAGTTGTTGTCAAGATGGGAACCAGAGAGAAAATAGAAGTCTCGATGTACGAAGGTAATTTAAACGTAGAAGAATTACTTGACTGGGTAATTTCTATAAACAAGTACTTTGATTATGAAAATATTGATGATGAGAAGAAGGTAAAGCACGTGGTAAACATATTGAATGGACATGTAGGGTTATGGTGGGATGAATTCCAAGCTGACAAAAGATGCAAAGGTAATCCCAAAATTAAGAATTGGGATAGAATGGTAGATAAGTTGAAGGCTAAGTTCATACCCAAGGATTATTAGATAAATCTATTCAGGAAGCTATAGAACCTGAGGCAAAAATGTTTGTTGGTGAAATAGTACATTGAAGAGTTTTAAAAGATGAACATAAGAGCAGGACATAGAGAGAATGATGAAGAGAAAGTTTCCAGGTACATTAATGGCCTGAGATATGAAATCCAGGATGATATTAACATGATGATAATGAGAACGGTGGAATATGATTATCAGGTAGCCCTGAAAACATAGGAAAATTTGGCAAGGAGGCAGAGTCAAAGGAACAGAGGAAATAGTCCTAACAGAGGCAAAGGAACCATTAGGGAAATGTTCCAGAAGCCCAGAGCAGAAGTTGGAAGATATCACAGTCAGACAGAGAGAGGAGGAAGTTCTATAGGAGGAAACTATGGAGGAATAAACTCTTTCCCCGGAGGAATAGGAAGAGGCAGAGGAGGAGAAGTGAAGTTTTACACCTATGGAAAAAACATGAAACATGTCTTTAGAATGTCTCGAGAGGAAGAATATAGGAGGTGGAGAAGCTCACATTTCTGAAGCATAGAAGAAGAGTGTGGAGACAGAGATTAATGAAGAAGTAGTGAAAGAAGGAAGATCACTCATGATGAGGAAAGTACTCATAAATCCATAGAAAGAGGCATGAGAACCAGTCCAGAGGAATAGTTTGTTCACAAATGCTTGCAAGACCAGAGATAGGGTATGCAAGGTGATCATAGAAAGTGTAAGTACTGATAACTTGGTATCCACAGAAATGGTGGAAAAGTTGAAGATGAAGACGATTGCACATTCGAATCCGTACAAGGTTTCATGGTTGCAGAAAGGACATCAAGTCATCATAAGTCGATAATGTAAGGTTGAGTTTAGGATAGGCGGTTATAAGGATGAATTTCTATGTGATTTTATACCCATGGATGTTTTTCATTTTCTGTTGGGAAGACCGTGGAAATATGAGAGGAATGTCATACATGATGGGAGGAAGAATATTTATACCCTTGAGAAGGATGGGTGTAAGAAAATTTTGTTTCCAATAGAATATAAAGGAGTCAAAGAAGAAGCTATTCCAAGTATACTTCTCATGAGTGGTAAGGAACTCTTGAAAGAAGTAAAGAAGGACCAAAAATTACAATTTGTTGTTGTAGGTAAACTGAGAGTCATTCTCACAATCACTTCTACGAATGATTTACCTTTAGAAGTCCAAGAGCTATTAGATGAGCTTTTTTATATTGTGGTGGATGAATTACCTCACTCTTAACCACACATCATGAGTATCAGTCACCATATTGACCTTATTCCAGGAGCAATTTTTCCAAATAAAGAAGCATACAAATTGACCCCTTGAGAAAATGAATAGGTCAAGAATCAAGTCCAAGAATTGTTGGATAAAGGTTTGATCAGGGAAATTTTAGGTTTGTGTTTCGTACCAACTGTGATGAGTCCAAAGAAGGATGGAGGTTGGATAATGTGCACAAATTCTAGAGTCATCAACAAGATAACCATCAGGTATAGATTTCCTTTACCCAAAATGGATGATTTAATGGATTTTTTGAGTGGAGCTAGTTATTTTTTCAAGATAGACTTTAAGATTGGTTATCATCAGATAAGGATGAGAGAGGGATATGAATGGAATGAAACATTAAAAACAAATGAATTATTGTATGAGTGGCTTGTTATGTCGTTTAGATTAACAAATTCCCCAAGCACACTTATAGATTGATAAATGAAGTACTCAAAGACTTTATTGGTAAGTTTGTGATTTTTTATTTAGATGACATTCTAATTTTTAGTAAGACTAAAGAGGATAATTTGAGACATTTGAAGATGGTGTTGACGAGTTTACAGTAGGAGAAGTTATTAGTGAAATTGAAGAAATGGTCTTTTATGAAAACAAAACTTGTATATTTGGGGTTCATAATCTATTCAAACGAATTGAAGATGGATCTAGAGAAGGTAAGGGAAATAAGAGATTGGCCTTCTCCAAGAATCATGTTTGAAGTAAGAAGTTTTCATGGGTTGGAGAGTTTTAACAGGAAATTCATCAGGAATTTCAGTGGTATTTGTGCACCTATACTGGACACCATAAAGAAAGAGAATAAATATTTTAATTGGGCAGAAGAGGTCGAGAATCGATTTAGATTATTAAAAGAAAAGATAATAGAACAACCTATTCTAGTTCTGCTAGATTTTAAGAAGACTTTTACGATTAAATGCAGTGTAGTGGAGTAGACATTGAAGCATTTTTAAGTCAAGACAATAAACTTGTTTCTTATTTCAATGAGAAGTTGAATGATGTTAAGAGGAAGTATTCCACATATGACAAGGAATTTTATGATGTAATTCAAGATTTGAAAAAATGGAGACATTATCTTATTCCGAAAGAGTTTTTTTTTATATACTGAGAATCATGCTTTGCAGTTTATAACCAAACATGATAAATTGAATCAGAGACGTGCCAAATGGGTAGAGTTCATAAAGAATTTTAATTTTGTTATTAAACATATTAGTGGAAGCACTAACAAAGTTGCATATGCTTTGAGCAGGATATGTTTGATCTTGCATGAATTCCAAGTGGAGACCTTAGGATTTGAACACCTCAAGGAGATGTATCAAGAAGAACCTGATTTCAAAGAATATTATGAAGCATGTGAGAACCATTTACTAAGAGATAGAAGTAAGTGGATGGAGTATCTGATCCAAGGCAGACCGTTGTTCAATGGAATTCAGTTGTGTATCTAGAAATGCTCTATGAGGGATAATTTACTAAAAGATAAGCATAGTGGAGGGTTGGATGGACACTTTGGCCATGATAAAACATATGCGCAGTTGAGTTGTTCATACTATTGGCCAGGAATGAGGTCTGATGTGAATAAATTTGTGGACAGATGCAAAATATGCCAATATGAAAAAGGAAAGAAATAGAACAATGGATTGTATCAACCATTGCCTATTCCAGACAGGATGTGGGATGCTATAAGTATGGACTTTGTTTTGGGATTGCCAAGAACCCAGAGAGGAAGCGACCCAATATTTGTGGTAGTAGATAGATTTTCGAAGATGGAACATTTCATACCATGTCACAAAACCAACGATGCTACTCACATAGCTAATTTGTTTTTCAAGGAAATTGTGAGAATACATGGGCTGTCAAGGAGCATAGTTTCAGACAGAGATACTAAATTCATGGGACACTTTTGGAGAACCTTGTGGAAGAATCTAGGGACAAGTTTGTATTTCAGTTTATCATATCATCCTCAAACGGATGGATAGAATGAGGTGGTGAATCGAAGTTTAGGGAACATGTTGAGGAGTTTAGTCACTAAACATAACAACCAGTGGGATCAAATTCAGACCCAAGTGGATTTTGCATATAACGACTCACCGAATAGGATCACTATTAAGAGCCCATTCTAGATAGTATATGGGATGCATCCAAGAGAAAATTTAGATTTGAGATATTTGGGATGAGATGAGTTATGAAGCACATGAGGAGAGGATTTTGCTCCAGAGATGCATAAGTTGCATTATCAGATCAAGGGATAACTACAAAATAGCATCTAGAAATACAAAGTAAGAGTAGACCAGAGAAGAAGAGAGGTAATTTTGAGATTGGAGATCAAGTTTTAGCACACCTGAGGAAGGACATATTTTCGAAAGGGAAATATAACAAGATGAAGATGAAAAATATAGGACCTTATAAGATCCTCAGAAAATTTGTTGCAAATTCTTATGAGATTGAATTGCCAGAGGACATTAGAATATATCCAATATTCAATGTAGAAGACCTACACCCTTACAGTATTTATGATACAAAACAGACAGATGACTAGAAGGAGATCCAATGGAAGAAACAGATGCCCATAGAAGAGAAGCCACAGATAGAGAAGATCTTAGATCAGAGAATTAGTAAGAAGACCAGAAGGAAATATTATTACGAGTATATGGTTAAGTGGAAATATCATTCAGTAGAAGATGCCAGTTGGATAACTCATGCTGATATCTAAGAGCATGGAAAGACACTGCAAGAGCTCATGGACATGATTCCATGAATCTTTTTGTCCGGAGGAGTATGATGCAGGAGCATCGTCATCAACGTTCAATGAGGCTAAGTGGAGGACACCTCAGCATCCATCACACACATTTAAACTATTTTGGATCCCAAGGAGAGTGTTTCATCTTAATATTTTGAAAGTATTGTAATTAAAGACCCTTTAATGTTTGGAGGCTTGAACCATTGTATGAGATCTCAAAAGATTGTAATTATCTTAATTAGTTGTAGGATTGTACAGATATCGAGCATCGACTCATATATGGTTTGTAATTACCCATTTATTGTAATAATCATAGTGTTTGAATGCTTTAATTATGATGTGAAATAACTAGAGTAGTCGGTAGGAAGGCTCGAGAATCCCCTCCATGTATCATTATGTGTAATTTATGCCCAAATGCGGTTGTTGAGAATTGTTATTTGCTGCTGAAGAATATTGCAAGTTGTTGTTGGATTTTATTGTTATCTTGCTGAAGAAGAGAAGAAGCAGAGAGTTGCAAGAACCTTTTGTAATTTTTTTGTTGAAGGAATATAATAGAAGGCATTTTAGTTCAAATGTGAGTTTGCTTATCTATGAGTCAACTGGGTAATATTGTGTTATTTTCTTTCCGTGTTTTACATGCCTATGTGTGCATTTTATGGTTAAGTGAATGAACTTGTGATGTTCTGTAAGTTTAAATTATTTCTCTTCTGAAACACTAGTGCAAGGAGTGCGTAGTAGCCATGGAAGAAGTACAAAGGCAGAGTCATTTTCAGACTCAATAGCTTAGGAGAGATAGAGTGAAACTTCATAGAGTGAGTGAAAGGAGTGCACATATACTTGTCTGAGTACAAAATCTCAAGAAGACCCATGCAAGGCATGCATAGGGCCAACACTTGGTCAAGTGCTGAAATATTCTAAAAGAGGACGAGATCAAGGTGTGCACAGGAGGAATTTCTAAAAATATTCAAGTTTCAAGTTTCATTGAAGTGCAAACTGTGTGTCAGAGGTCTGAATCACTTTGAGTGATAAATCTCGGGAGGGATAGAAAAAAAATCGTTTGGAGTAAGAACCCTTTTATTTCCAAGGTCGAGTGGACGAGATTCGCTCGAGGAGGATTCATATATTTCCTAATCGTCATATATGGGACAATAGAGTGGGTAATAACCCATGAAATCCTTCAAACTTCAGGTATTTGGAAGTTTTTGAGTGTGTGTCATTGAGGAGACGAGTTTTTTGAAGTTTTGGGGTTTCGAGTAAATATGGACCGTCCATTTGTGAGGACACGTGTCCATAGATCCAGTGTGGTTTGGAAGCTCCACTATCCGACAGGCTTGAAGTGTGGAAGTGAGAGCACGAGGATTCCCTGAAGCTTTGAAGTTAGAGTAGATCTTGACTGTTGGTGCTAGAGTCACGTGTCAATAGATATCAGATTCCAGAGATCTAGCACTTCGGAGAAAATTAAGTGTAAGTTTTCTTGGGTTGAGAACTCACGAAGGCCTGAAGGCCGGAATAGATATCAATCATCCATTTATGAGGATAGGTGGACCGTTGATCACAACCCTTCGTGAGTTCACCATTTCGACACTCCACAGGATTTGACGTGTTGTGTTATTGAAATCTTCGAAGCCCAGAGCATGGAGTAAAGGTCAACCGTTGATCTGAGGTAAGTGTTAGCCGTTTGATCCATGAGTTTGGAGTTCACAAGTTCAGGGGTATTGTGTGTTGGAGCAAGTAAACTCCACGGATTCCAGAGTCCCAAAATACCTATGATTCGTAGATCTTGAGGCACGTTAAGAGTTGTTGATCTCCACCGGAGTTTTTTTATTTGTGAATTTGGCGTTTGCGAATAATGTTATGTATTCTAGTTGGAAATCCTGAAGCTCGGGGCTCTGTACTGGTGGTTTTCCTACCATTTAAGAGGTTTATCACACGGACTTGGCACAAGGTCATGTGGATTTCTTTGCTGACTGGATAAGACCCTTGTGAACTTGAATTTGTGCGTAGGGAAATGAAAGAAGGCTCGAGGAACATATTTTTGAGGGTTCAGAGAGTACCCGAGAGCTAATTCAGCTCCCTACTATGAACGATCCTAGACTGGGAGGTCGCATGATCCCCAGAAGGTGGTGGGGGTTTGCATCAAAAGGGATAACCAAAAATTGAAGAATGAAACACAACAAAGCATGTCTTGGGAAAGTAAAAAGCCTAGAAACTCTAGAGATATTATCATTAAAAAATCAACGAATGCCAATATTACAATTGGATAAGAAATGCACACATCTTCAGTTTCAAATGCACAATTTGGGTAACGTAATTTGTGTCTTCATTTCTGTTGAATTTTTTTTGTTTTAGCATTTGTTGTTTTTTATTGTTTTTTTTTTAGACCAGCTACATAATCATAGATTTTGTAGCTAGTATTAATTTAGTTTGATATGATTTCTAATTAAATTTTATTTGTATTTCATGTCTCTAAATAAACAAAAGGATTCCATCTACTCTTCCTAGATATTGGATATCATGGGGTGTTTTTTTTTTATTAACAATATAATCTATTTCAAAATAGTGGGTGATATATTTTTGGTTGCCATAACAAAATTTGTACAAGTTGTTACAAAAATTGTTATTATAAACTTTGATTAGGATTTGGTATTCCAACCTCTCTATTTTTAAAATATTTACCTCTATCCCGTGGATATGAGAGTTAATCACTATTTTGTTTAAATACTCATTTTCTTTTGAAGTCAAGACATGGTGAAATTCTGGGACAATGGATCAATGCTTATTTTGAAGGATATCGAATTATACATTACTTAAGGATTTTGCCCTGTGAGTCTAATTGTTTTTCTTTCATTGTAATATATGTCACTATAGTTCATATTATTCTAGTGATTAATCGTGGATTGATTAAAATTCAGCTTTAGTCTATTTTTGACAATGCATTGTTAATTGATATCATTTATGTTTATGTTAATTATGTTCAATTTCTAATAGTTCATTGTCCCCGTTATTAAGATCCTTGTGATTGTATCATTTTGATGCAAGTATTAAATTATATTGAGTTTATTCATATACTTTGAACTTTCAATAACTTAATTGTTCAATTGAAATTATTTTCTTATTGTCAAATGGTTTATTATATCTTCACAAAAAATCAGATTAAACAATTGTTCTTTCTACATCATAAATGAGATTTTAATTGTTAGTTGAAGTGTCTTTCTTCGAGTACTTTCATAATCTTGGTATTTCACAACCTTATGCCATAGATTCCTCTTAACAGACAGGTTGTTGGAGCAACTTTATACAAGAAGGCACAATCAAAAGTTCTCTTTAAATACTTGCCAGTTATAGGTTAGTGAGTTTCTTTTTGTTGTTTTGATTTAGTTTTTTTTTGTGAATGTAGATTAACATTTAAGCTTAAATGATTTTCTCATTTAAGTTAAAACATTATAATTTACATTTGTTTCTTTTCTCTTTTAGTTTCAAGATTAAAATTAGTTTAGTAGTATGTTCTAGATTAGTTTCCAATCTATTTAAATTTTTCCTGAGATTTGGTTCTCTTTTATAATCTTAGTTTTACAAGGTTTCTCGCAAATCTTGTATCTTCTTATTTGCATATTTTGTATATAAAAAGTGTGAATAGTAAATGTCTATAGTAGGTCTTCATTAATGAATAGTTAGTAATTTTACTTTCGTATCTTAGATTAGATCCATTTATCGGCTAACAAAATCGTTAAACTCGTTAGGGTGAGTTATCTCAAATGACTTAGGTTAAGTTTGACAACCTCAGACCAGACTCTCCCTTCCAGTTGATGAGTGTTCACCTACACCTGTCAACACAACCCTAATTCTTTAACCAGAAATATAAAACCATCGACAAAAACTATGTGCTGAAAAAATTCCAAAAAATAGACATGATAATCGAGGCAACACGAAAAATGACGCAAAAATGTGACACGTTTTGTGAGGAATTTTTTTTTTCTCGGGGACGCTACCCCTAAAAGTGAGGCCTGGTGCCCCCCCCTCAAACCCCCCTACACACCTGACATAACATAGAAGACACTACAACTAGTTGTGCAAACAATATAACACATACCCAACACAAATTCACGTAAGGACATGATGTTGATTAAGGTTGGTTGTCATTGATGGAAACACTCTGATGTAATACTGAAACCATATCACTCATGCTCCCTTTGGAACCATGCCTTTGTCCTCTACATCTGATAAATCTGCTCCCCCTGGAACCATGCCTCTGTCCTCTACATCTGATAAATCTGCTCCCCCTGGAACCATGCCTCTGTCCTCTGCATCTGATAAATCTCTCCCCCTTTGTCATCAATGGAAAAGGTATCTTTCCATCCAGGGCTGCTCCCCCTGACAGAATATCCTCTTATGTTGCTTCCTCGTGTACATCTAAGACATATAAGATAAACATTCAAAAAGCATTCATTTTTGGAGTAGAAATAACTCCAAGTCTTTGGCGAAGATATTCAAAGGATTCTCGTGGAAGTGGTTTTGTAAAGATGTATGTCACTTGTTCTTTTGTGCCCACATACTCAACTCTGATGTTCTTTTATGCAACCTGTTCCCGTAGAAACTGATACTTGATTGGAATGTGCTTCGTCTTGGAGTGCATCACCGGGTTTTTTGAGATATTGATGGCGCTTGTATTATCACAATATATTGGAATGGGCTCATCATACTCAACCTGTATATCTGTCAAAGTTTGTTTCATCCAAAG
>ML783593.1:204287-215684 GCA_009831015.1 Picea engelmannii
CCCCCTCTCAGTGATCCAACACATGAAACCATGACGAACATGTGATCCACCTCACTAGATAGTAGCCCCAATGCGTCTATGGAAATCCTGGATGGAAAATTTGGCTAGCCCCTTTCTGGAATCATCTCACCCACATGCACATTTGCACCTTAGTCCTTGGCCTAGCAAGCTGATGGAAAAAAGTATGCCTCGTCTCTAGAAACCTCTCAAAAAATAAGAAAAACAACAATGAGGAAAAATGGAAGTTCGACATCCCATGTATCATAGCATGACATATGTCTAGCGCTATACAAAACTACGGGAAAAATATTGCTGACCATTTGATGCACCATGGAATCTATACCAATGAATCAACATAATACAAAAGAGGTAAACTAATTCATTTCCCATCACTATTAAAGTGTGTTATGGTCATCACTAATAGTGAGAGGAACCTAACCTCCTCTGCAGCGAAAGAAGTGATTTGTAGTTGTCCACCAGATCTTGAAAATCAGTTAGGGAATGAAAATCAAGACTAATATATCACTGAGAGTACATGAGCTGACTCTTTGTTGCAACCCCTACTGGGACATCTGGGAATTGGGGAAAATCCTCCCTTCTCATGGATATCCCAGTGATAAAATAGATATCCTCCTCAGTGGGATGGTACCACTAATCAGGAACTACATGGAAATCTTGTTGATGGACATCCCATCGACGAATCAGGTGCATCAACAATCTAGAGTGACCCTTCAGGGATGTATCCTCCTCATAGTGCTTAAGGAGGCCTACGCTCCTCAAGAGAACATGAGTCACTGTAGTAATAGGGTGAGGGTACAAATTCATCTCCCTCTCCCTTGCCTCACATTCCCGTACAACATTGTACAGGTCCACCCTCTCCTCCTGTTTTTTCTACTTCTATCTCTTCTCACATCTCTGCATGATTAACATATGAAATACATCAGCCTCATTCATACATAAAACATAAAAAAATATATTGAATGGTAAATTTATCTATAAATATGGAAAAACAAATTCCTTAAAAAATAAGTTAATTGCATTACCGGTGCGCCCAAAAAATAGTCACTCACTGTAGGCAGTCCGTATATATTGTGAGAATCGTCCACAGTGCGTCAGTATAAAGTAACGCATCGAACAAAATATGTTCTACTATATTATGCGGTGCATTGTAAAATAGTATTGCACCAGGGTGATACACTACAACACATATGCATCGGTGCATTACATTTATCCTACGCACTAGTTAAACCAAAAAAACAAATTAAAATCTTAATGCACGTAAAAAAAATAGAAATTAGCAAAAAAGAAGTGTGTATACGTTCACTACACGCATTGGCGTGTGTAACGAACATCGACGCACCGTCACATTAACTTTTCCAAATTTCTGAGTACAAAACTTTTTGTGGTTTGTTCCAGTCGTTACTATCGTACCACATACGATGCTACCAAAAAATTTATGGGGTGCACCGCAACATAATTTTACATTTGTTAGTGGTGTGTTTGGTAAACATGAATGCCCTGGTGCACACGTTTACCAATGCACTACGCAAAACTATATCTGATAAGGGTAGTACGCCATGTACTTTAATGACTCGGTGTGTTATCTATACTTTGTCACATCTCCCTACCGGTTATATACTTTTCTTCGGTGCATCGTTAAATTGACGTGCCAATGTGTTTATGTTTACCAACGCATCGCCAAGAAAGGTAACAAGGTACGCAGTGTGCCCTGTAAATTTATAGGCCGCACTGAGGCGGTGCAAGCCGAGCTCTTCGAATACACCGAGTATTTTTTGTTTTTTCTACACTTAAAATTTCACTCAATTTCAAATTTTAATTCAGTAAAACTTAAGTTATGAAGAAACTAGGACATTACCTAGACATTTTTTCATCGAGGAGGCATGGTTGCAATGTACTAAAAATAAATAAAAATTCCTGCCATTTGGAAAAATTCGAAATTCACACACCAAGAAACAAATGAATGGAAGGAAATAAAGGAAAGATCCGAGATCAGAGTGCTTCAAATAGGTAAAGGTTGCACCGGTGCTTTTGAGCTATACAACACTAAAAATGGTAAAAATAATTTTTACCGTCGTATTTTGTTTTTTATAAAACCTTGTTCCAATGCGCCCAATGACCAACCGCATCGGGGAGTACATGTTTACTAAGTGCACCGGTTATATACATTTTTTAAACATCACAAGCACAATGCATGTTTTTTTGGGCATGCGTGCGCACCGATGCATTTACTACTACATATCACATCACCATACATTTTTTGAAAAACTAAAATGGTGCGAATTTTTTTGTTTAAGCATGACATAGTGCAGTATAATAATAGATGCCCTAGTGTGGTAGGTTTTACATAGAGAACCATGCAAATTTGGAAATTAACCCTAACACAGTGCTCCATATTGGAGCACTGGTGCACACTGTGCGCATGATACAGTGGAGTGCACTGGACTATATTTTTCGACGTTATCTTACATTGGTGCATAAATATTTTTTATATAACCATATAACGTTGCGCTCTACTAATAGCACATTGGTGCTTCTAGTGTTAAGTTGTGCACCGGAGCATTTTTAAATAATTATATTACGGTGTGGTTATTGATGTAACACACCGATATTTATTTCTTGGTGAATGAAAACAAAATCAGATCGCTTCTCAATGAAAAAAAAATTCCCTCTCCCTCTCCCTCACCTCTCAATCCCATAAAATGTTGTATAGATCAACCTTTTTTTTTGTTTTTTCTCTCTCTACTGATGTCTCTGTATGATTAAGATTATGGCTAGTAAATGTTTTTTAGATATTATTTTTGGGATTAACTGCGTAGTGTAAGTCATTAATCTATGACCCATATTGATTGTGGGAAAAACTCCACAGTTAAGTGCGCTTGAGCCAGAGGCGTCTTGGGATGGATGACCACCTGGGAAGTCCTGGTTACCGGGTGCAAGCCCCGGAAGTGATGATTGACCCTATGCGATTCATTTCATTGGTTTCAATCCCATTTCTTCACCCCTGTGAGCATCACTCAATGTAATGAGTGCTAAGTGGACTATTCAAATCATGAGAATTATTGGTCAGTTGTGACTAATACTCATGAATATGGGTCATAGATTAATGACTTACACTACGCAGTTAATTCCAAAAATAATATCTAATATCTTTCACTGTGAAAGCCCCTATATGCTTAAATGTTTTTTATTTAACACTTGTATAGTGCGCTAAATAATTAGCTTCACCAGTGCATCTTTATTTACTGAGCACACTGATTTATATATTTTTTTAAAACCTATCCACGGTGTAGCATTGTTTGGGAGAAACCATCTATCCCAGTGCACTCATTTAATTAGCACACCATTGTATATTAAATTTTTAAAAATAACCCTACAACAATGCACAATTGTTTAGAGAAACTGTGTGCCCCGGTGTGTCATTATTTCCGCAGTGCACCGGATAATATTTGTTTATTTGAAATAACCCTCCTATTGTGCCCTAGTTTTCAGGGAACCTATGCACCTATTGTATAAAACACATCGGTGTGTTATGTACTTATAAAAGCATCGGTGTAAAACATCTTCCAAAACCTCTTCCCGCTCGCCTCCACTAGTATCATCCGCTATAAACGAATTTTTGGAATATTTTTATAGGGACATCCAAAAAAGCCTCCACTAGAGATTATTTTTCTTGTAGTGTGACTCCCATTCACCATTTCTCCTGGAACTTCTCCATTCAACATTTCCAACTACGCAACACCTACCTCTATCACATACTTAATGACGTATGGACCTAACCAATGCATCGTAAACTTCTCAGGATATTGCATGAACTTTTTGTCGTATAACAACACTAAGTCTCCAACTTGACACCTTTTATGTTTAATATTCCTATCATGCCATGATTTTTCTCTTTCCTTCTGTACTTGTTGATGGAATCCTGCGATAAATCAGTCTTCCTCGAGCCATAACAACTGTGATAATATTTCCTCTACCACGCTAGAGTCTGAAAGATCTGTAATCATAACAACGCGTAGTATTGGAACAATAAATTCCATTGGCATTATCTCTTCTTGTCCATATACAAACCTAAAAGTTTTATGTCCTATCAAATGTTTGATTGTAGTCCTATATGCCCATAATACTGCAGGGATCCTTAAGCCCCAATCACCTCTCCCTACATTGCAAATCTTTGTAAGTGCATTCTATAAAATATTATTGAAGGATTCTACTATCCTATTTTCTTGAGGATGGTATGGCGTGCTCCTTTTATGGTGAATTTGAAACTCCTTAGTCAATGTTGTAATCATCTTATTCAAGAAGGGTGCCCCTTGATCACTCAGTAAAATGCGTAGGCACCCAAATCTTGTCATTAAATTATCAAATAGAAATTGTGTAGGAGTTTCCACGTTGCAGTATGAGACTGGTGTTGCATCTACCCATCTAGTCAAATACTATGTCCGAGTGATTATATACCTAGCTTCTGATCTCCCAGTTGGTGGATTGATTGGTCCTACAAAATCTATTGCCAATATTTCAAAATCCTGCAGTGTAACCTGTGGCTGCAAATAAATCTCATCCCTTCTGGATGGCTTTCCAACTCTTTGAAAAACATCACATGCTTGGAAATATTCTTTAGCAGCCTTGTGATGTGTGGGCCACTAGATCCCTGCATACAAAATATTTTGTGCAGTCACTTTACCTGTGTATTTTCCTCCTGCAATACCCTCATGTGCTTATGATAGTACTATTGGCCTTTCATGCTCTAACACACATCATCTTAATATCCCATCTGCACCTAACTTGTATAAGTTCCATGCAATTAGTTGATAGTCCACTACCTTAACCACAAACTATTTCTTTTATGCAACTGTCATTTCTGATGGATGCATTGATGTACTTAAGAATTGCACAATGTCTACCAAATATTCATCCACCATTTGAACTTCAAATAAATGTGCATCCAGTAAACTATCATCTAGTTTCCCTACATCCTTTCCTGATAGAATTCACAATAAGTTATCTGGTTCTACATTCAATTTACCTGGCTTAATGATGAATTTAAATCCGTACTCTTGGAACAATAGAAACCATTTGCAAATTATCCCCCCCAATGTTGGCTTGTTCACTAAGTATCTTAGTGTGGAATGGTCCATATACATCTTGAAATGAGAACCCAACAAATAATGTCTAAAATTATGCAGTTTATACATCATCGCTAATCCCTCTCATTCTATCGTAGCGTAGATATTTTTTGTTGTTGACTAATTCCTTCTTGCAAATGCAATTGGATGGTCTAACTCTCGCTCACCTGACTGAGATAATATTGCACCCAAAGTTATGGACAATGCATCCACGTGAACATGAAATTATTTCTTCCAATATAAGAATATCAAAATTGGGACAATCACTAACTTCTTCTTCAATGTGTCCAAACCCTTTTGGCAGTCCTCATTCCATTGGAATTTAGCTTCTTTCTTCAACAACTCCTCCATGTGTGTTGTAATAAACACATATCTCTTAATGAACTTCTTGTAGTATCTTGTATGGCCTAGGGTATCTCTTAATTTTCTTATTGATGTAGGTTGTTGTAAGTCCAAAATTACTGCAATCTTGGCAGGATCCACTAGTAATCCTTTCTTACATACCACATGGCCTGGATAAATTCCAAAAGGAGCACATCAAATACATTTCTTCAAGTTCAATGAAATATGAAATTGTCTACACCTATCCAACATTAATATTTGTACTTCCATGTGATTCTTCAAGAGACTAAACATAGACCAATCATCTAAATAAACTTCAAGGAACTTATGAATAAATTCTTTAAAGGTTGCGACAACTACTCTTGAGAAAATTGCAGGTGTATTCTGTTGAAACAAACTTTATTTTTCCTAAAAAAATTAAACTAAAATAAAAATTTTGATTATGGAACCGCCCTTGGTATTGAAAAGGGGTCAAAACATTAAAATCTTTTCAAGAGTTTCAGGTTTCAGGATTCTGCTATTTACACAGTTTGATATTTAACGACAACCCCAAAGTCTCGATACCGAAGTCACGAAAAGTAAATTTAAAAGAAGTTATACCAAGTTGATAAGAATAATTAAAAATATTTAATGGTAATTTAAGCTTATCGTATCTTCATTTTTGGGAATCTCAACTCAAACGATAGTTCAAAATCTGGATGTGTAAGTAACAAAATCCTTTTTAATCGTGATTAATTAAAGTTTAAACATAGTTAACATAGTGTTAATCAGACGCATTTCGGGAAATCAGAGAATTATCACTCATCACGCTAAAAAAACCTCGAATCATGGAGTCTCGAAAGTATTAAGTTCTTAAGTGAGTTTAACTTAACATCAAAACAAAGTTTAATGATATAAAATGGCTTTTCGCATTTTGGCTTTTCAGGATTCTTAAATGATATTACATCCAAACTCCCGGTCTCGAATCGACGATATTTGGCAGCATTAATTATGGATTAATGGGATATTTAATAGTGTAAGAGGTGTATCTCCAGTTGTACTCTCTTCATTAAGGTAAATAAATTCATCACCCATAGAATCACATTCTAATTAAGGCAGGATAAAGGTGAATAAAGGTCTCTATTTCAAAGTTTATTCTCACTTTCAGCAAATCAAAAAGTTGTATTCGAGAAAGTTTACACCTTTTTCTCTGTAACAGGTATCCTCTTTTTATCACAGACATCATGGAACCCAGGAAAATGCTGAAGAAGAGTGATGAGGAAGGTGAAGGATCAAATCTGAACTCGTACATTCTATCTGATACCACACCACACGTTGTGGAATTGGTTAGGTCATGGATGTAGATTTTTGAAATCTTGGAACACGAGGTTAGGAATTTCCCAAATGATTTTGGAGATGAAAAGACTGATAAAAATAGAACTAAATTCAGAGTTATAGCAGAGGTTGAGCTTCATAAAATAGCTACACGGCCGAAGCTCATGCCATACAATGACATGATAAACTGGGCTCCGATGAACACCGATGTGCAGATCAGAAGCATCATGAACCATCAAAAGGACATCATCAACTCTTTAAGGCCAAAACACATTCAAGTAATGTAAAAGATATCCCCTGCTTCTAAATATATTTATAATGCTGAATTTGTAGAAGAGTTTCAATGAAAGGAGTATACAGAATTTGAACAAACCTATCCAGATATAATCAAAACATGGTGGGGAATTCCAATGAAATTTAGAGCTGATACCCATGGTGTTTATGCCACATCATCATTAAATGAATATATGGTATATATAGAAATGATTTTATGCAGACTATTTGGGAGGAAAATCCCTACTCATTTCCCAGCGAAATACGTGCCAATTATACATGAGGTAACCGAGGGTTTCACCTTCAATTGGGATAAGATTCTATCAGATAACCTAAGCAAGGAGATTGTTGAGTACCAAATTTCAAAGTCAAAAGGCTGACCTGCATCCTTTTATATGTCTGCCTATGTCATGGATGGTATCTGTTATATGACCCCTTTTCCATTGATGAATTGGAGCTAGAATCCAACCTGTGCAAAACCCATCCATTTATATCACTCTCAACTATGGGAAGAAAAAGTAAGAGATTTATTTTATGAAATTTGTCACTATGTAGTGATTCCTGTGCACCAAATATTGTATGGATGCCCACCCCCTCAGATTTCAGACCAAATCATGGGAAACGTCAAAACAGTTCCAGATTGGTTATCGAAGAGAATTTATCTTATCTCAGATTCTTCAGATGTTCAATTCCCCCTCATGCTCTCCCAAATTTTCTTCTTGATAGACTGGTGTGCAGAGAAGTGGCATACCAGATAATAACAAGAGGCATCGGTAAAGAGTTAAAAGCATTTCAAAAGAAATTATGGCCAGCTTTTCCTATACAAATTGGGAGGTTTTCATTGCTAAATTTTGGTCATTCCAAGGTAGAAGTTGCAACATTAGAGGACATTAAACTCGTAGACATTGAAATCAGAAGGCATGATCCATATAAAGTTGTGGGAAATCATCTATCTCATTGCAATATGAAAACATATGAGCATGAAGAATATCCATGTGATGACATATTTAAAGGAGCCATAGATTATGAGGAAATATAAGACAGAGTCCAAGCGTTACCCTCTGATCTACTGGCCAACTTTATTTCTTTCCAAAAGCACATATGAGCTGGGTTGACCAAGATACTTCAGGGAGAATCAACAAATCCTCCTTCAAAAACAAAAAAAGAAAGTATACCTCCAGGTTTTGAACCAAAGTCTTTAGATAAAAAGACTACTGAGGGAAACCCAAAGAATCTTGAAGTGTCTTCACAAAGATCATAATCTTCGCAGACAGAACACCCAAGGTCTAAAAAAGAGTTTAAGTCCAAGACACCTTTAAAACCGAATCAAACAACTTCTCCTTTATCGTCAACTACTCCCGTCGATACCCCCAAAACAACAAAAGGAACACAATTCACAGAGTTAGGCAATCCTATTATAGCATTGACTCCTTTACAGTCAAGTTTTGGGACTCCCCATCTCGGATCTACGTACGTAAGTGACCTTACCCCAATCTCTATTGAATAAATACCTTCCTCTAACTTCTTTCTCAGTAAAAAGAGAAAAGTTGTAGTGAAACAAGAAATGCACCTGAAAGAAGGTACATTGGTCAAAAATCATAGGATACTTGTGGATTGAAAAAATCTATAAGAGGAAGACTTATTCTCAGTTGACAAACTGAGAGTAAGGATGAAGTAGAGGAATCAAATGATAGCTCAGTTGCAAAGTCAAATAAGAAATATAGAGAAAAATATTAGAGATGAGATAAATAAAGGACTGGAGTAGGCCAGAGTTGTTGACAAACAAGAGATTCAACTACTAAAGTCTATTTTAGATGAGATGTATAAGAAGATGCAAGCTAGTCAAGGACAGGTCATTCAACAAGAAGAATTAGTAAGTCAGTTGCAAGATAAATTGAGTTCTATTGAAATCCAGGTGACAAATATAACGATTTTCCAAGCCAAGGCATTGGAAGTGCATTAAAAGCTAGAGGCAGAATGATCCGGGGCAGGATCTTTTCAATGATTATGGTTGAGTTTTAACTTGCATGAATATTTTAACCATTTGAGAATTTAACGAAAGAATGAGGAAATAAGAGGATTATATCAGTCAAATACTCATATGCAGATCTGAAAACAATAATGAACAGCAAACCATAAGAACGCAGGTTGATAACGGAGTTCGGCACAATGTTTGCCTACGTCTCCGGGCCTTTTTCCTGTGGGGGAGGCTTCTTTATTTCTTCTCAAGTGCTCAAAATTACATCTCAGCTATGCCCAAAGGCTACAAGACTGATCTGGTATTGTTGTCCCAGATCTCAAGAACCCTGCAAAAGAAACGACACGCCAAACTGATGCTCCAAGCTCCCAGAAACGATCCAACAACGTTTCCACTTCAAAGGCTTCCCTGCAACAAAATGACTTTGGCTTGGCTTTCCTTCAGCATAACTCTGCTCTGAATGACTTTCCATTGGCCTCAAAGAGGCCTGGTTTATATATCAAAGGAGTTGGTTTCACATCCCCAACTTCCTCCAAGAATCTGGCCTCCAAAAATGCCCAATATCCCCCAAAAATGGAAAAAATCCACTAAAAATAGGTATATTAATTAACAAAAAACCAAAATTTGTTAACAAAACCCACTTTTGAATTATATTGGGCCTTAAGCCCCCAAATCGGGTGCGGCCCCCCTTTTACGGTCATATGTTGCTATTAATATGGCCACGTGCTATAGCGCGGGCCCCTATTCGTTGGCTCCAGCCCCGGATTCTCGCCCTGCTCCTGGTCACGTGGCAGGATAATAGGTCCACGGGCCATTTGTTGTAACTGTCCGCGCACCTTTAGGTAGAGCTCCGGGTCGTGTCGGGTATATAGGACTGTAGTCCAACAACTCCCCGCGCGTCAGTGTAATCCCGTCGGCCTATGGTTATATGAGTGTTAGTCGTATGGTGGCATGGAGGGCTGGGGCTAGGCCCCGGCCCTTTTTCCCGCCATTTAAACCTTTGCAATAATTTATGGTTAGCCCAGCCCCGCCGGTCCACTGCCACCCGGGAGGTCACGCGTTCAAACCTCGGCGAAACCAACCAATTTTTAACATATAACCAACGACCAATGATGGGGTGCCACGTGGCAGCCCTTGACTGGGCCACGTGGCACCCTTAAAAACCAATCGGATAATTCCACATGTCAACATGTGATTCACCCACGTCTACCGCCACATCGACTGCCGTACCGCCACATGTCTTTGCCGTGTCAGCACATCCGTACGCCCTGTCAGCTCGCCACGTTATCCGATGATGTCAGCGTGCCACGTGTCACCCTGTGAGTGGTGACACGTGTCACCTCATAACTGGCCGATCGTACGCCCAAAGTGCCAAATTCACCTGACACGTGTCGCGTCCTGGTGATGCCACGTGTCCTCCGTACGGTCTGCCACATGTCGCTCTCTGATGCTTCCACGTGTTGTCATCCCCGTCTACCACGTGTCGCCTCCTTGTTGGCCCACGTCAGCTGTACGGCCCTGCCACGTCAGCTGTACGGCCCTGCCACATGTGCTGTACGGCCTACCCAGTCAGCATCAAATTTTTGCCTATTTGACTTTTCAGACAGAACGCGATATCTTCTCCATACGGACTCCGTTTGATGAAGTAAATATACCGCTGGAATCAAGAAGACGAGACAGACGCAATGGCACAGGTTTCGTCGCATTCCGAGCACTTTCATTTTTGAGCATTTTTCAAGCCCTATCAGGCTTCTGGATCCGTTTTCGGATCACACCTCCCCACAACAAGACCTTTTGGTCCCCAAAAGGTTACTGTCCAGTTAACAAACTCGGGATAGGCCACCCGGCTTGTCGTCTGTCTCTGAACTCTGTCCTGTGCACCTGTCTCATCAAGATCAGCTATAATACAATGATGACCACTAAAAGTACATTGTTAGTCATTGCAATCCTGTTACATTTCACTGAAGCCACTATCATCCATGTACTGAACATTGTTAATGATAATATCAGAAAAACGACTGCAAATGCACTGATATACTTGAAGTATTTGCACGACATAAGTTTATCTTGAAGCAATTTATGATTAATTTTCCACTCCATAATCATATCTTGTTCTTGCTTAAGATCTATAACTTCACTTGAAACAATTAATGGTTTGTCTCTTACTTGCACGGCCTTCGTTAACTGTTCCATTGTTTGAAGTTTTTTACTTTCTTTAACATGATGAGCATGCACTATGTAATCATGACCTTCTTTAGTAAATTGATATTGATTCTTAGTTCTGTAGAAGATTGCTTTTCGATCATACAAGTACGGACTACCTAAGACGATGCCACATTCTTTTAA
>ML783593.1:217111-227506 GCA_009831015.1 Picea engelmannii
TCTGAAAACAATAATGAACAACAAACCATAAGAACGCAGGTTGATAACGGAGTTCGGCACAATGTTTGCCTACGTCTCCGGGCCTTTTTCCTGTGGGGGAGGCTTCTTTATTTCTGCTCAAGTGCTCAAAATTACATCTCATCTATGCCCAAAGGCAACACGAATGATCTGGTCTTGTTGTCCCAGATCTCAAGAACCCTGCAAAAGAAACGACACGCCAAACTGATGCTCCAAGCTCCCAGAAACGATCCAACAACGTTTCCACCTCAAAGGCTTCCCTGCAACAAACTGACTTTGGCTTGGCTTTCCTTCAGCATAACTCTGCTCTGAATGACTGTCCATTGGCCTCAAACAAGCCTAGTTTATATAGCAAAGGAGTTGGTTTCACATCCCCAACTTCCTCCAAGAATCTGGCCTCCAAAAATGCCCAATATCCCCCAAAAATGGAGAAAATCCACTAAAAATAGGTATATTAATTAACAAAAAACCAAAATTTGTTAACAAAACCCACTTTTGAATTATATTGGGCCTTAAGCCCCCAACTCGGGTGCGGCCCCCCTTTTACGGTCATATGCTGCTATTAATATGGCCACGCGCTATAGCGCGGGCCCCTATTCGTTGGCTCCAACCCCGGATTCTCGCCCTGCTCCTGGTCACGTGGCGGGATAATAGGTCCACGGGCCATTTGTTGTAACTGTCCACGCACCTTTAGGTAGAGCTTCGGGTCGTGTCGGGTATATAGGACTGTAGTCCAACAACTCCCCACGCGTCGGTGTAATCCCGTCGGCCTATGGTTATATGAGTGTTGGTCGTATGGTGGCGTGGAGGGCTGGGGCTAGGCCCCAGCCCTTTTTCCTGCCATTTAAACCTTTTCAATAATTTATATAGTTTATTTCCCGAATACATAACAAGAACCACTGCGCGGGCGGGCGGTTAGCCCAGCCCCGCCGGTCCACTGCCACCCGGGAGGTCACGTGTTCAAACCCCGACGAAACCAACCAATTTTTAACATATAACCAACGACCAATGATGGGGTGCCACATGGAAGCCCTTGACTGGGCCACGTGGCACCCTTAAAAACCAATCGGATAATGCCATGTGTCAACACGTGATTCACCCACGTCTGCCGCCACATCGACTGTCGTACCGCCACGTGTCTCTGCCGCGTCAGCACATCCGTACGCCCTGTCAGCTCGCCACGTCATCCGATGACATCAGTGTGCCATGTGTCACCCTGTGAGTGGTGACACGTGTCACCTCATAACTGGCCGATCGTACGCCCAAAGTGCCAAATTCACCTGACACGTGTTGCGTCTTGGTGATGCCACGTGTCCTCCGTACGGTCTGCCATGTGTGCTCTCTGATGTTGCCACGTGTCGTCATCCCCGTCTGCCACATGTCACCTCCTGGTTGGCCCACATCAGTTGTACGGCCCTGCCACGTCAGCTGTACGGCCCTACCACGTGTGTTGTACGGCCTGCCCAGTCAGCATCAAATTTTTGCCTGTTTGACTTTTCAGACAGAACGCGATATCTTCTCCATACGGACTCTGTTTGACGAAGTAAATATACCGCCGGAATCAGGAAGACGAGACGGACGCAATGGAATAGGTTTCGTCGCATTCCGAGCACTTTCATTTTTGAGCATTTTTCAAGCCCTATCGGGCTTCTGGATCCGTTTTCGGATCACAGGACACCAAAGTCTATTTTATAAAGTAGATATCATTCAAAACTATTTTTTGGAAGTAAGTCAATCATTAGAGAACATTTCTTTCAAATAAAAAGAGGCTACAATAGTCCAGGTCGCTTTTCAAAAAGAAATCGTATTTTTGGCTAAAGAAGAGGTGTCATTAACTCCTAGTTTTTTTGTTGCAGAACAAATCAGGGGTGATATCATGCTAAAGGTATGGGAGGCCAATATAGCCGAAGGTAAGAAAATGGCCAAATAAATTAAGGAAGATTGTGAAGATACCTTCGATGCACTGGATTAAAAATTGCTAGGCATTGGAAAGGGTGATTCTCCTGGACTACTAGTATAGATCAATGTTATAAGGCATCAACTAAACATAAAAGAGAGCTTGAATGAAGCTCAGATTGAAATTTCGTAGTTAAGACAGGTTGACATTGCCCAAATGGATAGATGGTTGGTGAAGCTAAGTTTACAATTACAATCAGTGAAGTTTGAGGATAAAAGGATTGAGGACAACTTGTCGAAAACTTAGAGGAAGCTATATCTGTTTGAAGCAAAGGATGCGTGGGAACCTTCACGAAGATTAGTGTAGTTTATAAGCAGGGGCGCTGAGTATCTCGGACCAAGTGAAGGAAATACTTCAAATAAATGATGAAATGATACATGCTGCCCGTTATACTAGTGTATGTAATAAGATAGAAAAGAAACCAGTGAAACAGATCAAGTCTTTATTTTCGTAACCGTTAAATATCTAGGAGTAAGGAAAGTTCCAACCATCCAGGGTTGAGAACCGTTGTATAAATATAATTTGAAAATACTTAGAGAAGGCTTTTTCTTAGCTGATTGTAGCAGAGAAATTTCTCCTTTACAAAAATTAAGACAAATGCAAACTGAAGACTCCATATTACGTCAATCCTAAGTTATGTGTTCTTTTGTTCTTTCATATTTAGCACCATTTCTTATATATCTTTGATGAATGTCTAACTTCAGCTTAGTACAACATCTACTGTGGTTATATGCTTATTTATTCATCAGATTGTTTAGAGATTTTCCTCTGTATTTTCTATTAACAAACACAAGACCTGTGAATTATTTAGACTACCATATTTTATGCTTCATTAAAGGTTACTCGTCTAATTTCTTCTTCTATCACGAAGTAAGATTCTTCCATGATTGATGCCTCACATTGTTTGAACAACTTTATGTTTTGTTTCATCATATTCATTATTTTCAATTTAACTCAGATACGGGAAATGACCTCTGAAATTTTTATGTTATTAATTTAAATTTAGGAACTTTTCTCATATAATCTAAAATAGAAACAACAAACTTAAAAAACAACAGATCTTTAAACCTTCCTTTCCTCCATGACTGTACCTATTGCAAGAAAACCTAATATAGCACCCAGCCTCACAGATCAAAACGTCATCACGTTAACCTTGTTTAATACTATCCTAGAGACATCCACCACCTGGGTTGAACTTGAACATTCAAGGGAAGCCATTGAACAAGACATAAGCATCCAGGAACGATTTGAAGCTAGACAAAGACAACTCAGAAATAAGCCATAGCTTCTTTCCTAAAGAACTATTTTTCTTTTTATATATTTTAAACCCTCTTTACTTTTTCAGATGTCTAGACTTTATACTTTAAATCCTTAAGTATAAACTCTGGAACAACATCTTTTTGGCACCGTTGTTGGGGAGCGAAGAAACGAAGTTATTTTTTTTTCCCTAGGAAGAATGACATTGGTAATTTCTTTCTTTGATAGTGAACAAAGATCGAATACTTTATAAGTATATTTTCATATTTCACTTGGCGAATCCATGATTAATAAACTGGCTTTTAATCGAAAGAATACCAGAAAAAATCTAGACATCAAGCAGACTTCCCCTGTATCTGACCCAATTTTTTTTTTAAATCAAGAAGATACCTTAAACAGACTGCTTCTTCAACAAGTAATATTTATCAACCTAAATCCACACAATCAAATACTAAAGATCTATTTGAAAAGTCTAATACCCCACTCCTTTGCGGAGAACCATGCATCGATAGAATTGAAATCCTAGAACTTGAGTTGGTCTTACCTGAATTTAAAGCTGAGACTTTTTCAACTTTCTCTTTTGCCAATAAAGGTAAAAGTTCTATCTCACTTCCCGCTTCTATTGACATTGCATCAGTTCATGAAATTTGGTTTCCAACCTCTTCAAGTTTATAAGAATATATGTTATACCCTGACTCGACTCTTGTTGGTTCCCCTATGTACACATCCTGTGAGTCTGAAGAATCCAGTCCGCATTTCCTTGTTCTGATCTTTTCTAATTGTCCATTTACTGACCCTTTCTCATCAAATTCGGAAGGAACCAAAAATCCTCTACACGTTCTTGGAAAGCCTTTCATAAATACCAAAGTTTCATCTCCTAAATTTTCAATGGTTGCGTCCAGAGAAGGTGGTGACAAAGGTGTAGGAGGAGGAGGAGCCAGTCAAGGACCACCTCCACCTCCTAGAATTTTTTCTAAGGTAGCTACTAGATATTCCCCTCTAGTTCTCCTAGTTCCCCTCCATGACCTACTTGAAAAGTATATGAAAAATCTGTCGAAATTCATTGGGGAGGGAGATTTGACTGTTGTTGAACACATCAATTTCTTCTATCAATTCACTTACATCCTTGGTATTGAACATGAAGATGTTTATTCGAGACTCCTAGTTCAAAACTTTGAAGGATAGGTGAGAACCTGGTTCCAAGGTCTAGCAACAAGATCAATAGGATCATACGATTAGTTGGAAAATGTGTTTATCAGACAATGGGGAGAAAGGAAAGATCATCTCTAGTATCTAACCGAGTTTGGAGCTCTGAGAAAGAAAAATTCAGAATCAGTTCTCGATTTTACCCAAAGGTTTAATAAGCTGTATAATAAAATTCTAGCCAAGGTTAAACCTTCCCAACCCGCAGCGAAAGTAACTTTTTCTTGGGATTTTGACCCTGATTTCTCTCTGTGTTGAGGGAGAGGAGATCTGTAGACCTCACTAAAATGCAGGATGGTGCTTTAGAAATTGAATCAAATATGATGGCATCAGGAAAGTTCAAAACAAAATTTGAAACGGGAAATAAAGAAACCAGACGGTACAGAGAACAAGCAGGACCCTCTGGATATGGGAGGTCTTCGGAAGACAAGATGGATGATATGGAGAGAATAATTAAATAATTATCAAATAAGATCTCAAGAATGGAATTTGATCAACCAAAAAATGATCATTTCCCTAGAAAGGATTTTAGAAGGAATCCTAACCCTCAAACACAACAAAGAAAAATTAAGAATGAGGACCAAAAGATTCAAGCCCCCTTCAAAAATGAAAATTTTATAGGAGGAGAAGACATGCAAGATTTTGAGGAGTTAGAAGAAGACATAGGTAATCTTGGCGATGACTGTCAACAACCTTATTTGACGAGACAAGATTATGAAAAATCCTTAAATACAAAATACAGATCTGAAAATAACAAGAACAATAATATCACAGAATATTCAGCTTATCAAGGAATCATTCATGATATAATGTCTGAACTCCACCAGAAGTACAATCTAAGGCCTAGAAATAGGAATATCTTAACCGCTCCATTGAAGAAAATCTTACCAAGAGGGGAAACAGATGAGGTAGTTTCAAAAGATATTTAAAAGAAGACTGTTAAAACCAAGACTGTTGACACACAGTCTACCAAGACAAAGCCAACAGAAACACCAGTGATTAACACAATGAAAGATAAGGTTCCCGTGGCTGAAATAAAAACCTCACAAAAAAATAAAACTGAAAAAAAGGGGATAGAAGCCCAAACCACGTAATTTGATAAAACAACAGGAAATTTCAGTCTAGAAAATGAAATTAATAAAATCAAAATCCCTATACCTCTCGTCGAACTAACAAAAAACCCAATATAAAGAAAGAAAATTGCTAAAATAATTAATTTTTCAAACAATGAAAGTCAGGATGACATTATAAATCTAGAAGATGACAAGACTAATACAATTTTTGGTCCACATTTCGAAGGTTCCCTAGATACCATCGCCCCTTTCTATATCACGCTAACTGTACATGATCACCTGCTCCATAATTGCATGTTGGATTATGGAGTCTCTCACAATGTAATGCCCAAAGCCATTATGGATAGAATTGGTCTCGAAATCACTCGACCTTATGTAGATTTGTATTCGTTTGATTCGAGAAAAGTTAAATGTATAGGTATGATAAAAGATTTAGTAGTTAATATTGTACAAATACTTGTAAAAAGTGTTATGATGGGTGTGGTTGTCGCTGATATACCCCCAAAGTGTGGCATTTTTTTATCCAAGTCTTGCGGCACCAAAATTGGAGGATCCCTCGAACTCTACATGACATATGCCACAATCCTGATCTTTGGGGGACAATTCATGCGCTTGTACAGAGAAATGAGGTTAGCATTTATGGTAAGTGATCCACTGAACCCAAATAACTACCCTGTTTATATTGCTGATCAGGATTTGGGGAATTGTATTATGTCTATTGATGATGATATTGATGTATGTATAGAGTAAAGTTGTACAGAACAAGAACAAGAAAAATAAGAATAAATAAATAAAAGTGTATATAGTTCCGAAGTTTGGAAAATGTGTTTTGATGGTGCTTCATATTGTGAAGGAGCAGGGGTTGGAGTGTTTTTTTTGGCACCCAATGACAAGTTCATTATACCTTTTTATTATAGACTAAAATGGGACATTGATTATACTAACAATGTATGTGAATATGAGGCTCTAGTCCTAGGATTAGAAGCTTCTAGAAAATTAAAAATTAAGAAATTAGAAGTCTACGGTGATGCTGAAATGATCATAAAACAAATTAATCATCAATACCAGGCTAAGCACCCGAGGTTGAGATCTTATAGGAATTTTTCTTGGGATCTAATTGAGAACTTTTTCTCATCTGTTAATGTTCTTTATATCCCTAGGACTGCAAATCAATGGGCAGATTCACTAGCTAAAGCGGCCTCAACCTTTGTGCCTCCAACAGTTTTCAAACTTAAATATCATATAGAGATGAGACATAGACCTTCCATACCGAATAACATACAACATTGGTAGGTTTTCGAGGATGATGAACAGATTAGGAAATTTTTAGAAATGGTAGATGATTTTGCCATAGCACATGTCGACCAGAAAACTAGAATGATCCCTCTTGGATCATGCAGGAAGGGGTAGATCCCCAAGAGTTTCAAGATAAGATTGCTAATCATCGTATGCTTATTTTGAAAAATAATCATATCCCCAAAGACATGATTCCCTTAGAAAGTTTATTTAATCATGACGACATCCCTGCGAAGTCCACTTTACAGCCTCAGCCAGAAGAGGTTGAAGATTGCGATATAGGTACCAAAGAAAATTGAGGGTTGGTAAAATTAGCTAAGTACATTCCTCTTGAAATAAAAATTAAGTATGTCGAGTTACTTAGAAAATATAAAGATGTTTTTTCTTGGTCTTATGACGAATTGAGAACCTATGACACTACTATAATGGAACACAAAATCCGTCTGAAACAAGGTGTCAAACCTTTTAGGAAGAAACTCAAACAAATTAACCCCATGTTACTGTCGATGATAGAGAAAGAAGTGAAGAAACTTCTAGACACCAAAATCATTGTCCCACTGAGATACTCCAAGTGGGTAGCTAATTTAGTCCCAGTAAGAAAGAAGAACGGTGAAATCAGACTGTGTGTAGACTTTAGGAATTTAAATAGATAATCGCTCAAAGACAATTATCCATTGCCTAAAATGGATCACGTTTTAGAGAAGGTAGTAGGAGCTAATAGAATGTCTATGATTGATGGTTTTTCAGGCTATAATCAAATTGCATTCCATCAAGATGATAAAGAAAAAACTACGTTCACCACCCCTTGGGGTACCTTTATGTATGACAAAATGCCTTTCGGTCTAATGAATGCAGGAGCAAATTTCCAACGAGCTATGGAAATCGCCTTCGTCGGTGAAAGAGATAAGTTTTTTTTATTTACCTCCATGATATAATTATTTTTTCTAAATCTGATACAAAACATTTAGTACACCTCAAGCAAACTTTCGAAAAATGTTGCAAATTTGGTTTGTCTCTGAATCCCAAGAAATCTCATTTCGCAATGAAAGAAAGTAAAATATTGGGCCATATAGTGTCTAGGGATGGGATTAAAACTGACTCGAAAAGGATTGAATCAATAGATATTATTAATATTCCCAGGAATAGGAAAGAAATTCAGTCATTTTTAGGGAAAATAATTTTTTTGAGAAGATTCATTCCAAATTTTGCTGAAATCGTAAAATTGATTATAGATATGCTTAAAAAGGACATCGAGGTAAAGTGGAAAAATGAGGCCAACGCATCATTCGAACGCATAAATAAAGTCATAGGTGAAGCACCATCACTGGCGAGTCCTGATTACTTAAAATATTTTTTTATTTTTTCATTTGCTTCTGAGCATACTATTGCTGCTGTATTGTTACAGAAAAATGATGAGGGTTTTGAGCATCCCATTGCATTTTTTAGTAAAAGTCTCAGAGATGCTGAGCTAAAATACAACATATTGGAAAAAAATGATTATGCAATGGTGAAATCTCTTAAAGCTTTCATAACTTACGTACTGCATTCAAAGATCATTGCTTATGTCCCTACCGGTTTTGTTAAGGATATACTGGTTCAACCTGACAGTGATGGAAGGAGAGGCAAATGGTTAGCCAAAATTCAAGTGTTTGACTTGGAAGTTAAACCAAATAAACTTATTAAAGGTTAGGGTTTGGCTAAATTGTTAGCTGAATCAAATTTGAAAGTACTCGGAATAAATCATCTACAAGAGAACGAGGGTTTTTTGGAAATAGATGAACTCGACGTCATTGTGCCCACAACCGAAATTCTACAAACATTCTATTCTTCAGTTTGGTACAATGATATTGTTTCTTATTTACTGATCCTTCAGTGCCCCAGTGAACTAACCCCATATAAATCTAGGATATTGAAGTTACATGCTATAAAATATTGTATTATAGATGGTCAATTGTATTGTAAGGATCCCCTGGGTTTCTGGCTGAGCTGCTTAGTAGAGTCCGAAACAAAAAAGGTTATATATGAATTCCACAAAGGAGTTTGTGGAGGACACCATGCTTGGAGAGAAATGACTTATAAAATCCTAAGAGCCATGTATTATTGGTAGAAATTATTCATTGATGTAAACACTAAAGTATGAACTTGTAATCCTTGTCAGTTGTTTACAGGCAAGCAAAAAGTATTGGCATTACCTTTAGTACTAGTTAAAACTAAAGATCCATTCCAGTAGTGGGACCTCTTTTATTGGAGAAATCCATCCACACTCCAGTTCTCAACACAAATGGATTCTAACTGCTACAGACTATTTCACTAAATGGGTGGAAGTTATTCCTACGCGAAACACAACTGACGCAGTGGTGATCAATTTTTTGGAGGAAAATATTCTATAAAGGTTTGGTTGTCCTCGAAAAATAGTTACTGATAATGATTAGGCCTTCAAGTCCATGGCCATGATAAGATTTTGCCAAAAATATAATATTGTGCTAGGACACTCCATAGCCTACTATCCACAAGGTAATAGATTAGCTGAGTCATCTAACAAAAGCCTGATCACTATAATTAAGAAAGTACTGACTGAAAACAAGAAAGCATGGCATGTACATTTAAAATATGCTTTATGGGCTAACAAGATAAGAACAAAACGATAAATCATAATGTCTTCATTTAAGATGGTATATGGTACTAACGTCATTTTACCAATAAATCTAGTGCTGCCAGTAATGAAACTCTGGCAGGACTCAAACGAAGAGCCAAATAACATTACCAGGAGGATAAACTAACTAATTGAAGTTCAGCAAAATAGGGCCGAAGTAGATGAAAAACTACAAAAGTATCAAGATAATATGAAATCATTATTTGATCGAAAAGCTAAAGATAGGAAATTTGTCCTTGGTGATTTGGTTCTAAAATGGGAAGCCAGAAAAGAGGATGCTAGGAAACATGGTAAGTTTGATCAAATCTGGTGTAGACCGTATAGAATTGCATCCTCTGAGGGAAAGAATGTGTTTTTATTAGAAAATTTCGACGGAAAGATTCTTAATGCCCCTATCAATGGGCGATACCTTAAGCACTTCATGAAGTGATATGTTTCTGAACTTTCATTGTACATACAGGTTTGTTTTTATGTTTTGTTCTGTTTACAGTTACCTTCCTTTCGATAAGTTTTTATTTTTACTGTAAATATAAAAGGCCGGCTTAAAATAATATATATATATATATATATATATATATATACAAAATAGGTCAAAAATTTGCAATAAGAAGGTTTCCAATATACTAGAGTTCCTGATAGCTATCATGATTATCTTATTGTAGGAGACTTGTTGATAATCCAAGAGACTAGAAACATAAAAAAGGTGACATGCATGGATACTCACATTAAATGTCTCCCGAAAAAGGTAATGAAATAACAGTCTGTTTGGCTGGAAGTATAAAAACTACTAAGGTATGAATTTTTGTCTTAAAAACTTAGGTTAAAATGTTCTAGGAGATGTAAACGAGTAAGACAGTAATCTCATGTTTACTAATATTAACACTAAATTTTTAATCAGAGAAATGAAAAACAACTTTTAATTTAAATATATATATATA
>ML783593.1:235194-254673 GCA_009831015.1 Picea engelmannii
TCATCAAGGGAATCATATCAATCAATTACTTGACATCAACCAATGACATCAATCAAACCAAACCATTTACATCAATGACATATGATCCAACAATCTCCCAAGTAATCAAACCATTGGCATCAATGACAACATGATCCAACATCGTTGATATTTGGAAGCATTTATTATGGATTAATGGGATATTTTATAGTGTAAGATGCGTATCTCCAGTTGTAATCTCTTCATTAAGGTAAATAAATTCATCACCCATAGAAGCACATTCTAATTGACGCAGGCTAAAGGTGAATAAAGGTCTCTATTTCAAATTTCATTCTCACTTTCAGCAAATTAGCAAGTTGTATTTGAGAAAGTTTACACCTTTTTCTCTATAACAGGTATCCGCTTTTTATCACAGATATCATGGCACCCAGGAAAATGTTGAAGAAGAGTGATGAGGAAGGTGAAGGCTCAAATCTGAACTTGGACATTCTGTCTAATACCACACCACACGTTGTAGACTCAGTCAAGTCCTGGATGCAGATTTTTGAAATCTTGGAACACGAGGTCAGGAATTGCCCAGATGATTTTGGAGACAAAAAGAATGATAAAAATGGAACTAAACTCAGAGTTATAGTAGAGGCTGATCTTCATAAAATAGCTACACACCCGAAGCTCATGCCATACAATGACATGATAAATTGGGCTCTGATGAACACTAATGTGCAGACCAGGAGCATCATGAACCATCAAAAGGCCATCACCATCTCTTTTAGGCCAGAACACATTCAAGTAATGTACAAGCTATCCCCTACTTCTAAATATATTTATAAGTTCGAATTCGTAGAGGAGTTTCAATGAAAGGAGTGTACAAAATTTGACCAAACCTATCCAGATATAATCAAAACATGGTGGGGAATTCTAGATAAATTTAGAGCTAATACCCATGGTGTTTATGCCACAATATCGTTAAATGAATATATAGTCTATATAAAAATACTTTTATGCAGATTGTTTGGGAGGAAAATCCCTGCCCATTTCCCGACAGAATGGGTGCCAATTATACACGAGGTAGTCGAGGGTTCACCTTCAATTGGGATAAGATTCTATCAGATAACCTAACCAAGGATATTGTTGAGTACCAAATGGCAAAGTCAAAAGGCCAAACTACATCTTTTTATATGTCTGTGTATGTCATGGACGCTATCTATTATATGACCCCTTTTCCATTAATGAATTGGAGCTAGAATCCAACCTATGAAGAACCCATCCATTTGTATCACTCTGAACTATGGGAAGAAAAAGTAAAAGATTTCTTTTATGAAATCTCTCACTGTATAGCAATTCCTATGCACCAAATATTGTATGGATACCCACCCCCTTGGATTTCATAGAAAATCATGGGAAACCTCAAAACAATTGTAGATTGGTTTATCGAAGAGAATTTATCTTATGTTAGAGTCTTCAGATGTTCAATTCCCCCTCATTCTCTCCCAAAGTTTCTTCCTGACAGGTTGGTGTGCAGAGAAGTGGCATACTAGATAATAATAGGAGGCATTGGTAAAGAGTTAAAAGCAGTTCAGAAGAAATTCTGGCCATCTTTTCCTATACAGATTGGGAGGTTTTCACTACTAAATTTTGGTCATTCCAAGGTAGAAGTTGCAGCATTAGAGGACATTAAACTGGTATACGTTGAACTCAAAAGGAATGATCCATATAAAGTTGTGGGAAATCATCTAGTGCATTGCAATATGAAAACATATGAGCATGAAGACTCTCCCTGTGATGACATATTTAAAGGAGCCAGATCTTATGAGGAAATATTAGATAGAGTCCAAGTGTTACCCCCTAATCTACAAGCTAGATTTCTTGCTTTCCAAAATCATAGACGAGCTGGGTTTCCCAAGATACTTCAGAGAGAATCGACAACTCCTCCTTCAGAATAAGAAACTATACCTCCAAGTTTTGAACCAAAGTCTTTAGATAAAAAGACTACCGAGGGAAACCCAAAGATTCCTTAAGTGTCTTCACAAAGATCAGAAACTTCGTAGACAGAACAACCAGGGTCTGAAAAAGAGTTTAAGTTTGAGACACATTTAAAACTGAATCAAACGAATTCTTCTTTATCATCAACTATTCCTGCCGATACCCCCAAAACAGCAGAAGGAACACAATTCACAGAGTTAGGCAGTCCTATTATAGCATTGACTCCTTTACAGTGAAGTTTTGGGACTCCCCATCTCGGAGCTATGTACGTAAGTGACCTTACCCCAATCTCTATTGAAGAAATACCTTCCTCTGACTTCTTTTTCAGTAAAAAGAGAAAAGTTGTAGTGAAACAAGAAATGCACCTGAAAGAAGGTACATTGGTAAAAAAGCACAGGATACTTGTGGATGGACAAAATTCGAAGAGGAATACTTTGCCATAGAGGTAGAAAGCTCTTTGGGAGCTTTCGCAATGGCCAACTTATTCTTAGTTGACAATCTGAAAGCAAGGCTGAATTAGAGGAATCAAATGATAACTTAGTTGCAAAGTCAAATAAGAAATACAGAGAAAAATATTAGAGATGAGATAAATAAAGGACTGGAACAGGCCAGAGCCGTTGACAAACAGGAGATTCAATTGCTCAAACCTAGTTTAGATGAGATGTATAAGAAGATGAAAGCCATTCAATTACAGGTCATTCAACAAGAGGAATTAATAAGGTAGTTGCAAGATAAATTGAGTTCTACAAATATAATCATATTCCAAGCCCAGGCACTGGAAGTGCATCAGAAGCTAGAGGCAGAACAACAAAGTTTGTTTTCTAAAGTAGAGATCATTCAAAACTATTTTTGGGAAGTAAGTCAATCATTAGAGAACATTTCTTTCAAAGAAAAAGAGGCTACAACAGCCCGAGCCGCTTTTCAAAAAGCAGTTGTATTTTCGGCTAAAGAAGAGGTATCCGTAACTTGTAGGTTATCTGTCATAGAACGAATTAGGGGTGATATCATGCTAAATGTATGGGAGGCCAATATAGTTGAAGGTAAGAAAATGGCCAAAGAAATTAAGGAATATTGTGAATAGACCTTCGACGCACTAGATAAAAAATTGCTAGGAATTGGAAAGGGCGATTGTCTTGGACTACTAGGATAGATCAATGTTATAAGGCATCAAATGAACATAAAAGAGAGCTTGAATGAAGCTTAGATTGAAATTTCACAGTTAAAATAGGTTGGCGTTTTCCAAATGAATAGATGGCTAGTGAAGTCGAGTTTACAATTACAATCAGTGAATTTTGAGCATAAAACGATTGATGACAGCTTGCCGAAAATTCAGAGGAAGTCGTATCTGTTTGATGTAAAGGATGTGTCGGAGCCTTCAAAAAGATTAGCACAGTTTATAAGCAGGTGTGTCGAGTGTCTTAGACCAAGTGAAGGAAATACTTCAAAGAAATGATGAAGCGATACATGCTGCCCGTTATACCGGTGTATGTAAGAAGATAGAAAAGAAACCAGTGAAGCGGTTCAAGTCTTTATTTTTGTAACCATTAAATATCTAGGAGTAAGGAAAGTTCCAACCATCTAGGGTTGAGAACCTTTGTATAAATATAATTTAAAAAGACTTAGAGAAGGATTTTTCCTGGTCAATTGTAGTAGAGAAATTTCTCCTTTACAAAAATTAAGACAAATGCAAACCAGAGACTCCATATTTCGTCAATCCCGAGTTATGCGTTCTTCTATTCTTTCATATTTATCACCATTTCTTATATATCTTGGATGAATGTCTAACTACAACTTAGTAAAACATCTATTGTGGTTATATACTTATTTAGTCATCTGATTGTTTAGAGATTTTCCTCTGTATTTGCTATTGGCAGACACAAGACCTGTGAATTATTTAGATTACCATATTTTATGCTTCATTAAAGGTTACTCATCTAATTTCTTCTTCTATCACGAAGTGAGATTCTTCCATGATTGATGCCTCATGTTGTTTGAACAACTTTATGTTTTCTTTCATCATATTCATTATTTTCAATTTAACTCAGATACAGGAAACGACCTATGAAATTGTTATGTTATTAATTTAAACTTATGAAATTTTCTCATATAATCTAAAATAGAAACAACAAACTTAAAAAACAACAGATATTTAAACCTTCCTTTCCTCCATGACTGTACTTGTTGCAAGACAGCCTAATATAGCACCCGACCTCACAGATCAAACCAACATTGTGTTAACCTTGTTTAATATTATCCTAGATACAACCACCACCTAGGTTGAACTTGAATGTTCATGGGCATCCATTGAATAGGACATGAGCATCCAAGAACGATTTGAAGCTAGACAAAGACAATTCAGAAATAGCCCATAGCTTCTTTCCTAAAGAACTGTTTTTCTTTTTATATATTTTAAACCCTCTTTACTTTTTTGGATGCCTAGACTTTATACTTTAAAGCCTTAAGTATAAAATCTGGAACAACAGATTATTTATCCCAAAAGGCATCACTATGTATTGGTAGCTTCCCCACTCCATTGCAAAATTTTCTTCCTATGCAATATTTATTTAGTGATATGCTGAGAAACCATTTGTGAAATAGCAGATGTTATAACCCTAAATTGCACCAGACATGCATACCTGGCATCGGGCCATCTAACTTGCTATATTTTCCAAGCCATCACTGAACAAATCTTCTAAAAACCATTGTTTTGAAGGTGTACATGCCCTGCACCATTATTGCCCGTATACACATGCCTTCTGAGCCACTACAGCCCGCGTACACTCACAGAATATCGCAAGAAATGAAAATTTCAAAGGGATACGGGGTTTCAAGCCGTTACTTAACTGTTTGACCACCCATAGCCAGTCATCCCAACCGTTACTATCTCTTTTGGCTTATAGAAGAAGGGTTTGGGGTCCTGTTATCACTCCAAGAAACTCTTTGAGGTTGTAAGTCAAAGATGCTTGGTAACTTAAGTGAACTTATTTTTGTGTTTTTGTATGTGTGGATCAATGGGATAACTCAACTACAATATAGTATCTAGACAGTCAAAATGAATAATCAAATAAACCAATGCCCTCAAGGATCAATAATCAGATAATAGCTTTAAGTGGGTGAAGAAGACAGTGCTTATAAACCAGATACACAATGATGGGTTTAATAAACAATGTAAGAAACTATTAATCAAGTTATGAACTGACTAATGAGATGACAGTCATTTTGTAGTTAAAACAACTTGAATAAGAGTACATAAGAAGGGTGGAAATCTAACATTAATAGAGAGAGAAACTTGTGATCTGTATTATCATATGAAAAGTCTGTTATAGAGGTATAGCTCCTATATCCAAAATCGAACCCCCTTGGTGTTCAACAGAGGGCTTGGTATATATCGATTGATGAATTGATATGTGGAATGGACTTGATTCAAATGAGTTTGCTCATAAATCATAAAAAATGCATATTGTTATTTGAAAATGTTAAATCCAATAAGGCTAAGATTATAGGCTATGTAACATTTATCTTGCCTTTTGTATTGCAGGTAAAGAGGAAGAGACCGAAGGATTTCTGGGCAAGAGAGATCAACGTAAGATGAATCGAGAATTTGGAGATAAAACACTATCCATAAGACTAAGGAAAATGACATGTTTAAGTATGAACGAAGGAAAATACCTCAAAATTTTCAATGTCATTTGAGGAGATAACATCTGGCTCCAACTGGGATGGAGACCTCCCTACGAGGTTTCCAAGAACCTAGTAGTTCTAGTCACCTTTACCATTGGGCATGGAGTCATCTAGCCTTTACCATTGGGCATGGAGTCATCTGGCCTTTACAATTGATTCCCTGTAAACCTATAGTATGCCTGTAGCCTGCTCTGCTTATTCAACAATTGAAAACAACTGAAAGAATCTACTTACTCATAGGAAGAGTTATTCTCCTGCCTACTCCTACACTGACCAAAAATACTACCTCTTATCAAGTGAAAGCACGCTTCCAATGAAGCCATGTCATAAAATGATTTACTAAACCTATTCTTGATCTTAAACCCAAAAATAATGGAATGCATAGCCAAAAGAAAAGTGGTTTGAACAGATGATAAAGACAAATTTCATCTGACAAAAATACTTTTACACATATTTTGCTCATATATTCTAAATAGTTTGCAAATGGGTCATTAAAACCATAAAAGAATACCTCTATATGTTGATGATCCAACTGAGAAATGAAAATTTGTTGTTGTTGGCTTCTTTCACTGATCTCAGTGTTGAATGTGGACTGCTCAGTATTTGCTGCAGAAAAATGTATGATCAACTAATGATCTAAACTTTTATGTTCTCTTCCATCATTTTCCTGTGATTTGAACTTCTGACTATGATGTGCTGGCCTATTACAGTCAACAATTTCTGAGAGAGAAGAAATAATATGTTCTTGTTATTCTATATCACTACTTTCTTCCTCATCAACAACCTTTATATCAGAAACTGAAACAAAGGGTTCAAAAGGAAGATAGTCCTCTTGATATTCCTTATTAAGATAAGATGATTTATGCAAATTATGTTCCTCATGATCACTGCAACTTCCTTCCATATGCCATTCTGAAAACCGAAGATTGTCTTCATTGATTTCTATTGGATTTTGACCAAAGGACAACTACTCATCTTCACAAATTTTTAAATCTTATTCTTCGAAATAATGATCACAAGAGGATAACATAACATGGTTTACATGATATGGATTGGGATCAGCTAAGAAAATATAATTTCCTATGTAATCATTAGTTATCATAGGCTCAATTTGGTTTGTAAACTAATCATAAACTTCATATTCGTACCTGTCTCTGGAGAACTCTGCCAATATTAAAGAATGCAGATGTGACTTTGAAATAAACTCACATGCTTGTTGTTGTTCCAATTTTGTTTCACACTCATAACCTTCATGCTCAAAATATGAGCCATACCGACATTCTGTTGGCTCAGGTAGATGTGGATTTTCAAAGTTAGCCTGCTCTCGGGTCCTCCTGGAAGCACAAATGTTCTCCTCCACCTCTTGAGAATCTTCAAACAAACTCATTAATGATGAAGATTTCCTTTCCAGCAGGAAAAGCACAAGCTCTGAATATTGAGCCATAACATAGTATACCATGGCAACAATCTTCATGGGTCGGATCTCCAAAGGCATGTCATAATATATCATGTAGAACCTTCTATTGAATACAGGAAAAGCTTCGTCTTGCTCTCTCTTCAAAGCATAAAATTCAGTGCGGTATGAATCCAATGATTTTTTCTTACCCCAATGATTGGAAAAATCATTAGAGAATTCGATCCAAGAGCCAATGGAGTCATCTCTTAGACCCTTAAACCATATTGCAGCATCTTTGATCAACGACTTAGAGAAAAATCTTATGATCACGTCTTCAGATCAGATCCCTCTTTCTTGTCTTTTATGTATGATTGTGGGGTAATGTCGGGATAGTGATTAAAAGTAGGAGAATTTAGACCATTAGTTATGCCTACACTTTAGAACCCTGGTGTAGTCTGTAGAGGGTTTTTCCCGCTATAGCGGAATTGGTGACCATACTGGGGATGCCTCTAGGGTCTTTGGGGATATTTCTTTTTGGGTGCTTTGAATCAGTTTATTTACTATTTTCTAAGTTTCTGTAAGATTTTGTGTCTTTAAGGGATGTTGGTCTTCCATACCAGTACTCCTTTCTTGTGTTCGACTGTTGGTTTTCATTATTTTTGAGGAGTTACAGAGGTGTACGCGACCTGTAGTGGGCATGCACATGTGCATATGCACCCTGCCTTTGGACAACCCGTGTACATACGCTAGCTGCTGAAGTGTCAGTAGCATGCCTGTGTTGAGAAATTTGTTTTTAAGAGGCAATCATCCCCTTCCATGTCAAAAGTCACACTTCTCAGGGGTTTTCTTGATCTAGTCCTGGTCTCTTTTATAGCATACATTAGCCTAGGTTTGACTTCAGCATAGTTTTTTCTTATCAAAATATTTAGTGTGTTTTCTTTGATAGGGTGTTTAGACAAGTTTGTGACTCTGCTTTGATCTGCCTATTTGGTACTGTCAGTGACTCCCTGCGATCTTTGTTTGGGCCTGAATTCATTTCTTGGTCTTGACTTGTTGTCATTTTTCCCTTTTTTTCTTTAGAAGAAAAGAAAAGAATTCATTTTCAAATTTCTTGATTTGAAGCATAAAACAATAAAAAAAATCTTTCATTTCTTTGTTTGGTAAAGTAGTTTAGGCTAGATGTTTAATTTACCAAGGAAAAAGAAAGTTTTCTCAAGTTATTTACTTGAATGCTTAAGACATTAAGTAGATCGTAGTTGAGCGAAATATTGTTTTAAGTTTTTCTTTTCAAAGATCTGAGAAAAGTAGTTACAAAAATTTTGGTGAAAGAGTTTGAATTTGGAAAATCTTTATTTGTGAAGAAGGAGTAGTGTGTTTTAAGTTTCAACTTATGATATTCTCTTTCATCTCTTAAAAAACATCGTTGGTTTCACTTCCGATCCTTTTGACTTAAGACAACCACTAAAATTAACGCTTAATTAAAATTTATTAGACTTTGTGTTTGTAGAGTCCATCAATTTAGTCTAGGTTAGAGCCTTGATTTAGGATTGAAGAGGAAACTCTTCAAGGCTACAAAAACAAACATAAGAGTATGTGTTAGGGAGTTCTTGAAAGTCCAATAACCGTGAAAGCTATCCGGGACCCCCCTCTTACACAGGTTCTAAACACGAGGTCGCATAAGGAAAGGTAGTGGAGATAACCCCTCCAAATCTAGACCAAGCGTAGTGGGGAACGCATATAGAGGGATTATCTTGGGATTCTATTGATCGCATTTGCCACAGAGCTTCATGGGTATTGAATCCGTTCGAGGTCCTAAGGTGTATTCTAGAACACTTTCTTTCGATACCCTTGATAGGTTTCAATCTTGATACCCTGCTCATCGTGGTCCACCCAATTGTCGACTATACCCGCCTAGTGACTGCTCACACACTAGCAACCTAGTTGCCTTTATCTTAGTGACTTACATAGGTGACTGCGGGGGTATACCGTGGTACCTAGGGAAGACATCAGGCCATGCTTTTCAAAGTATACCTGGAGATTTATTTCATATTCGAGTTTCTCTTGCACCATTAAGTTTCTCTAGTGTTGGCTATTGTAACTATTCTTCCAACTAGCTAGTAATCTCCTTGTCTTATCTCATAGGATCTTTTTCTAGTGTGTGCTGTTTTTTTAACAATTATAGAAATCCCTAGTGTGTCATTGATCTTCTCACACAGTGTAGGATTAGGAGCTTCGCTGGTCGCGAAGGCTTTTGGGCCTTCCGCTGATTGATCTCGAGGCACCCCTACGACTGCTAAGGTGAAAACTAGACCAGCAAGGGTCTTTTGAGGCGACCGAGTTACAGGAACTATGCCCAACTCATCTCTAAGAAGAGAACATTTGATTGCAAAGGAACTAACCATTTCTGAACTCATAGCGGAAGCTCTTATTCTGTATAACCCTCAAATCATTGATCTATCGATGCCCATCATCGTACAGGTTCAACCTTATGAGTGTCAGGTAGTGTCATAAGCAGCAATGGAAACAAATGTTGCTACTTATTCAAGGAATACTCATATTCCCTCTACGACTGTCACTACAGGGGGTGTTCCACCTCCTAACCAACCGTCGTCAGTCCGGACCACTATGGTCTCGACTGCCTCTACCTCGAGCAATGGTCTAATTCCGTCTATGGTGGGGATCACTGCTCTATTCACCCAGATTACGAAAGGCCCTTTGTTCTCATACGGGATGCATGGCTTCGGTATGAGAAATGTCCTTTCCTACTCCACTCTACAGACTTTAGGTCTCAGGGTAGGGAGCTCCAACACTCCTCTGCAAGGATCCATGGGGGGCACTTCAGCTCCCTATAATTCTTTCCCTTATGGAGGGGGTCATATACCACCTTCGTCCCCTTCGCTCGGTGGTGCTCACCAGCACTCCACTAGGCCGAATGTAAATTATAGTTCATTTGGAGCAGGTATTCAAGGAATTCCTTCTTATAGAATGTTGGTAGGTTCGACATCGTTCTCTTTGTTTGGCATGTTTTGTAATAATGCATTCTCATCAGTTGTTGTCTCAGTCGAGGGCAACCCCGGTTATGGGAAACAAAATCCTATGCAGGGTACTATTCCTGCACAGGGGGGAAAATTAGGAATTCCTTCCTCACAAGGAACTTGGAATCCATGGTAGGGGTCAGTTCCCTTGTTAGGGATGTCGACCGAGGGCAACCCCTTCCATAGCCAATGGAACTTCAGGAAAGGTTCAACACCTATGCCCATCGGATCGGCAGGGGGCAACCCTTCCCAAAATCCTTGGAATGCGACGCAAGCCAAACCCTTTACATCCTATTACGGGGGTCAGTCGATGACATCTCAACAAGCACATAATACTTATGCTAGTCATGGCCATGGTTATTACTATAATCCTAGCCAACAACCTAACTTTTCCTGGCAACTTGGTGCCAACCAAACTCCAGGCTCCTTTTTCCCTAGTTATAATCAACAACCCAAATTATTGTTTATGGCAACCCTACACTTTCAAGACTTGACAAAATTATTAAATGACCCCATCTGTCATGATCCAAGTTGGCCTCTGATGCCAACCAATTTACCTTCGAACAATCCAAATTTCGAAGCTAATCCTAACGAAGATCCAAATGATCATGTGACTACCTTCCATTTATGGTGCTTGTCCAACTCTTTGAGAGATGACTCTGTCTAGTTGCATTTGTTTCAATGCACTCTCATCGGGAGTGCTATGAAATGGTACATCGAGCTCAACCACTCAAGATACTCTTCCTTCAGCGAATTGGCAATGACTTTCTTAAACCATTTCCAATTACCTTTGAGATACGACATCGACATTGAATTGTTGGCCAACTTTGAGCAGACAAAAGTGGACCATATCTCAGATCACATCCGAGAATGGAGACGTCGAAAGAGTTTAATAAAAGTACAAGGCCCACCAACATTCCTACTTGAGTGGTTCCTTAAGTCTTTGGTACCCCAGTTATCTAAAGACATCGCAACCTATGGGGTCTTTTAAGAAGAAGAAGCGATAATGAGAGCTCAACAGCTAGAGCTGATTTACTCTCAATCTAGTTTACTTTACAAATTTTTTCCAGATGCACCATTGTCGATACTTAACAAGACAAGACAAAGATCTGGACCACATGTCGATGGCATCGTAGGTTCAGTGAAAATGAAGCCCATTGATCAGTTTTCAAATCAATTGCAGCAATTTTCAATACAACAGACAACAGCCAGCCAGACCACTGGTTTAGTTCCTCCCCCTACTCAAACGTTGGATGTACATAGTGTGTAATCGACAAACCCAAAGGCCACCCAACAGCCTGACAAAAATAAGAAATAGTGAAAGAAGGGTAAGGGGGATAAGAAACCTACCAATAATGTTGGCAAGGGAAACACAAAAAATAAGAAGTCAAAGTATCTGTGTAATCTTTGCACGGAATACCATCCAAATCATCAGTGCCCTCGGCTTGTGGAGGCCCATAAGTTATTGGCACAGCAGCAACCTGCCATGTTAATGAATCCATTTCCACATGGGAATAATTTATCTCAAGCCTCTTCAAGTGAGAAAGGGGCTGGTCAGGGACCCCCTCCATCTTCGATTAATCCTTCGTGCGTGAATGTGTACCTAAGAATACTCTTATAGAGAACCGAGGCTCCTAGAGTATACCTTTGTTCGTTCGTTTGACCATCCGGACCAAAAAAGGGGTAAACTACCGTTGGACAGTCATGCCTTCGAATTTTAGTTTATGACCCCTTTTCCATTGATGAATTGAGGCTGGAATCCAACCTATGCAGAACCCATCCATTTCTATCACTCTAAACTATGGGAAGAAAAAGTAAAAGATTTCTTTTATGAAATTTGTCACTATGTAGTGATTCCTGTGCACCAAATATTGTACGGATACCCACCCCCTCAGATTTCAGAGCAAATCATGGGAAACCTCAAAACGGTTGTAGATTGGTTTATCAAAGAGAATTTCTCATATGTTAGAGTCTTCAGATGTTCAATTCCCCCTCATGCTCTCCCAAAGTTTCTTCCTGATAGACTGGTATGCAGAGAAGTGGCATACCATATAATAATAGGAGGCATTGGTAAAGAGTTAAAAGCAGTTCAGAAGAAATTTTGGCCATCTTTTCCTATATAGATTGGGAGGTTTTCACTACTAAATTTTGGTCATTCCAAGGTACAAGTTGCAGCATTATAGGACATTAAAATGGTATATGTTGAACTTAGAAGGCATGATCCATATCAAGTTGTGGGAAATCATCTAGCTCATTACAATATGAAAACATATGAGCATGAAGACTCTCCCTGTGATGACATATTTAAAGGAGCCAGAGCTTATGAGGAAATATTAGACAGAGTCCAAGCGTTACCCCCTGATTTATAGGCCATATTTCTTGCTTTCCAAAAGCACAGACAAGCTAGGTTTCCCAAGATACTTCAGGAAGAATCGAAAACTCCTCCTTCAAAACAAGAAAGTATACCTCCAGGTTTTGAACCAAAGTCTTTAGATAAAAAGACTATCGAGGGAAACCCAAAGAATCTTGAAGTGTCTTCACAAAGTTCAGAAACTTCGCAGACATAACATCTAGGGTTTGAAAAAGAGTTTAAGTTTGAGACACATTTAAAACTGAATCAAACGACTTCTCCTTTATCGTCAACTATTCCTGTCGATACCCCCAAAACAACAAAAGGAACACAATTCACAGAGTTAGGCAGTCCTATTATAGCATTGACTCCTTTACAGTCAAGTTTTGGGACTCCCCATCTTGGAGCTATGTACGTAAGTGACCTTACCCCAATCTCTATTGAAGATATACCTTCCTCTGACTTATTTTTCAGTAAAAAGAGAAAAGTTGTAGTGAAACAAGAAATGCACCTGGAAAAAGGTACATTGGTCAAAAAGCACAAGATACTTGTGGATGGACAAAATATAGAAGAGGAAGACTTTGTCACAGAGGTAGCAGGCTCTTTGGGATCTTTCTCAATGGCCAACTTATTCTTAGTTGACAATCTGAAATCAAGGTTGAAGAAAAAGAATCAAATGATAGCTAAGTTGCAAAGTCAAATAAGAAATACAGAGAAAAATATTAGAGATGAGATAAATAAAGGAATGGAACAGGCCATAGTTATTGACAAACAAGAGATTCAACTGCTCAAGTCTATTTTATATGAGATGTATAAGACGATGCAAGCCATTCAATGACAGTTCATTCAACAAGAGGAATTAGTAAGGTAGTTGCAAGATAAATTGAGTTCTATTGAAAGCCAGGTGGAAAATATAATGGTATTCCAAGCCCAGGCACTAGAAGTGCATCAGAAGCTAGAGGCAGAACAACAAAGTCTATTTTCTAAAGTAGAGATCATTCAGAACTATTTTCAGAAGGTAAGTCAATCATTAGAGAACATTTCTTTCAAAGACAAAGAGGCTACAACAGCCCATGTTGCTTTTCAAAAAGTAGTTGTATTTTCAGCTAAAGAAGAGGTATCAGTAACTCGTAGGTTGTCTATCGCAGAACGAATTAGGGGTGATATCATGCTAAAGGAATGGGAGGCCAATCTAGTTGAAGGTAAGAAAATGGCCAAAGAAATTAAGGAATATTGTGAAGAGACCTTCGACGCGCTGGATAAAAAAACGCTAGGCATTGGAAAGGGCGATTGCTTCGACTACTAGGATAGATCAATGTTATAAGGCATCAACTGAACATAAAAGAGAGATTGAATGAAGCTCAGATTGAAATTTTGTAGTTAAAACAGGTTGACGTTGCCCAAATGAATAGATGGCTAGTGAAGCCGAGTTTACAATTACAATCAGTGAAGTTTGAGGATAAAAGGATTGAGGATAGCTTGCCGAAAAATAAGAGGAAATTGTATCTGTTTAAGGAAAAGGATGTGTCAAAGCCTTCACAAATATTAGTGCAGTTTATAAGCAGGTGCATCAAGTGTCTCGGACCAAGTGAAGGAAATACTTCAAAGAAATGATGAAGCAATACATGTTGCCCATTATACCAGTGTATGTAAGAAGATAGAAAAGAAACCAGTGAAACGGTTCAAGTCTTTATTTTTGTAACTGTTAAATATCTACGAGTAAATAAAGTTCCAACTGTATAGGGTTGAGAACCTTTGTATAAATATAATTTCAAAAGTCTTGGAGAAGTCTTTTTCCTGGCCGATTGTAGCAGAGAAATTTCTCCTTTACAAAAATTAAGACAAATGCAAACCGGAGACTCCATATTCCGTGAATCCTAAGTTATGTGTTCTTCTCTTCCTTCATATTTATAACCCTCACCATCGCTAAGGTGAAAAATAGACCAGGAAGGGTCTTTTGAGGCGACCGGGTTACAAGAAACTGTGCCCAACTCATCTCTAAGAGGAGAACATTTAATTTCGAAGGAACCAACCATTTTTTACCTCAGAGCGGAATCTCTAGGCTTGAATAACCCTCCAATCATTGATCTATCAATGCCCATCGTTGTACAGGTTCATCCTTATGAGCGTCAGGTAGTGTCACAAGCAGCGATGGAAACAAATGTTGCTACTTCTTCAAGGAATAGTCATATTCCCTCTACGACTGTCACTACAGGGGGTGTTATGCCTCCTAACCAACCGTCGTCGATCTGGAACACTATGGTCTTAACTGCCTCTACCTTAGGCAATGGTCTAATTCTATCTATGGCAGCGATCACTACTCCATTCACCCAGAGTGCGACAGGCCCTTCGTTCTCATACGGGATGCCCGGCTTCGGTATGAGAACTGTCCTTTCCTACTCCACTCTACAGACTTTAGGTCTCGGGGTAGGGAGATCCAACACTCCTCTGTAAGGATCCATGGGGGGCACTTCAGCTCCCTATAATGCTTTCCCTTACGGATGGGACCATATACCTCTTTCATCCCCTACACTCGGCGGTGCTCACCAGCACTCCGCTGGGTCGAACGTAAATTATAGTTCATTTGGAGTAGGTAGTCAAGGACTTCCTTCTTATATAATTCTGGTAGGTTCGACATTGTTCTCTTTGTTTGGCACATTTGGTAACAATTCATTCTCTTCAGTTGTCATCTCGGTCGGGGGCAACTCCGATTATGGACAACAAAATCCTATGCAGGGCACTATTCCTGCACAGGGGGCAAAATTAGAAATTCCTTCCTCACAAGGACCTTGGAATCCATGGCAGGGGTTATTTCCCTTGTTAGGGATGCCGACCGAGGGAAACCCCTTCCATAGCTAATGGAACCCTGAGAAAGGTTCAACACCTATGCCCATCGGATTGACAGGGGGCAACCCTTCCCAAAATCCTTGGAATGTGACGCAAGCCCATCCCTTTACATCCTATTACAAGGGCCATTCGATCATGTCTCAACAAGAACATAATACTTACACTGGTCATGTCCATGGTTATTACTAGAACCCTGGCCAACAACCTAACTTTTCCTGGCAACCTGGTGCTAGCCAAACTACAGGCTCCTTTTTCCCTGGTTATAATCAACAACCCAAATTATTGTTTCTGGAAACCTTGCAATTGCCAAACTTAACAAGGTTATTAAATGACCTCATCTATCATGATCCACGTTGGCCTCTTATTCTGACCAAGTTTCCTTCGGACATTCCAAAGTTTGAAGCTAAGCCTAACGAAGATCTAGACGATCATGTGACTACCTTCCATTTATGGTGCTTGCCCAACTCTTTGAGAGACGACTCCGTCCAATTGCTTTTGTTTCAATGCACTCTCATTGAGAGTGCTATGAAATGGTACATCGAGCTCGACCGCTCAAGATACTCTTCCTTCAACGAATTGGAAATGGATTTCTTAAACCATTTCCAATTACCTGTGAGATACGACATCGGCACTGAATTGTTGGCAAAATTTGAGCAGACAAAAGAATACCATATCTCATATCACATCTGAGAATGAAGACGTCAGAAGAGTTTAATAAAAGTACCAGTCCCACCAGAACTCCTGCTTGAGTGGTTCCTTAAGTCTTTGGTACCCCAGTTATCTAAATACGTTGCAACCTCTGGGGCCTTTTCAGAAGAAGAAGCGATAATGAGAGCTCAACAACTAGAGTTGATTTACTCTCAATCTAGTTTACTTTACGAAGTTTTTCCAGATGCACCGCGGTCAATACTTGACAAGACTAGACAAATATCTGGACCACATGTCGATGGTATTGTTGGTTCAACGCAAATGAAGCCCGTTGATCAGCTATCGAATCAATTGCAGCAATTGTCATTACAGCAGACAGTAGCCAGCCAGACCACTGGTTCGGTTGCTCCCCCGACTCAAATGTCATATGTACATAGTGTGCAATCGACAAACCCAAAGGCCACCCAATAACATGACAGAAATAAGAAACAACGAAAGAAGGGTAAGGGGGATAAGAAACCTACCAACAATATTGGTGAGGGAAACACAGAAAATAAGAAGTCGAAGTATTCGTGTAATCTTTGCACAGAAGACCATCCGACTCACTAATGCCCTCGGCTTGTGGAGGCCTAGAAGTTATTGGCACAACAACATCATGTCATGTTAACGAATCCATTTCCACATGGGTAAAATTTATCTCAAGCCTCTTCAAGCACGGAAGGGGCCGGTTAGGGACCCCCTCTGTCTTCGAGTAATACTTCGTCTGTGAATGTGTACCTAAAAATACTCTTCTAGAGAATCGAGGCTCCTAGAGTATACCTTTGCTCGTTCGTTTGACCATCTGGATGGATGTGCCTTCGAATTTTAGTTCGGTGAGCATGAAGGGAAACAAGATTGCTCGACAATATTTTCATGTTTAGAGGGTATGAAAAGGGCTTAAAATAAGACCCGTTGTGTTTTGGGAGTCCCAAGGGTGAGGTCAAGAGTGATAATGAATCATGCAAAAGAGTCTCAAACTCATAATCAGGAAAAACTAATAAGGACTTCAGAGCCTATATTCATTAGTAACGACATGGACACCAAAATGAAACAAGGATCTCCCTAGGGCATCCATGTGAAGGTAGGCTCTACCACTAAATTACAACACTTCTAGAGCAGGAGTGAGGGTTCCATGTCACAATTCGGTGGGATCGATCCTATGGCAAAGTGAAAAATACAATGAGGTGGAACAAGTGGAGGTGGAATCCTATACTATACATATGTTACAAGAAGTCACCCAAGGTGACCCACCTACGAGTAATACTTCTTGAGGTAGAGCCCATTTCTAGGCTCCGCCAAAGAATTTCCCTCAAAGTCCACAAGACGATAAGCTCCCTTCTTTAGAACCTTGTTAAGCCCTAAATAGTGGCTCATTACCCCTTAATTGGGGCATATTACATTAGTAATGTTACTTTATTTATGTCGGATTTATTCCATTAGTTGTAATTATACCTCCTAGTCTCCTATATATACCAAGGAGACATTTTCATTTTGAATCATCTTGTAATTGTACATTTATGTGGGAATAAGGAGGTTTCCCCCTCAAAGAGGATTATTATCTGAATTTATATATTTTTCAAGGCATTGAGTACTTATTCTGAGGTTTTTCTATGCTATATTGATATTTGGTTCTTAACATATGGTATCAGAGCTCAAGGTCTTGGGGTTTCGCTGCTACATCTGAGACACCGTGGAATTTTTTCTATAACTTTTTTTCTACAACGTTTCAGAAGGAACAACTTGGAGGATATTTAGTAGAGTATCCAAATTGAGTGAGACAGGTTGCATTGGATATTGAACATTCTATAGTATTTTGGGTATGAGTTTCATAATTTTATATCAATTATTTTGTGCGGGGCATGCTATACAAGTGAGATATCCTAGAAAGGACAAAAATCATCAAGTTGTGGGGAAGTTGTCGTAAATTCCACTTGGAAAATCCAATTTTGATTAGACTTGTGGCATTGCAGAGAAGAAATATCAGAGAACTACAAAAAATAATTTTTCATACCCATAAGGGCCGAAACTTTGGAGATACAGCAGAAGAAAGAGTATCTAGCAGAACCACCTCAAAATCAAGGTTCAAAAGTGAAACTTGGCCAACATGCCACCCAAAAAGGGAACTTCTACACCAAATAAGCCTCCAGAAAGTCCTACTTGGACTCTTGATGAAGGTGAAGAAATGCGTAGGGACATAAATGAGTTACAAAAGAAGACAGTGACAAAAGATGAACTACAAGGGATGATGGATTCAACTGAAGCTAAATTGGAGGCAATAATGGATACTAAGATGGATGTTTTAAAAAGGGAGATCATGAAAGGAATGAAAAATTTCCTAATAGAGAGGACACCTGAAACTGAAAAATGTGTCCCATGAAATTCATTATGAGGACACAAGGAAGATGAATCAAGAATGGAGAAACTCCAACTTTGGTTTGAAGACCAACCACATTCCTAAGATCGATATGAGGAAGTTTCATGGAAAGGATCCAATCACATGGATACTTCAGATGGAGCAATTCTTTGATCTACATAATGTGCCACATACACAAAAGGTACGAATTGCTTCTTTATATTTAGAACCCAATCAATTTGCATGGTATTGATGGCTTTGTTCTCGCAAATCACACATCACTTGGACAATTTTCATGGAAGAAATGATAGCACACTATGAGGATACAAGGAGCAATACCTTCTTTAGCCAATTGATAAATCTCAAGCAGAAGGGTTCAATTACAGATCACATTGAGAAATTCCAAAGATTGAATATAAAGGTAACAAATATTCCAGATGAGCACTTGACTGATGTATTCATAGGAACTTTAAAGGATAACATTCAACATGAGGTTCACCTTTGGGAACCCAAATCATTGGAGAATGCATTTAGGGTGGCAAGAAATGTTGAAAGTAAAAATATGGATATGGCTACTAGAAGGATCAATCCTAACAGCTATAGAGAGAATAATGCTCCTTTTAAAACACCTCAACCTACAAGGTTGACACCTCAACAATTGGAGGAAAGAAAAGAAAAAGGTTTATGCTTTAATTGTGACAGCAAGTACAGTAAGGGACATAAGTGTGGTGAGAAGAAATTATTCTACATAGATTGTGAAGCAGAAGAAAAACAAGAACAAGAACCATCTCAAGATGAAAACTTAGAAGCAATTTCTTCTTAAGAGTTGACTCCCACGATATCGTGTAATGCATTTTCTGGAATTAGCACTCCTCAAACCCTCAATATCGAAGGATATATCAAAAAGGAAAAGGTAATAGTCCTAATTGATTCTGGAAGTACTCATAATTTCATTCACTATAAATTAGCCAAAGATCTCAATTGCTTTATATATCCAGCGTGAGAGTTTCAAGTAATGATTGCATATGGAGGAACTATCAATTGCTTAGGAAAATGCAATAAGATCAATATTACTATGGGGGAATATGTAATGAATAGTCCAATGATTTCTATACCCATGGGTGGTGTTGATGTTGTACTAGGAATCCAATGGTTACAATCATTAGGA